>VZRI01006365.1:824708-857263 GCA_013397515.1 Upupa epops | reverse complement strand
TTTATTTTATTTTATTTTATGTTTTTATTATTTTAACGTGCAAGTAGAAGTACCTACATATTTATCTTGGACTTTGAGACTCCCCTATCTAGTCAGAGGTAACACCATCTTCTCAAAGAGCTCATCACACTGAGAACTGTGAGTGCAGTTTACATCAGATCAGGTACTAATAAATCTAGACTAAGTCTCTGATCAGAAGTAGACTCACCTAGGAGCACATTTCCAATCACAGGCACCTGTGGTTTGATGGGCCACATACATTGAATGTCCTCAGATCCAGAAGAATTCTCCAGAGAGAGAATTGAGATACAACTACCCCTTTACCCCATCCTACCAGAAATTCTCTGATGTGGGGAAAAGCTTATTGGAAAATTTCTCTGAGGTTCACCTGAGGGAGAATTTTTTTTTCATCTTTCCTTCTCAACCGAGAGGAGGATCTAATAATACAGTAGCCATAACTACTCAAGTTTGGTCTACTGCAGTCTGGACACCCACCGTGTATATTTCTAAACCATTTGCCCTTCCCTAATTCTTACAAACCACTTTACAACTCAAATCTAATCAATAACAACTGTGTGAAACAGCACTCAGACAGTAAAGAAGCTGGAATTCTCCTTAATAGCTCTTTAAAGGAGTTTTAATTAATTCCATGCGCTTCTGTAGGATTATCAACTTTACAGTATGACTGCATGTGAAAGCTTTAAGACATTTCACTTATGTCTGCAGGATGTTACGCTACAAAAACTGGGTTTCATGGCTCGTCACTGCTCCCCATTAGCTTCTTGATTAATCCTAAAATTCCGCTTCTCCTTCCCTTTCTGCTTTAACTAGCTGTCTCTGCAGTTTCTCCTATTGGCCTCTCTTACATGCCTTCTCCTAGAGCCTGATCGATTTCTTAGTAAAGGAAATAGGAAGACTTCCACAGATGGTAATGGGAGCTTGTCAGGATCGTTCCCTTCCTCTCGCTTTCTCCTCAGAGAAGCCATTTAGCCAAAGCTGTGCAACAAACCCATTGCACCACTCTAGTTAGAAGCCAACAATCCTCAGCCTTTAGCCAAATGTCTGAGTTCCCTCACATTTTTCTCTTTCCAATGGGTGTTTATTTTCTGTCATCACTTCCATGTTCCTCTCAGTTCCTTTTCATTCCTTTTAATCCCTTTAATCCTTGTTTCCACTCCTTCCATTCCCTAACTTGGGTGCTTCTTCTGGGGTCTCACAGTTGCTGACATCCAGCATCTCTTCCCCTTGTCACTGATCCTTGTCCTCCTTCTAGTTCTTCATACTGCTGAGCCATTCATCTCATTTCCATTAATCACACAAGTCTGGTGCTAATTATTGTTCAGCCAAGAAGATCTGAAATAGCATCAGAAATGAAAGAGAGCCAGGAAGAGAAGAAGGGAGAAAAAAAGTTGCCCTTTTTTCCCCCCCCCATCATATTTACAGCCAGTGACTCCTGCTAATGAGCTTATGAGAGGAAAGCAAGTGATGTTAGTGCAGGGAAGCCTGAGTGCAGCGTGCTGTTAGAGGCAAGGGTTCATGAGCTGTCCAGAGCATGTTTTATCAGGTCACCAAGTCAGACTCACTATAGGGCAATTTCTCTTTCTCAGCATTAACCCTCAACTCTGAGTCCCTGCTGGAAAGGCCTCCTCCTTCACAAACACTCCAGGATAAGATGATAAGAAGATTACAAGTAAAGCCTCTCTTTAGCAATTCCACATCTCCTGTCAGACACAGCAAGTTAAATTACAGTGCAGGCTGCAAATGCATTGATCATCCACTCAGCTCCTACAACCCAGGGGTGAAAAGATCCATGCCGAGGATAAGTGAAGTAATCTCAGGAAAGTTTATTTTAGCTGGGAGGGGTTAAACAAGTTCAATGAGGCAAGGCTTCAGGAGGGCGCTGGAGCCAAGTTCAGCAATGTCTTGTTTGAGCAGGTATAGGCTGCAGGTTATACGTGCCGCAGCTGTTCAGGGCTCCACCAGTGCGCCTGTACCATGCTCCGAGAGCTGCAGTCCCTCACCGATGGAGAAGTTGCCAAGCCATTCCAATGAAACCTTCCACACATCTGCCATAACCAGAGAGCCATCTCTACAGTAACTATCTTTTTATTGTAGTAACTTCATGCTGCTGAAGCAGAAGAGGACTCTCTATATTCACAAGAGCTCCCTTTTTAGAATAGGTGGCAATGGCATTCATTTCACCTATAAAATCTATACTGTGTTTTATGAGAGAAGAAATAAACCTCCCTAAGCAGTTTTGACAAAGAAGGCAAGATTGTCCATTTTAAAGATAAAAAAAAAGGTTATAAATCATTAGGAGTGCTTATGAATTCTATTCATGACTGTCTTCTTTATTAAAAAGACCCATTGTAAAATGGAAAGTTCAGAAGGCTTGGTGGTGAGCGAAAATGAATTATAATGACATCACTGGGTCATGAACTAGGCCCACTGGCTACTTTCCAGAATAAAATTGACTGCAAAGATCAGATGAGCCCATTTGTACTGAGAGACATCTGGGTGGCAGCCAGAGAATCTGGGTTCAAGCTCCCTATTTACAGAACACACTTCCCTTTCCCCCTTCATTACCAGGAGTAATCTGGATTTCCCAGGCATGAAGTGTGGGATAGTGATGTCACTTAATTCAGATTCCTGGAACATTTTCCCCAGGAAATGTCTTCGTGCTCCTCACTCAGTGAAGGACCTTGTGAAGAACACGAACATGCCAACATCCAGCTGACACACAGAGTACACAGTCTCATCGAGCTACTGATGTAAAGAACTTTACCTTCAAATTGGCCTAATTTGTCAGAATTTTATGTTGCTTTTTCCCCCCTCATCTCTTTGCCAGATAAAAAACTGTCTGCAACCCAACAGAAACTCATTTCTCCTAGGAGAATGTTATTCAACCTCTAAGGGCATTTGCTATAAAAATGAGGGGATCGCATTTTTCCCCTCTTGTTGTCTGAACTTTTCCAGTTGTCCTTCTAAATGCAAAATCATAGATTCATAGAATCATTAGGGATTGGAAGGGACCTCAAAAGATCATCCAGTCCAATCCCCCTGCCACAGAAGGATCACCCAGACTGTCACATTATGGATTGGAAGCGACCTGGAAAGATCATCCAGTCCAATCGCCCTGCCACAGCAGGATCACCCAGACCAGGTTGGACATGAACAGATAGATGACACCTTATTCAAAGCTTTCCAGTGTCATCTTCATTTTTCCTATTCTACAATTTATATTTCTTTGATATTGCTGGAGACTTCAAGGAAGCTTTTACCTAATACTGTAATACCTATTAACGGAAACGTTTAGGAGCACATACACTTGCCAAAGAGCAATAATGCAGATCAATTGGATGTCAGCAGTCCAATAAGGTGGGATAGTATATTTTCTGGGGAAGAAAAGATGTCTCACCGTCTGACCTTAGCGCTGGCACCATCTCAATATTAATATATTTTATGCATGCATGTGATAACGTTTTACCTTCCTTATGGTCCTGCAGGGAAGTTTCTCTTTTCCCTATCGAGGATTATTACCTATTCAGAGGCGGTTATGATTATAGATACTTACTAAGACAAGAATAATTGACCATAAAAACCCTTTTATATTCCCACAATTATTTTTGCATTGACTAAAAGTGTCAAGAAAATCTAATTTTATTAGCAGGTCTCTAATTTTGCCTTCATTTAACTTATAACTTGGTTTCCTTCCTCAGCCGAAGAATGTTTTCATTTTGAGGCATTTGGCAACGATGTTAAAGAACAACTGGTCACGAGATTCCTACTGGGAGCACATGGATTAAATATCAAAGTAGGTATGATATATCTACAGGAGAGTGTTTGGGCTCAAGGGAGGTATTGAGACTGTGTACGCATGGAGGAGCATCAGAAGATGTCTCTATGAAGGTTCTAGCAGTCGTAAACAACTCCATATACAACCAGTAGTTTGACAGAAATGGAGACAGAGCCAACAAAACCAGTGTATGACAGCTTTAAAGATGGAAACTGAAAATCCAGTTCTGCTCACAAATGTGACATTCAGGCCATTCTTTTAGCACTAGAACCACATGAGGTCACTTGAAAAGACTTATTAACCGAAACGACATAAACAGGGACTGTCTGTGAGATAGAAGTGGTTAATTATAAAGATGGGAACTATGACAGCTGAGTGACAGATTTTCATACAGAGAGAGATACTCAAACACAATTCTGCTAACTCTAGGTGAATTGACAGTTTTCTTCTGGCAGGTCATGACAGCAAAACATGCTATCCTTAAGTCAACAAGAGATGGTAAAACTGAAACCCAGGCACCCTGTCTTGGTTTGAGGGAACCCTGCCACAACTCAGTTAATTGATGCCGCAATTGTGATTACAAAAACTTTATCCTTTACGTCTGCCTGAATGCTTTCTGAGATGCAGATCTCAAAGGATAAGCATTTTAAAGGCTCTTCAAGTCTCTGAGAAAATGCAGTTTGTCTAGGTGCTTTTGAAAAACCTCATCCAAAGGGGCTTACAGGACATTTTCTGAAAATGCCTTCACCGTTGCACAGATTTGACTGTGGCCCAAAGCTCATTATACGAGAGACCACAAAAATTCAGCAATATCCAGATCCAAATGGTGTCTGGATAAATAACCTCTGCAAAGCACTATGGAGGCTCTGAGAGGAATCTGTGAAAGCAATTACACACTAACAGCAGGACAGAAGCATATGAGATGGCTTCACCAGAAATCAAGCATGGCTTTCTCCTGATCTAGGCATGAGGTTTGTTCCAGTTACATCTCTGCATCTGACACCTATGGAGCTCACCATGGGAGCCATTCTACAATTTGTTGCTCTTTGTACCTGAATAAAGGATTTCAGGACGTGGCCTGATGTTAACCACACAGCTAAGCGGAAACTTTACAGTAAAACATGCTGTTTCAAAGCTGAAATGATTTGTGGAAGTATTTCAACTTCAAAAGAGATTTTATTTACAGGACTTGTAAGAGGTCCTGGGAATTTGGTTCTCTTTGTGCCCAGGTTTGGTTTTCTTGTGTCATCTGGGCAAAATTCTTTCACTATATCTACATTTTTTGTCAGTTGTCTCCTTCAGAATTTACTGTCCTCAGAGATGAGGAATTCACACTTCTTAAGCGTTGGATGTTTTATGAGTCCTTGCAGAAAGCACTTGTAAGTGCAGGATGTTCTGTGGTCTAGCACATGGCTGAGAACTGACTTCCAGCTGCTCAGCTTGTTCAGTATGACAGGGCACATACCCTCTGGAGGACACCCTTGACTCTTTCTGAAGCTCAACTTGAAGATTTGCCAATAGCTTGGAAAACCAGGCGAGTCTTGAAGTTACCCTTGGATAGGTCCTTGAGATAAAGAACAGGTGTAGCCTCGGCCTTTGCAGAGCAGAGATAAATATCCCTTCTACTTCCAAGAAATGTTGCTCTCAGCTAAGAAAAAGCATCTGCCAAAGCTGCCACACAAAGGAACTGCTGCCTTCTTCTGCGCAGGGACACAGTGAGGGCTATTTTTGAGAGCTGCTTTCCTACGGGATTTTAGTTTCCTAAAAGATTTGCAAAGTTAGTTTGAAATATATTCTTCATCAAGAGCATTAAACAATGCGCCAGAAGAATTCCTTCCTATTAGATTATATCCATGAATGAAAGTTTAATTGTTTATGTTAAAAGTGTTTAAGGAAACCTGCACATGAATAGGAAGTCAGGATTTTAAGAAAGGCAGTCATAAATATAAACAGAACCGTGATGCCAAACAGCAATTAGTGCTCTGTTCCTCTTTTTGAATGACAGCATGCCTTAAACTCATTCATTTCCAGTTCTGTCTTGCTGCAATGTGTAAAAATACTCCTGTAACTCCACTAAATGGGCTTTGTCTTTTAGTCTGGAGAAGTCTTTTCGCCTGGGGGGTTTGTGGACTCTCCTTTTCTGGAGATGCCTGAAACCCACCTGGACCTGGTCAGGGTATCCTGCTGTGGCAGGGGGATTGGACTAGATGATCTTTTGAGGTCCCTTCCAATCCTTGACAATTCTATGATTCTCTGGCTTTTGCAGACCATGTATGCAATGTTTTCACTAGGTTGTGCAAGGCGCAAAGGTCTCCACCTCTTTTTTTTACTTTGTTTGGAACAGCAATTATTCATCAGTGACTTACCTGGAAATGTTTCACAGATACAGACAGAGATTGGGCTCACCAGTGGGAGTGATAACAAACTGACTGCGGGGATTTTAAATGCCGTGGCATGTAGAGTCAGCGCAGATCTAGATGGTTCTAATTGCTTGCAGTTGGTGAGTGACTGTCAAAACCATTTATTCTTACCGCTGATGGTAAATTTTCAGGGAAACGTCACGGTAGACAAGAAGGTAGATTTTTCAAAGGCACAAATGGTAGTCAGGCATCTCGCTGCCATTTGTTCCTTTGAAAACCCTGCCCAACTCCTTAGACAAGTTGCCTGGCAAACAGATGTGTAAGGATAGATTGGACATTTAGGTATCAACACCATCTTTGAACTTCTTGGATGAGTAGGCTGCCAACATTTTTTTGGCCTTTCCTCTAACACTTAATGTCTTCTAAGATGAAACACTAGCAAGTTCTTTAAGCTCATGTTATTTTAAATACAGGCCAAGACCTTTAACGAATTTGCTTAGTGGTGGCAGAGGAGGAAGAAAGATTTGGTCCTAAGTGTTGTTCAATAGTATGTCTTGGTTTTCTCTGGATGGTAGCCAGGACTGATATTTAAGAGGTGTTTTGCTGATGGACTCTCTTACCTCAGTGACAATAACAGAGCAGTACAGTGCCCAGCAGCTTATCCATCTAGCTAAATCTAAGAATAGATTCATAAAATCAGAGAAAAGTCACAGAAGAGCCTGCAAGAATGTAACTCACATTATCAAAAGAGAAAGGAATATAATCCTCTTCTAGAGCACTAGTTGTCACACTTTGGGGGCAAGCAGAGCACTGTCAGCACTCCAAATTTGTCATGAACCGCCAAGCGTAATTAATCAACATTTTAATTGAAAAAACACAAAATAAAGACTATAGAACCTTGACCATAAAGGTAACAGAACTTTGAGGACCACCTGCCATAATCTCACAGACCACTGACTGCCCTAAAACTAAGATCCGAAAGATGTTTTCTATGAAGTTTCTCAAGCAATCTACTTTGCTAAGTATAACAGTAAAATATCTGTAAAACAAATCAGTCTGTTTAACTGATAGTGGTTTGGATGCCTTAGATTTAAAAATGTGGATGTGTTTCTGTAGATCTATTCACAGCAATGGCTTGTAGCTATTACTTATAGGAAAAGAGAACAAAGAAACAGAGGAAGTACCCAAGAAGTTGTGAACACTTCAGTACTGGAGAGATGTGCCACAGACAGCAGTCTATTAAGAGGTTGATTGAGATAGGGAAGTTATATTAAGTTTTTAAATTATATTAAGTTTTGAAATTATATTAAGTTTTAAATTTATATTATGATTTTATTTAATTTGCTGCCTATGTTGCATTTTTTAAATTAAGAAACAAAGACCTTGCAAACAAGAAGCTGGTTGATGTATTTTACTCTAAAGTCTCTTCAGATTGAAATAACATATTTTTTTGCTAGAACACAAACATTTTAGGGTTTAATATAAATCTCACAATATACGGTAAAAATTTTGCTAATCACTGATGGGCTTTTGGAAGTCACAAAGAGAATCACCCTACTTTACAGCAAATTCAAATGACCACCCATGAAATACAAATTTCCAAACAATTCAGTTTAAAAAACAGACCCAAAACAGAATCATGGAAAACTTGATGGAGGAAGTCAACCTTAGATCTAGGAAGACCGCTAGAAACTAGAAACAGCTTTAAATTATCAACAGTGCTCAAGAACCATTTTACTTGCTTTTCTGTCAGATGTCTTTGGTGCCTTTGACAATGACATAGAATTGAGGCTTTAAAGAATGCACTGAGAACATGACAGAGTTAGCAAGCAGGGCTCACACACCTTCTGTCCACACCTCAAGACCTTGGTCTGGAGTTTATCGCTAGAAATCTCTTTCAATGGATCAATAAAGTGAACGTATGCATAGATCTGTGACACCAGATCCAACCTTCTACAGGCTCCAGTTAAGCTGCGTGCCCAGTGTTATCAGCGGGTGGGCTCCACAGCGCCTTCCAAGATCTGAAGGTAAATACCTAACCAAATAAAATTGATGCTGCAGTGTAAGAAATAAAAATCACTGAGAACTTACACACGGATACACAGATTGTTAGGAGCTGGAAGGAACCTCAGAGGTTACCGATTCCAACTCCCCTGCTGGAGCAGGTGTAGAACCTAAGACACGGAACATAGAAATGCATCAGGACATGAAATTGCAGAGTTTTCTAGTGGAACTTATAAAATTTACATTAACTGGAACTCAAATTCCTGGATTTTGGAAGAAGTCCTCATTTTCACCAGCTCTTCAGTTTTAAATGTGATCTAGAATATCAGCACTGAGACACAAAGCAAGGAAAACTTAACCTGCAATTACTCACCTAATAAAAGCCAGAGCCTTACTCATAAGAGGCTGAGACAGCCAAATTTTAGCTGGAATATGCATCTGGACTTCTGAGATGACCTCCTCCAAGACTTTTATGGTATGTCTGAAATATACCCTTTTGTAACAGTCCATCTGTCCTCTGCCAGTCCCCTACCTCCCAACACAGGCAACATACAGCCAGCTCTGAATGTATCTGAGGGAGATGGATCTCTTTAGCTTGAAGAAGAGGAGGCTGAGGGGTGACCTCATTAGTTTCTATAAATATGTGAGGGGTGGGTGTCAGGAGGATAGAGCCAGGCTCTTCTCAAGGTTATCTAGTGATAGGAGCAATGGGTGCAAGCACGAACCGAGGAGGTTCCATATAAATATCAGAAGGAACTTCTTCCCAGTGAGGGTAACAGAGCATTGGAACAGGCTGCCTGGGGGGGTGTGGAGTCTCCTTTTCTAGCAATATTCAAGACCCACCTGGATGTGATCCTGTGCAACTTGATCTAGGTGATCCTGCTGTGGCAGGGGGATTTGACTAGATGATCTTTTGAGGTCCCTTCCGATCCCTAATGATTCTATGATTCTATGATTCTATCTTAAAACCCCTGGTATACTCTTCCTCTGAAACAAACTGCCCTTGATCTACTGCAGCTTTACTCTCTCAGTTTGGTCTCTGATTTGCGAGCTCACCAGTGTTTAAATGAAGATTTCAAGCTGTAACAGAGCAATAAGGTATGTTGTGATTTCTGCCCTTTTCCTCAGTTTTGCTGAACTAACCTGAGTCTCCCCATAAAGAAAAAACCTTTTTGAGGGGCAAAGGCACTCACAGTGGCCTAAGAGGTAGGAAAAAGGATGCAAGGCTCCTTTTGCCTCTGTCTCTGCCCTCTTATATTTTATATGCTGCCCCATTCCCTTTCGTGCAATTAATCTGACAAGTTTTCTAACAGCTGTCTAACTTTTTTCCCTGAGCCTCGGGTAGAAAATTTTTATCTTCGCTAAGAACAGCACGGAAAACTTTTCCAAATCAGTTAACAGTTTGTCTCGCTGTGGGTTTTTAAAGTCTGAGTACAGATTTACAGCATGTTTTATGTATATTTTTTTAGTCCCAAGGTCCCTTCTCTTCACAGATACATACACAACGTGTCATGTAGAAAATATAAATTGTTGATTGTACAGGCACTTTCCTCCTTTTTAAACCTTTCCAAAGGTCTTTTTGTTAAATACACCCAGACACCGTTTGACAGATGAGGGGCTAATTGCTCTGTGAATTACCTCTATCGATTCCTGTTTCATGTTGAGCCAAACAAACAAAAGATATTAATGCTTCGAAAAAAATGAATGATGACCTTTCTCTGCAAACACAGCTTGCGGCCTCTGATTATTGGTGATTCCAAAGAGCAGCGGTCAATCGCAATAGCTGTAACGCTATGATCACTATAATAAGCTTGCCTGACCTTCTCTGCCATGTTAAGTGGTTTAAATTTATTTGCCCAACAACAGTGGAGCTTTCATTTAAAGTCACAGAACATTCAATTCTATCTAAAGAGCCAGACTATTTTTTTAAAGCTTTACCTGGTTTAAAAAAAAAAAGAGAAAAAGGCCTCACTTAGAACTGATGGTGCCGCTGGATACTGAGCTGAGCCAAGGAGTTTTTTGAACCTGCATAATCCTTCTTCTGGCTCTAACAGTGAAGATGTTTCTCGATCATTTTGCCTTCCTGCTGCTCCACTCCTCTTAGAATTGCAATCTGGTTTGCACTCTCCCTTCAACAGAGTTGCAGTCGGGCACTATCTTTGCAGTTCTCCCAGCTGAACGAAAAGGAAATCATTATCATCGAATGCAAATGCACTCCTAAAATCCAGTCTCTGTAAGCAAGATTTCCCCAACAGTGGTCAATAGCAGAATCTGGCTACAAGCAAAACTCCTGCAACTCCTTCATCAATGTTCTGTCTCTTTCCCTGCTTCCTATCCCATGTTGGTGTGAGAAAAGAAGGTGGAAATCAAGATGAGGCAAAATACAGAAGCTGAAGTGCTTATCTATTGCTGGAAATGGACTGCAAATTTGCTGGAATATTCTTTATCTTCAGATCTACATCTCCCTCCTTGGCTTCCTGTGGACAAGAAATACATGCAAGACAATCCTTCGTCTTGATGTCTGTGAAAATATGACACTGTATCCATAAAATAGGAATAATAATCCTTAGTCTCCTTTTCAAAGTGGATTTTTAAGTGGTGGATACAGCAATCTCGGAGAAGTCCTTGGGAATTCAACATTCATTTTGATCACTGTTCTAAGCCACTGCAGTCTGGTATAAAATGAAGGCTGAAATACGGCAACAGGAAAATATGGTCTAAATTTGTTAGAGACAGAAATACAGGATCAGAAATGATTCCTGGGGGAAACCAAAGCCAGCAGAAAGCTATTCATTTCTCTCAGCCTCATTTTTTAAATTCTACTTACCTTTCTCTCTGCAAGGAAGTAAAACGACTGTTGCTTGGGAAATTCCCTCTCCTTCCACACGCCAAATATCAGCTAGAGGTCAGGGCTCAGCTGAACTCCACCACCTGCTCACGACCACCTAGTTCCCATTCCTGGGTGCTCAGCATGCCCAGAGCTCATTTGGGTGATGGTCTCTGAATATGTGGAATAGGAAGAAATCTGAGGAGAGGAAATATTCACCACAGTGACTGCTACAAATACAAGAAAGGATAAAGAGGAGAAAAGATGCTGGTGGCATCCTCAAAGGCAGATTCAAGTAGTGATGTAGACATGCTTAGCTTGAGAAAAACTTGGAAGTGCAATAAAGCTGAGTCAAGTTCAGGAGAGTAGTACCTGCCAAAAGCAGTGGTGAATCATGTAGTCAAACCATAGAAAAGAATACAGGAAGGAGAAATGTGGGGAAAGTACCCTAAAATTTTCTCTGTGGATATACTGGCACAGAACATGGCTGTAGAGGATGTTTGTGTCTGTGAAAGAAACTTCTTCCCTAAATGAATTTATTATCAAAATGCCCCTGAGGCTCAAATTTAATTTCAAATAGAGCTTAAGTAATCAGACATCTATGACTTGGAGCTGTGAAAGTCTGAGGCACGTTGTGCTGCAAGAAACAGCTGTATCTTTAACATCAAAAATTAAAGTTTTGAGAAAAGTGTGGTTCATGCTTAACAAAACTGTGATGCATTTCTGTATCCGTATCAGAGTCACACCCAAGGAAGAAATGGTCCTTTTAAACCTTCATGTGCCAACTAGCCTTGAGCCATGAGAAGGGTGTAAAGGATGAAAATCTCAGTGGCCAAGGAAGAAGTTGTTCTCTCTCGAAACTTAAGAAGGATAGTTCTTCACTTAGGAATTGTAGTGCTGTGTAAAGCACCACTCTGTATCAGTAGACCACAGTCAAGTTCAAAGTCCAAGCCAGACTCTACATTTTCTATAGCAGGGGAAATAGAGGCTCAGAGCTGGAGAGAGGCACACAAACCAGAAAGAAAAGGGAGACATTCATCCATCTAATCCACAAAGTTTCAGTTTGGGGGTTCAAAAGAGGTACCGTGTAAGGAAATTTCACCAACTCCTCCTGCTGCATCGTTTTGCACATTTTGAACCTGATATATCCAACAAGCAGGTAAATATTCACAAACCTTGAAATGAAGAGGCATCTGGCTAAGTGCAGAACAGGTGCTGAAAATATGTTCACACAGTTGTCAGGCGTTCTCGATATACTGATATTCTGGAGACACTGGGAATTTTTCTCGGTGGTGGTGGTGGGTTTTTTGTGTTTTTTTTTAAAATGAAGATATCTTTCTGAGCTGTTAAGTGAAGTGGATAGGGGAAATGTGGTGGGAAGAGGTAAATTTATAATGCAGCCTTCCTACAGGCCAAAGCCAACTTGATTAAGAATTAAAACCGTGTTCATCTGTTATCTACTAAAAGCTTTTCTCATCTGCATAAGGGGTTGCTGCTCTCAGATCAGTCGGTTGCTCCCAGTGTTGTGTCTTCCTATAGTCAGAGGGGTTGGTTTTTTTTCTCAAAAAGGAGACCACGAAGCACAGAGGTGAATCATAGAATCATTAGGGATCAAAAGGGACCTTGAAAGATCATCTAGTCCAATCCCCCTGCCACAGCAGGATCACCTAGATCGAGTTGCACAGGAACACATCCAGGCAGCCTTGAACATCTCCAGAGAAGGAGACTCCACAACCCACCCTGGGCAGCTTGTTCCAATGCTCTGTTACCCTCACTAGGAAGAAGGTCCTTCTGATATTTCTATGGAACCTCCTCTGTTCCAGCTTGCACCCATTGCCCCTTGTCTTGCCACCAGATGACCTTGAGAAGAGCCTGGCTCCATCCTTCTGACACCCACCCCTCACATATTCATAGACACGAGGATGCTTCTGCTTTCAAGAAACAACTGCTGAGGTACCAAGTCACATCTAGCATTTCCATGCAGTCACTCCAGTCACTTATATGTTCCTATCCAGTGCATTTTCCCCAGGAGTAAACAGGACTCAGAGAATATAAGAAGTTATAAAAAACATTATTCTTCTAGGAAATACAAATGAAAATCTTTTTAACTGGTTGGAGATGGTTGGAGGTCCTGCAAAGTGTGTTTCTCATTCTAAAGAGTAGGTATTGTATGAGGTTTCTTCAGCCTCCAAGCCCCTTTGACTTCAAATAGCGCTACTGTGTTTTGGAAGAGCACAATACCCTTTGGCCTGGCATCTGGCTTCTTAGCAATAGCTGCACCAGTGTGGCAGCCATGAGAACTGGTTCTCACAAGAGTAGCTCCTCTGGAATGCCACTTTCACACCAGCTGGGGATCTGCCTCTTAAGAACAAAGGAACCAAATTACAGCGAGTCCCTAAAGGCAGATAGCTGGCATTTCCTCCCACTTGTGCCTCCACCAAGTCAAAAATAGCTTCTGTTCAGGGGACATCACACACAGATGAGGATTGAAACCATCCTCAGATTGAGGATGCCAAGCTTCCACTGTTTCTCTGAGACGACCCATACGCCAAATTTCTGGCTCCAATAGGCCGGATGTGATAATATATGGATCTCCTAGTTCTTTGGATTTTATAGGACACCTCCCAGTGGAACGTCTGCAGTTGTTAGCTCAAAGGGATGAAAAGCTTATGAAGTTGTATTCCCACAGACAGATGGAATATAGGACTTTCTCCCTCAGCTGAGAACCAAGCATTTCAAATCCTGTCTAGGTAAATTACCTTTCCAGGGCTGGGTATTTCCTTTTTGGATATTCCTTGGAAGTAACCTTCAGGGAGTTGACTAACTTCTTAATGGCTTGGTCAGACAAGAAGGAAGGAAACTTGCACTGGTCCAGTGGGAGGTACCACTTCAGGCAGTCAGCATCCTGCAATTCTTCCAAGTCGGTGAATCATAGCAGCCTAACTCTCTTTCAAGGGCAAACTTCTTCCTTTCAGATAGAGCCAAGGTAGCAAAGGCAAGGCCTAAAATAGTTCCAGCCAACATTTGGCTTTGAAAACAATTTCAAAGAGGACAGCTAGGAAGAAGTCAAGCCTTGATCTAGAAGAACTGGACAAAGAATACCTCTGAATGTAATGTCTGAAGAGAAGGACCTATTAAAAAAAGAAGCATTCGTAAGACTTAATATGTTCAAGTAGCGTCTCAAGGAAACGCACAAACAACAGGTTTTGCCTTTTCTTGTGGTTTCTGGAGAGTAGACATAGTCTGATACCTGCCTAATTTCCTTATTTTTAATTGTATTATATCACATTGGAATTAAAAGCAGCTACAGACCTTCATCTCTCTACTATAAACATATATAATAACACTATAAGCTGTGGCTCCAGGGGTGGTTTTGTACTTCTCTTTACTAAACACCACTTCACCTCCTTAATCAGTTTGGTTTACATTTACATTTGGCTGTAGGTTCTGTTTCTAGTACAGGTCTATGCTTTTGCAGGTTAACTGTAGCCTCCAGTCTTTTTGAGCAGCTAATGTCTAGTGGCTGGATATTCACAGAAGAGGAGGCATCGTACCCGTAAGGATTAAGTCCTGTGTAGCAAATGAGGAATATAGCTAAGTAAGTACTTCAGTGCCTCTTCAACTTCCTCAAAGGATGTTTGAACATGGGTGTGGGTCATACAGGTTTCTATCAGTAATAACTCATGTGTAATAGGGTGAACATAAAAAAGGGTCAGGTGGTAGGAGTTTAGACTTCCAATTCAGATGCCAGAACTACAAAAAACTGTCTATTCAGTTTGACCTTCTCATAAGAGAAGACTTTTGAGTCCACCTCTAGAGCCTCCTGGTATGGTGATGACAGGTAAGAGCCAAGGAAACAAATGGCAAGAGTCTTGTACACAGTCCTGGTCTCTATCATAATCATATCAACATTTTACCTAAGACTGAGTTGAGATTAATCTCTCCTTGACTAGTTACATCATCTGGTAAAGTTCTGTAAAAGGTTTTCCTGCCTTCCCTAGGCTCCAGTGATAGTGATAATTGATTAACTGATTGAAGACATAAAAGCTGGGCTGTACTCCTGGCAGAAATCATTGTGATCCAAACACTTTTTATGCAAAAAGATGTTTGAAAATTATTTACGAGAGAAGACAAGCACTAAATGTAGAGACGTTTTGCTACTGAACTGGACTATGTGGTACTCAGACACTGCCTTGCTGCTTAGCAGGTCACAACAGTAAAAGGCATGCTATGCGTTACGAGAACATACGAACATGGCTGGCATCAGAAACACTTCTCTATATAAGAAATTGAAATAACTATTCAAGCTAAATGGCTAATCTTCATACATATGGCCTGTGCAAGAGCTAAAATGTATTCTATATGAGCAGAAAGAGATTGTTCATTCTTTTTAAATAATTGTTTAGAAAATATTCCAGTCCAAATTATGAACGTCAAGCCTACAAAATGTTATTTTTAAGCATCAAGCTGTTTTCTTTTACTTCGAGAGAAGCCAAGGAATAAATTGCTAAATATAGTTTATATGTCGGAAACAGTGACACAACCTTCATTCTCGTGGTGCTGTAAAATATGTAACTTTAAATATAATTTTTACAGAACACTATTTTGCTCAACAGAGATTTCATTTCACTGAGTGAATCACATTAATAACACTTAGCTTATCTAGTGCTTTTCATCTGTGGATCTCCTAGCACTTTACAAAAGGTAAATTCATTACCAATATTTTACAGAGATGCAATAAAGGGATTTGCTGAAGGTTACACAGTGAGTTAGTAACACAGCTGCTGAAAGAGTGAAGTCCCAAACTCTTGTTCCTTGGGCATTAGAAGACGGTGACCTGTACATTAATTGGCTTTTTGCTCTTCTTTCAGCATGTGTCACTGGAAAAGCACCCTGAGAACTTATTACAGTGAAGCAAACCAAGTCAGGTATCATGCATTATCTGTTTGTCCTATATACCATCGTGATGGCTACATGGACGACTGAGAAATTCAGGGGTGAAAGCCCTGTATACTGAACAGTTGCAGTGAAAGAACTTACATTTTAATACAACTATGGGAAAAATGAGAGAGTGAGATGAACACTAGGCATCTGACAAGTGTCCACCCAATGCACCTCTCCAATTTTGGGGTGAGTTATCCTGGGAATGAACAGCTTGGTGGAATTGACAAAAGGAGAAGAGATTAAATGAAAGGATGGATATAAGAGGTGGTGGAATAAACCAAAAAACAATAGAGGAATAGTCCAGACTGCTATATTCATCTATGGCCATACTGCTCTACAGGGATTACTCCAACATAATTCCCAGCACAGCTTTTCCTCCTGCCACTCTAATATGGGAGCTGTCCATTACCGAAGGGTAGGGAGAGAATGGAAGATGTTAGAAATGAAGACATGGAAGAAATTGATGAGAACAAGTGCTCTGTAGCCACTGTCTCCAATCCTTCCCCAAGCAGTAGCATCCGTGTTTGTTACTCCTTGCTGGCTCCTTAGTGGGCTCAGGGAGACAGCCTGGGAGATTGACATCATTTCCCTCAAGATAGTTATCTTCCTCATAAAAATTATATGTATTGGATAGGAATTTAAGTAGAGACAGCAAGTGGCATCACACCCACGTTATCTGTATTCTGCAAAGCAGCACTGTCTCCAGAAGTTGTGGCTCACTGTTTCCATCAGAAACTGCAGTCTTTTAACAACTATTTGAAAAAATTCTTTAGAAGTTAATAGAGCATAGTAGATAACAAAGAACATCATCCTGATCTTAGGCTCTCTGATAGGAAAAAAGAGTAGTCTACTCTTTATCTAGTTTTAGTTTTTGAAATTCCTGATTTTAATGGTTAAAAGATGAGGTTCTGGCCTCTCGCAAACTCAAAGGACAGAGACATAAATTTGAAGAAGGTATTTCATTTTGGAGAGCCACACCCCCCAGCTTTGTGTGAATGTAAATGGGAGCAGAAGCTACAGAACCAGCATGTCAGAGCACACTCGCATCAGTTCCCAGAACTATTGAAGAGGAAGAAAAAAAAGTTTACTGATCCTTCATTTACAGTCTTGCTTTTAGCAAGTACAATAAAATCCTACATATCATACCCCTGACAGATGTGGAGTGGTGTGTCTCTACATAAATAGGATTAATTAGATCATTGATTCACAGCAGCTGAAAATCCAGCCCTCTATTCTACAGCACATGTCAATGTTATTACACAAACAATAAGATTTGCTTAACAAAAATATAACTCTGGTCTTTTCAGGTATCACTGATACTTGATTGTTTGGAGTATTGGCTTTCTGACAGTGTTTGGAATGAAGCCATTTTTATTAATTTAGTTATTTTTGCTGATATAAAAGGTCGTCTATCATGTTAATGATGTATCGGTCTGTGGTACCACCGAACAATAATTACAGAATGTTCGTAATAGTAAATCATTTGTCACAATCAGAGCTCAGTACAACAACCTTTTGTTGAGCAACAGAATACATTAGGTGAATAGCAATACACCTTTATGCTTACCAATTAAAGGATCCCACACGTGCAGAATGTACGTGAACTTTACCGCGAAGTATCGTGCATTATGAACTGCTGCTTACAAAATCTTGCTAGGTATAGAACTTGCTGCTAATTTTTAACTTGTCAAATCATTTATATGTATCTTTTCAAGTATAATTGGAGCTGCAGACAGATTTCCCAGTCTGTCAAATCAGAAGTGTTTAGAAAATTTCAGAGGATCAGGGACTTTGAAAATAGACACAAATAAATATTTAAAAGAGCGGCTAATCTATTCAGAATGCAAATATGTCCTGTCACTCTATTACTCCATTTAGATAGTGATAAAATGTCTTCTTGTTTTATCCATTTGCTTAAAACTATAAAAAGGCTTTAGTTTAGGGAAGAGGTTTCCAAGCTCTAATGACAGGCACTCTACAAATTACTGGCTGGTCAGCTATGGAGAACAATTTGATCACACCCTGCTGGAATGTTGATTCTACTTCCAGCTGCAGAATGTCATTAGCATATATTAATGAACCAGAGGAGAAACTTTCTCATTCTCATGAAGTTATCTGACGGAGGAGGCTCGTTAATTATTCTGCCTTAAGATGGACACTAAGCTACAAATAAGTTCAATAATTCCTGGGTTTGAATGTCCCCTCCAAGTGTTTTTATGGATCCAGATTTTGTTCAGATTAAATAATTTTGTCCTTCTCTTTACCTATAACACCCTGCAGAAAGGAAAGTCTATGTCTGTCACTGGTGTTACATCTATTAAAAGCCATTAAATCCTTGATCACATGTGAGTCCAGTGATGCCTGGATTGGGTAGATCAAACCAAACCTGAAAAAGAAACCACATTTCAGAGGTTCCGAGGCTTCATTCTTACACTGCCTCTCACATTGGTTCAGTGGTTTGTCAGACCAGCAGGCGATGTCGTCTTTCCTTGCAAGGTCTTCGCATGTTCCAAATTGGGGTCATCTACCAGATACTTCTGCATGCCCCTCAGGAGAAACGAGAGAGTGGAACACACAAAAATAAGATAAAAAAATAGATGAGCTGCCGCCACAACAGCGCTGTTCTCCACCCATATGCCTCAATTATCTCTCCCAGGCCTCTGCAACACCACACGCCACATCAGGAGCAGCAGAGGGACTACCAATGAGTAATTAAACCTCTTATTGCTTTGCATGGCTGAGTAGTTTTCATAACAGCACTGCACAAAACTTGAGATTCGCAGATTTTTATATAAGCTCCTCAACATTTCTACTTGCCTCTCTCTCCTTTTTTAATTTCAACCGTTAGAATAAACTTTATTGTCAACTGCTGGGAATAAGGATTTGAGCAGGCAAATGCTAAGATGATTGTTCATTAAACCCAATGACTTTGAAACTGCCTCTGTGTCAATTAAAATAAAAACTGTCAAATGCTTTAAAAGAGCAGCTTTGTATAATAGGAACTCTGTTAAGTTTACTGGTGAAAAAAGAGAGCCATTCCAGGAGGCTATGCGGAGGAAAATAGTACCTCTTGCTTAGGAACTATGCCCCACGCTCTCCCATTTCATCATCAGTAAGGAAAACACTACGTAACACACGGCTCGGCATTTCTGTCCACCCTTGGACAGTGAGAGGAAGAAGGATTTTGGCCTTTTTCTTCTCTTTCTTCCAGCGTGCTTTTTTTTTCCCAAGCTAACAATTAGGATTAATTGTCAACTTATAAATCGCAGGCTTTTGTTTTGTTTTGTTTTGTTTCTAACTGGATGCAGATTTAACACTTCATATAACTTAAAAATGCCATTATGTTACAGTAGCCAACCAATCCGACGGGGGATCTTCACGCCTGCGTGTCAAGTGTCAGACATAAAATAGCTGTAAAATAGGACAATAAAAAGCGTGTTACTGTAGGATCCTGACAGCCCCCGTGCTCGGCAATTAGCGAGCCTTCATAACAATTAACCAAATTGAAATCAGATTGGAGAAGTAAGCGTGGGCGCGTAGGATGGACACGATGGAAGTGCTTTCCTTCTGCAAATGTCCTTCTGCTCCGTCTCGTGGCAATACGTGTGCGCAGTGGCCATTTCTGGAACGAGTTGAAAACAAACACGAGGCAAAGTAACTGGAAGAAAAGATGCCGGATCCTCAAGAGGGCAGCGAGGAGAAGGGACCACGGGGATATCTTACCAAAAAAAAAATTAGAAAATTCAAATATCTCTCCCCCCATCCTCACACAAACCACCCACCCTCACCGTGTTCTGTCCAGAAGAAAAATCCCTCAGCCGCAATGGTTGTTTTTATTAAATTCTCCTCAATAAAAAGCTCAGGCAGGATTTATTAGGTACTCAGGGCGGACGTTTAGTATTTCGCCAGTTATTAAGTGAAAATCAATAGAAAGCAAAGAAAATGGAAGTCACTGCACTGTTAGCACGCTGTTGTCGCCCAGATATTATGTCGGCTGTCTTGTAGATTCATGACAGACGAAAGCGGCCGGGAGAGAACTCTTTCTGCTTACATTGCAGGAGCCAAAGTGGGGTTATTCATTAGATCAGGCAGCTGGCCAGATGGATTTCCAGTTCAGTTTTACCATTTATCTTAAAAACGCCTGTATCGAGTGAGAAAGAACACTGATATTATGTGATATCGATGGCAGCTTTATGTATCTAAATCAGGATTTATTGTTATTTTGTTCTGAAGACCTTTTTTTCTCAAGAAATACCATTTCACTGGAAGAAAATAATAGCTAAAACCTTGTCAAAGATAACCTTTCATGTTGTTCGTGCACCGCTGGCTGTAAAACAAATAGAACCCAGGGTATAAATAGGTTTAACCACATCCTTACAAATCATTCCCTTTAGGATTTTCTTTCTTTTCTTCTCTTTTTTTTGCTTTGTTTTTTTTTTTTAATGGTACAAATGTGGGGTTCGGTCATTAGTTGTTTCTGTTGCTGGTAATTTAGCTATAAATAACATCAGCATTCTTTTAAATGGCATTAAAAAATACTAGAACTTTTTATGTCCCTCAAGGCCAGAGCAGAAGGGGATTTTTTCAGTGGGTGGGTTTGGGAAGGAAGTTTTTTGGAGTTTTTTTGCTTTTTTTAAAGCCTCCTTCTCTGTTACCAAACTTTTCACCCAGATCATCACAACAGAAGCAACAACAGCTGCTCTACCATAAAAAAAACGTGTTTTTAAGAGACAGGACCAGATCTCTCAAAGAGATTAGCTCCTGTTCAGGCATGTAGAGGATAAAGTGTGGCTTTTCCAAAGTGTTCAACGTTCAGCAAGTTGCATTTTCTCCAGACCATAGAGCTCTTCTGCAAAACTGATATCTTCCTGCCCTAATTAGGAACAGAATGCTGCTTGTCCTCTCCTATGAATGTGTGATCCAAATGATTGCACCACAAATTGCCTTGGCTTTCCAAAACCACCAGGTGCTCAATTCAAACCCCATGGAAGCAGACACAAGATTTGGTACTCTTTGACGTGGTAGCTGCACATAGCACCAGGTCTGGTGAAGACTGCAGTCATGCCATGCTCAGTGTTGGAAATCCCAACATGTTTCATTGTGTGTTTTGCTTACTGATCCAGAAATAAAGCTCCAAACTCAAACCTCAAGTACCTCAAAAGTCAAAAAAAACCCCAGCAAAATAGATCACATGCTGATTGAAAACTAGTTGTAAGAGGTGGGGATGGTACCAAGGTCCTTGAAGGTAAGAACAATGGAGATGGGTTTGTGGAATCTCCTTCTCTGGAGATGTTTGAAACCCACCCTGCCTTGGTCTGGGTGATCCTGCTGTGGCAGGGGGATTGGACTGGATGATCTTTCCAGGTCACTTCCATTCTGTAATGTTCTGTTCTGTGACTTGGTCTAGGTGATCCTGCTGTGGCAGGGGAATTGCACTAGATAATCTTTTGAGGGCCCTTCTGATCCCCAATAATTCTATGTTTAAGTTTTGGCTTTTGTGATTGCCCACAGATTAAATTGAAATAGGTGCAGTGAGCCACTGAAACAGCCTGAGAGATCAGCCATCACCAGGGATATCTTTAGGCATTTCAATTCCTTTCTTTCCTTTTAACCTGTTGTTAACCTATTTTCCTGTTATTAAACATCTTCAGTCCCGAGTGAACAGTCAGCTTAACCCCCCTATGTCCATCCTTGCCCATGATAGAACATCCAGGTTGTCCCAACTGGACTTTGCCCCTGCCAGGGTCTCTGGGGGACCGCAACGTGTTTATCGTGACTCAAACAGCAACTTAAAAACACAACCTTTACTCAGTCAACCTTCAAAGGGTGTGAAGCCTGCGGAGCACAGGAAAAAATACAAAAGCTGCTTTGAATCAGGCAGATACATACAAGAGAACCTATGAAGTTGTAAATAACATCACAGCGCTGGCAGGAAGAAGCAGAGTGCATTGCTTTTACAGTTTTTTCCTCTTTTCCTTCTGAAAGTGTCAGCCCGTCACCATTTCATTGACGTGCTGGTCCATTTCCCCTAGCTCAGATATTTTTCTAGGATCTCTGAGTGTTTAGATTGCCTTTGAATGCAGTGTACCACGGGAAGAGGAAACCATTGTGTCTAGGATGGAGTTACACATGTATGCTCTTCCCCTACCGATGGCTCAGCTATTGTTATTCTGCAAAATCCTTTGATTTAACACCAAATCCCAGCTACCCCCACTGTAGATGCTTAGAGAGGCAGTGGCAAAAGAAAGGGCTTTTCCTCAGCCACAGAGATTTTCTTTCAGAAAATTCTTTAAATACAAGGTGGATAAAGCTTATAATCACCCTGCCTGTTAATTTTTCAAACAGTAAGATTTGTTCCGGCTGGAACGTCTCTTAGAGTCACCCACAGAGAGACGAGAGGTGGTGAAAAGGAGTCAGTAGTGAAGGACACTGAAACACTGGAGAACACTCACACTGAAAATTCTTTTTAAAATGATCTTTCACCTGGCAAATTACAAGCTGTTCCTCATATCCACCCAGAGCACTTTAAAGACAGAGGACTGTGTGAGCAAAGGAAGCATGACCATACTTTTTAGTTTCTTAGTGCTGAAGATTTTTTTGAAGCTCCTGCTGATAAACAGAGAGTGAAGAAACCTGAACCTGGAATGGGGTCCTGTATAACAGGTGAAAAGTGCACATCAGGTACTGTGCTGTTAATGCAATTCTGTTTTATTTCTGCTCATCATCACTTAGAATACACTTCTATCTAGGAATGTTTCACATGAAACACTCAAACAACCTCGGTCTAGGTAATGAGGAGACAGAAGCATGTTTAAATCTGTTTTGCTTAGGGTCTCTTAGGGACTCCAATTTGTGTCCCACATAGAGTCCAAGCTGTGTTTAACAACCAGAAGATATTAGTTACTCGGTGATGGAAACACCTTACTCTCATTTTGACCAAAGTGCCATGAAATGGTCAATTAACTCCTGAGGAAGTTTTTGAATGCAATTACGCATCTTTTACAGAAACATTTCAACATTTCCAGAATGATAGTTTAGTTTAGCTTTGCTTTGTTAAAAAAGATGCTTTGTGGGGGTTTCTTTCTTGGTACAGAGCTCTGGAGTCCTCAGGTACTGGCAGCAATGTGACTGTGTACATCCATGGCATGGGCAGCCACCAGCTCTATCTGCTGTTTCTTCCGTCTGATGCCATGTCCGCTGCCTCTCCACCTCCTTCTCCTCCTCCTTGTCCCTCAGCAGCTTGTGAAGACAGTCAGACTTACACTGCAAGCTCTACAGAGAAACCCAGGCAGTTTGTGCAGTTTTCCACTTCAGTCCCAGAGCAGAACCTCCAAACTGAGATGAAGTTTTCTTTCCCCACTCTCCTCACCTTCTCCAAGCCAGTAGGTTTCTCAGTGAGACCATTAAAAAAATACTAACACCTGATTTGATTAGATCAAGGCTTTGCTTTTTGTTTTTTGTTTTTTTTTTTCTGAGAATTGTTAATAAAATCACACTTCTAAAAAAAAAAAACCAACCCAGGATGGAATGTAAATGCTGCACTAATTTAATTACACTTTGGCGCTGGGAGACACTAATGTAAATATTCTGGTGAGTAGGCCTAAGACACTTGAAGTAATTACTTAAAGGCTTCCTTTCAAAGAATCTCCCCCTTTTTATTAAATGCCTTTTAACATTAGCACTTTCTTCCTGACAAATTAAATGAAATTTCATTACTCTCCCTGACTTAATGGCATGAGGCTGCCTGCTGCAAGCGTGAGTTAACCCTCTCTGGACAGAAGATGCAGAGTTTATGTGTCCTGGCTGGTTCTGGATGTTGCTACGTGGCCTGAGCATTCCCCCCTCCCGCCCCCAAGTCATCATCCTCACTTCTAGATGCATGTTCTGCCTTTCTGCCTTGTACCCAGTGTGTCAGAGTATCTCAGCTATCAGCTCATGGATGTTTGCAGTCCAGAAGAACTGCTAGGCTTGGGATGGTATCCAGCTCCGCACTTTTCCCAGGCTCAGGGTTGAAGCTGGGAGCTGAACCTATAGGCTCAGCTTCAAGAGACATTCCCATAAAATTAAAATCCTTATGAGACTTTTTGTAAAACCAGTAGCAATCTAATATCAGAGTCACACTATGATACTAGGATCATTGAACCCGGTAGATTAAGATTCCAGCTCTTCACGACACTACAATACTTCTAAAATACCACCACTCTGAGACCACTGGCACCTTCAATGCTGTTGCTTCCTGTAGTAGCAAAGAGAACTGAGAAAGCAGCAGTGTTGCTAATCAATACTTGTGTGAGCAGATTTACTTTTTGATCAAAGCCCACTTGACCAGTCCATTTTCTAACTTTCTCCTCTCCCATTGATTTCTCTTTAAGTTAAATAAAAGTGGGGTCAGATAATGTGCCGGTTTAATTACACACCTACATAGCATCCACGAGTCGTACCAGGCCAGTTGCAGGGAAGTGGTGAAAAACTCCCTGCCTGCTCTTTCTATACTGCCCTCATGGCTTTCGGAGCCGAGTAAAGCTTTTAAAACACCCGTGAGAGCCAGCTCTCATAAACTGGCACAGAAAGGGAAGACGCAGTGATGATATAGTCCTCTGTGTATGGCAGTGCCCTGAAGGGAATCCTGTCCTTCAGATCTGTCCTAAAAGATGCAGTGGGCAGGGTCTGACAGGTCAGGGCTCTCTCAGCCCTCCTGAGGTTTTGCTGTTGGGGCTGTAATGATTTCATCCCTCATACAAGTTCTGACCCTGTGAGGCTACCAGTGTGGTAGCTGTTATCTACATGATGCTACCTCTCTCTTTCTGCTTCCTCTTCCCTTCCCCTATAATTCTGAGATTACTGAAGGACCACTTGTGAGTCAGCCAGCTGACAGATGTGCTTCACAGGGCCATTTCCTACAGTGTACCTTCCTGACAATAGCATATCACTTGTGCTATTGTCCCTGCCAGGTATCATTTCTGCTATTGCCCCAGCCAGGTATCACTTGTGCTATTGTCCCAGCCAGGTATTGCTCTATGAGGATGCCTACGAACACAACACAACCACTTTGCTGTGGGATTTAGCTCTTGCCTCCAGCTGGAGCTGATGGGGGGTAGATGGTTCCATTTAAATATCACCACCACCTCTCACCAACATATCTCCAGCACAGTTCAAGCAAGTCAGCATACTCTCACTCTTTTACCCCAGCTGAGAATCCAGCCTTACATAGAAACGGGGGAAAAAAAAAGACCTGTCATATCCAAATCAGCCCTGTCCTGCCTGTTGGAGCTGCCAGCAATGAGGGTAATTGATGCTGGTTTAATAATGGTTTTAAAAAGTCCTTTGATAAAAAATTACCTCCTTTAAGCACGCGTCACCCATAGTACATGGATTACCAGTGCCAATTTCCATCTTATCACAGATGTCCTTTCTCAGAACACAGAGTATTTGGGACTGAAAACAAGAGCCTTGCAAACTCAAGTTCACATGGAACATTTTCTTTGGCAGGGTCCATAGGTCAGCGCGTGAAGAAAGAAAACATCTCTGTTTTCTTCTGCAGAGTTATCAGATTTTGAAAAGAGAGCTTTCTCCTCTTGTGAGGTCCAGGTAAAAGTTCACCCATTCCCTTGGCTGCTTGCTTCTGACAAACAAAAATTAAGGACCTGAAAATAACTATTTTATCTGAAAAAATGCTAAACATCTCAAAACAAACATTCGGCTGTGCCACTGCCAAATTCCACAAGTAAGAGAGCTGCAGGCTGAGACAGCTCATGTCTCGCTGGGGAATAACGGGTAAAGTTTGGCCAGCTGCCCCTTCCAACCCTTCAGGGACCCACAATCCAATTGCAGTGTCTTAGCGGATGTGAATTTCAAGGTTACACCTGGGTGTTCAAGGGCAGGGCCAAGTGTAATCGGCACTTAGATCATAGATTAATCTTATTTGCCATCTATTAGGTTTGATTCCTGCTTCCCGCTCTCCCTCCCTAAAGCCAGGATTATTGTGATAGTTTAAGATAATGGATTCTAACGGAAGAAAGGTCACGCAGGCATTGAGATTTGGAACCTTAAGATAATATGATTAATCTAAAAGCTTCTTTCTAAAAGGGGAGGGGATACTCTCATACGTTTAATTGAGGGGAGAGAGCGAGAGAGAGGGAGGGAAGGATGGAATTAGCAACATGAAAGGAGGAGTGAAGGATCCTACTTTTTGTCAACTGCAATTAATTAACATAGTAAGGAAACGCCGTTCATTTTCAAACTGATAAACCAGACCCTTTTTGTTTTATTACCTTAAAGTGATGATTATTTATTTTTTAGATCTTTAGTGGAGATCATGAATTGCCTATAAACACCCGGATTGATTCTAAGGGATACATACATGACAAATGTAAACTATCTGGGGCACACACAGGCACACACGTAAAAATTCACACACCGAGGGATGGAAATCGCTGTATAAATGAGATATTCTAGTATCAGGTGCTTGGCTTTTATGGGTACTATAAGAAAACTCTACAATAGAGAAATAGATTGTAATAAGTTTATAGTAGTAGCCAAAATGTTCTGGGGACTGGGGAGCGAGTCTCACCATCCCAAAGAACCAGAAATACTATATTGCTGTGCAGTATTACATAATAAAACCTTCCCTTAGTTATTTATACTGCCTGAGATTATCAGATAGAGGAATTTGAGAACAAAGGAATAGCCCCTTTGTTATTTATGCTGTTTATTTACTTGGGCATTTGGATAACCAAACCAAAAAAAAATCAAATCATGTCCTTATGTTCTGCACATGTTGGCTCAGTACCACAAGAATTTCTTCAGGTATTTTATTGAAAAATGTCTGTCATGTTTCTATTTCATTTTTTAAATATAAAAATACTTTTCCTTAGGATTTCTAAACAACCACCAAACACCAATAAATACGTTACAGGCTCAAATCAGGATTGTTATTATCAGCCATGAAACTATGATGACCCTGGCCACCCACTGACTACAATTAATAAAAATGCAAATATTTTTTTAACTGATTCCTGGCTCGAAGATTTTTTTGTTCAAATGTCATCCTTTCCTCACTGATGACAGTGACTACAATTGTGTTCCAAGTTGAATTGAAATAAGATGCATACACAACGCTGTTCCCACTGTACAGGACTCGATGCAGCCACCTAAAAATCATAGGTTTATGGGAAAAAACGTCCCTTGAGGTGGGAATGATGCTGGGAAACAGAGAGAGTTTATACTTCTTGTTTCTGCTGATAGACTTAAAGATCTTCAATCACAGGTTACTTGAGGCTCAGCAAACTCAAGCACCCTAAAATGCACCTGCATGCTCTTAGATGACATCCCCAGCACTCACTTTCCCGGGCTGTTTGCACTGCCCAAAGGAGAGCAATGATGCTGCTCCTCTCCCTGTGAGCATGAAACACATGGAGCCTTTCATTTTAATCCTCTCTTCACGACCAGTTTTGTCCCTTCACGATATGACCTCTCAAATCCTACAGAACGAGAAGGGCAAGAGCATTTTCTTTCTCCCTGACCTTGTAGTCTGACTGAGGACTACTGGTGAGATTATTCCTAGAAACTCAAGAACTGAACCAAGTGTTACTGCTGCCGTGGCTGAAGGGTAATGTAATTAGAACTTGAGCTACGACTGCTTAATACAACCTGTAATAATAATATATGTCTATCATCATTCAGAGCTATTCTAGGACTCGGAGCAGTATTAAAAGCCATAGGAAATAATTAGTAGTGAAGAGGGATCATGAGTTGCAGGGTGCTGCATTCACACAGGAACCAGCTGCAGATGGCTTTAAAAATGACTGTCTCAAACATATGCCATCCCTGCAAGACCGTCTATAGATAAGTTAATATAAGGAAAGAAAAAAATCCTAGAAGTAGATGAAGATATATATTAAGCTACAGAATTCTGTGGATAGCCAAGGTTAGGGCATTAAACTGAGGGTGAAGAAAGAGGATGGAGCACTTACGGGCGCTCTTAGAGTGACTGAACAAATATAGGTGGAGATATGGGGGGACCACGACAAGTGGTGGACAGACACAGATCAGTCAGGAGCTCCTTCTTCTGATGATATACTCGGAAGGAGCTGGATTAGTGCACAGTCAATTGTGCATAAAAATTTTAAGAGCCTCTATGTTGCTCATTACAGTTCTAATCAAAAAGTGCTCAGACAGTTCCACTGGCCTCAGTAGAAGGCACAGTTGTTTATACAGTTTTGCTCTGTCTGTTTCTAACATTTGGTGTCTTTGGGGAAAGTAGTTTCAACCCTTGTGTTCAAACACATCCTAAAAACATCCTAAGTCTTAAAAACTGCCACAACAGGACAACTGCCCGGATGCTTTCAATCAGCCCAGAGATAGAATCTTAACAGAATATTTGCCTGCTCCTCCCTTGTTCAGCTGCTGGGCTGTGTGTGTTTTTCACCTTCCTTGGAAGGAGTTGTGAGTTCTCATGAGCCTCTCCAGAGGAAAAAGCTCTGCCTAATATACGATGTGCTTATTCATCCCAGACGTAGGGCATATCATTCTCAAATGACTGACAAGCGTTCTAAAATGAAGAGAGCTTGAAGTATGCTCTAATAGTGATGGGAAGCATTTCTAGTCAAACATAAAGCAAATTAATGTGAGCCCCCACTGCACCTTTAATCTGGAAATGTCATAAAGTAATAAGCAGAGTGACCCTGGCAATGTCTAAGGTTGGATTTTAATAGATTTACATCTTAAAGGGCAACTACATATTTTTAAGTAGTGAGGGACCAAATTCAGAGCTCCTCTTCCACCAGTGCAAATCTGGAGGGACTCCACCAATTTCAGGTGATCAGAGGATAATCTTATTTTATAAACTTTCATTACAATAATGCTCATCCCTTTGTCAGGGGCCAGCTCGCCCATCAAAAGGAAAAGAAGTCCTGTCCCCTCAATATCTTTCATTAAGTTCAGAAGAGGCATACTCTAGCCTGCATGTCTCATTTCAAACTAGTTTCATTAGAAGTATATTTAATTAATGCACTCATTTGATTAGCAATTCATAATGAAAAGCTGTTTTGCACAGTTCCCAAGTCAGAAGATTCAATAATACAGATAAAAAGCAATAGGCCCAGTGCAGAAGATGAAGTTTTCTTCCAGAAATAGAGTACCAATCCAGACTTGAGCTTTCTATTACTGTACCATTTTTTCCAGGTAAATAAATAATGAGTAAACATGAGGGAATGGATAAAATCGAGGCATTTTTTGATTAACTAATCCCTCTTCTCCATCAGTCCTGTTTGGAACCCTTTTTCTTCCTTCCTGAGACCCATTTAAGGGGGCTACGAACCCCCTTTTCTATCCAGATTCAATGGTTTTGAGCTGATTAGGAGGCCCAAAAGGGTGAGTGTTGGTGCTGAAGAGCAAGTGGCAGTGAACCCTATGAGCTCTGCAGTATCGGACACCATGCCCTGAAGAAGAAATGTGCACTTGGTGGGAGGAAGGGGATGTACAGCCAGCAGCTGTCTTCACTGGGTTTGTTATCTTTATTTGCATTCTCTGCACAACCTGTGTCAGGGTCACCCACACCAGCTGATGCAGAAACCTGAGGTACTCTCTTTGGGATTTCTCCCACTCCAGTCATGCTCCTGCTGCATGTTATGTGAAGCCTTTTCTGCCTTTGGAAAGAATTCTCTTCTAGCTACAACTGGGCATCCTCTGAGCTAATGCATTATGTTCCTCCTGATGGAAAGCCGAGGTGAATTAATAAGAAAGCACGTGTGGCTAGGGAAACCAAAGGCAAGGAGCAAACTGAAACNTTATTACAACTCAATAATTTAAACCAAGATTTCATGCTAAAGACCTCTATTTATTTCTACACTAGAAAAAAACAGAACAGAAAGATGCGCTTCTGCATTAATCCCCTACCATTAATCTACCTCCCATTTTCTCTAAAACAGTGAAAATTATCAAGAAAAGGTTAGAAAAGAAAGGAGAGAAAAAAAGACATCGAGGAGTAGGTATATCATGGTGTTTGTGTGCTTTCGCTGGGTGCAGGATGACATTTCATTCTAAATCATTCCAGCAGCTGGAAAAGAAAATAAAATTAAAAAGAAAAAAAAAAATGAGAAGACATTGTATGGTGAACTGACCCTGGAGAGACACCAAGTGCCAACCAAAGCCACTCGGTCACTCCCCTCCTCAACTAGATGGGAGAGAAAATATAACAAAAGGATCTTGGGTCGAGATAAGGACAGGGAGAAACCACTCAGCGATTACTGGGCAAAACAGACTTGACTCAGGGAAAATTAATTGAATTTATTACCAATCAAATCAGAGTAGGATAATTAGAAATAAAGATGAATCTTAAAACACCTTCCTCCCACCCCTTCCTTCTTCCCAGGCTCAAATTTACTCCCCATTTTCTCTAATTCCTCCCCCGCAGTGGTGCAGTAATACAGGGAATGGAAACTGTGGTCAGTTCATCAGACATCGTCTCTGCTGCCCCTTCCTCTTCAGGGGAAGAACTCTTCACATTCTCTCTTTGCTCTAGTGTAGTGTCCTTCCACGGGAGACACAAACTCCTCCAGTGCTGCAGATCATCACAAACTGCTCCAGTAAGGGTCTCTTCCACAGGGTGCAGTCTCTTAGAAACAGCTTGCTCCAGTGTGGGTGCCGCATAGGGTCACAAGTCCTTGCCAGCAATACTGCTGCAGCATGGGATCCTCTCTCCATGGACCCACAGGTCCTAACAGGAGTCTGCTCCAGCACAGACTTCCCACAGGGTCACAGCCTCTGCTGCTCTGGTGTGGTTTCCTCCACAGGTTACAGGTGGATCTGTTCCATTATTACCATTCACGGGCTACAAGGAGACAGACTGCCCCAACATGGTCTTCACCATGGGCTGCTCCAGCACTTGGATCTCCTTCTACCCCTCCTTAGGATCTTAGAATCACTAGGGTTTGGAAGTGACCTGGAAAGATCATCCAGTCCAATCCCCCTGCACAGCAGGGTCACCCAGACCACGTCCAGGAGGGTTTCAAACATCTCCAGAGAAGGAGACTCCACAGACTCCAGGCAGCCCCCTTCAGTGCCCTGTCACCCTCACTGGCTTTGGTGTGGGCAAGGTTGCTTTTTTGACATATTCTTCTCTTCTGGTTGCCATTTCGCAGAGTATTTTTCCATCCTTCTTCAATATTAAGCCAGGGGTGCAACCACTATCGCAGATGGCCTTGACCAGCAGCAGGTTCATCTTGGAGTTGGCTGACTTTGGCTCTACCAGACACAGGGGAAGCTTCTAAGAGCTTCTCTCAGATGCTATCCCTGTAGCCGCCCATGCTGGCAAAGCCTTTCCATGCAAAGCAAATACACACTGGAATAATGGGGTTTTCCCTTGGAGTTCCAAATAAAGACAATTATATGATATTCAAAGACATGTGTCATTGAATCACAGGCTTGGCAGAGACCTCCAGAGGTCATCTAGTCCAAACCTGCAGCAAGCAGGGACTCCTCTAACTAGAACAGATTGCCCAGAGCCCTGTGCAGCCTGACCTTGAAATGTCTCCAGGGATGGGACCTCTACCACCTCTCTAGGCAACCTGTTCCAGGCATCCACTACCCTCTTATTACCCTCATACCACCAGGCATAGTTTCACTTCTTGAAATGCTAGTCACTGGTGCCTGTCCACTGAGGAGAAGAGAGGTGTGCACAGCACAGGCCATCCGACAGTTTGAGCAGGGAATGGGAAGGCAGACCCTTTGCAGCATCAGGCACAGGCTGGCCATGTAGCCCTGAGGCTGTGGCAAAGCTCCCGGTGCTCAGAAGTGTCAGGGCTGACTCCTCTTTCAATCAATGGGATCAGCACTCACCGCGCACCTTGAGAGGGGTGGGGGAAGTCAGGCTCTGAAATGTTATGGTTTCCCCCAATGTAAAATGGGGTTAATCATACATCCCTAACTCACAGGGGTGTTGTGAAGATTGATCAGTTAATGTTTGTACAGAGCTTTGGAAATGTAAAGTGCTATATAAATGCTAAGGATTATTATGTTCCACTCTTTCTCTGCAGCTGAACCCTTTGGGGAAAAGAAAGAAAAATCTATTAAAAAGTGCAACTTGCATTTTATATCTCTGCTTCTTTTTCTCTTCCTTGATGCTTTTAGTAACTTTGGGAGGGGGGGAAACCTTCAAGAAGGATTTGTGGGCTATGTTCTGATTCCTCTGTCAGTCTCCCTCACCAGTAGCCAACCTCATTTTCATTCATACATATTTAAGGTGAGCTATGACATCCTTTAAAATACATATATATTCCTGCAGTTAGTGCTTCAGTCCAAACTACAGCTCCCAGCGCAGGTTTTGTCTCTAATCCATGCTTGATTATTGCGTTGTGGAACAGCTGAGGGGTTCATGGTGAAGAGTCTTGAATCTGGGCAACAACAACCCCAGGTACCAATATAGGTTGTGGACTGACCTGTTGGACAGCAGTGTAGGAGAAAGGGACCTGGGGGTCCTAGTGGACAGCAGGATGACTGTGAGCCAGCAGTGTGCTCTTGGGGCCAAGAGGGACAACATCCTCAGGGGGGATCAGAAGGGGGGTGGTCAGCAGATGGAGGGAGGTTCTTCTCCCCTCTACTCTGCACTAGTGAGACCACATCTGGA
>VZRI01006365.1:787457-813498 GCA_013397515.1 Upupa epops | reverse complement strand
CCCCCCCACACACCCCCCCCACGGCTGCAGCCAGCCAGCCCGGGAAGGCAGCGGGAGTTTTAGTGCCAGAGTTTTGTCTGACAATACTCATCTCTGTAAGTGTGAATGAGTGTTAGATATAAAGCAGGAGGCTGGGTACAAAGGACCCAACAGGGCATAAAAACAATACGTATTGCATGCTGTGCCTCCTCTCATGGGCAAGGCAGGAATTGAAGGAGAGGAATAGGGAATTTCACTCTTTGCATTGAGAGATTTTCTTGGTTCTTGCTTTGTTTGCAATTGTTTACGTGTCAGTGTAAAAATAAGAAGGACCTGTTAAAAACCTTCCTTGTTTTAGAACAGTTTTTCACTCCCTGCCTTCCCCAGTCACTATTTGTCACAGTCAACTACTGAAATCCTCTATTAATCGCTAAATCCAGATAATAGCGGAGGTGGGTTGGCTGACCTGTGAAATTAGGTCTGCATGTAAAAAGGAATTGAACTGTGCGAGCTTTGGAAATAACTCTGTCGGTATTTACATTAGCATTTGAACATCAAAGATCTCCCCTGGGCTCCTGTAGGTGCCTCTAATCCAAGTACCAATCAACCAGCTCAGCTTTTCCACCCAGCTAGCCCTGCTTGGAGACCCTCAGAGATATATCCCAGCCGACCAAGGGGCAGGTGAGAAGCTTCTTGCTCGCTGCTGGGTTTTTGTGAGAGCAGGACCCCATGAAACATGGTAACAGAAGAAAAAAACCCAGCATTTCTTATTTCACAGGAGAAACTGCCTATTCACCTCCTGGACAAGCACAAATTGTAATTATCATCTTAAAAAGAGGCCTTTAAATACACATCAGGCTCAGCAGACTACGGGAAAGTAGAAATTAAAAGGAAGGCTAGAAATTATTTCCTTCTGTTATTACTAGTAACACTGTTTTAAAGAAGCAGTCACCTTAGAGTGCTGAAGGGCACTGCGTCAAAACCCACCAGCTCGCTTGCTGTTTGCATGAGCAAAGTCACTGCAGCTCTTCCTGCAGATCTCGAAGCACAGCTAGCACTGTGTCAAAAGTCCCACAGTAACTTGACTGTATCAAAATTCTTCTTCCCCTTCTAAAGAAGGTTCCAGACAAACTTGACCACTGCTTCTAGCTCTACCCTCTCATTCCTGTAGAAGGCTTCTCTGAAGTTCAGATAATTTGGTTTCACCCATCCCAGGTCATTACCAGGTCATCTCTTGTATTTGACACCCGGTTGAGATTTTCCCAGAAGTATTTCCAAGAGGTGTAGAAAGTCTGTATTAACTCCTTACTAATTCCAGTCTCTGAGGGTGTGGGAGAGGGCTGGGAGAAGAGAGGGGGGGATCATTTACTACCATTGCTAACAGGGGAGGCAAACTGCACAGCATCAAGTGTGCTGACCCGTTCTCAGGCACACTAGCTATTTAGCTCAAGAAACTAAAGGTGAAGGTGGATCTAATATCAACCTTAGGATCTTTTAATGAAAAATTAAAGAAAAAAACAATGAATCAGAAAACAATCAAGGTAAAAATACCTCCCTAATGGGTACGTAAAACAGTTGGCATGAATTTATTAGTTTATTTAAAAGGTCATGGCCCTATAAGGCTGCAACAGACACCTTCTACCTTTAGACTGCCCCACCACTTCTTATTTTTTATGGACCTTCACTGAATTTATCCAGACAGAAGGAAGAGGTAGAGATCACCTTTCAGTCTTTTCCTATCTTTTCTCGCCTTCTTTTTTTTTTTTTAAATGACAATAGAATTTTTTTTCCTAAAGTTGTATTAGGGATTCACTTAAGCAGAAATGAACTGTAATATGCAAATAGTTCTAATTGGACTGCTAATAGAGCGTGTCTCTGTTGTTTTTTTGTAGGGAGTTTTATGCCTATGTAATCAGTGCAGACAGCCGTTAAGTAAATGAAGAGGCAACTAACAATGTCAGAAAAGAGACCGGGCGGTTCCAGCTGACACTACCCTAATCTTCCAGGACCCATTAAATGGCAGTTTCAACGCATTACCTACCATAACATCCTTGAATATCACTGATTTTATTTGCAGTATCAAACATTCCATTTCATGCCCCATTAACAGTAGGAGCCTGGGCTTTTTGACGCAGCTAAACATTTTACTAACTACCTGGACTAAGTAACCAATTAACTTTTGGAGACAATACGGCCAATTAAGCGCGAAAAGGTAAGGCTGTCATCCCCCACTAAAATTGAATTTCCTTTTCCTGATGGCACTTATTGTCGGTGTTCAATTGTTAATGGAGATTTGGTCCCTATTAAAAGGATGAAGCCGAAGGATAATGGGAAAGTTCAGAGGACTTGGTTCCTAAAGAGTAGGTCAGAAAATGTCCCAATTGGCTACTAATTCAGTCATCTTTTCTTCATGCCAGCACTCTTACTGGAATAGTATTGGTGACGTAGCTCTATCCTGATCTACCGTGGTAACGCATCGTACAATATGGCAACTTCAGAAATGTGCACACATGTGCAGGGGTAACCAAGGAACTTCCATGTCAAAAAAATCCAAGAAATAACTGTGGGATTCTACAGTTGTCATATTGTCCTTCTCACTTACTGAGCTGTTTGGCATGGTGGTGAGACAGCGGTTAAGCCAAGGGAGTGGGCACTGTGGTGTCCACATGAAGTTCCCTGGATGCTGTTAGTTGGGCCACACTACACACCTTGCCTAAGCTTTAGATGTTCATCTTCATAACATACCTGCATTTTTTAATTGCTGCCATCAGGGTGAAGCCTTCTGCTTTGCCTTGGGGTCACCAATATGTGAAACTGCTGACACTTTAGGTGCTCCAACAAACTCAATTTTTCTTCCTCAGAGGAGGGAGGAGTGTGCCCACATGTACTGTAAAGAGGAATAAAAAGAAACTCTTGGTCTTGACTCCTCCCATTTTTTTATACAAAGGATTACTTTTTTGTTTCATGCATTCACTCAGAGTAAAAACATGTCATCCTCTACCAGGGAAATAAAGTCCCCACCAAAAAACTGTTGTGCAACAAGCTAACGGGCAGCAGAATAAACATCTCCTCAAAGTATGTGTACTTGTTGAGGTCTTTTCCTAAGTGGTCTCAAAGCACTTTCCACAAATACCTTGTTAGAGTAACTTTTTAATTGATTCTAGGGATTTTTAACCAGGAACACACTGAAGGAAGAAGCAAAAGACAAAACACAACTATGCAGACACAAGAAATGGCACAAGTTGAGAGGAGGGTGTTTCACACCATTTATAAACAGAAGTGCATGGAACATGCAAGGTAATAGGCTACAAATAGACCCAAAGCCATGGGTCTACCCTAACACCACATTTGGGTCACTCACCAGGCAAGGCTGTGTGCTTTGCTCTTCATGTCAGACAGAAGGTGCATGCAGATAATCCCCCATCCCAAAGAAAGCATCCTCTTTGATAAGGATAACACACGACGCCAAGGGCACCTACTGCTTGAAAAAGTGCCAAGCCCAGCAAGGCTGGGATGCAATATTTGAGGATGACATTTCTGTGGAAGTATGTAATGTGGAGTCCCTTTATCTACAGCAACAGTACCTGTTGAAAAGTACTGTAATCAAAACAGAAGTGGACTGCAGCCCTTAAGAGGAGGGTGGAAAGCATCATAGTTTTGATGCTGAATAAATCCCAGTGCTGGTTTTGTGGCTTTCCAGCCTCTGTGAACATTTCCATTAGGTAAGACAAAGCTGAAACTCACATTAAGATGCAGGTCTAATCTGCCATAACTTATTTAAAGATTAGCTCAGCCACAATGTAGTCAGTTTAGACTGTTATTAATCTAATCTACTAAATGCATAGAACATCCAAACAAGAAGGCAAGAGAACTGATTTGTCTGCTCTAATAGCAAAAATATGACTTTGGCTTCTCTCTGCAATGCTTTCTACCATTAACTGATTCCTTCGTGGGCAGAACCCCAGCCCCATTATTACAACTTATGGTTAGGGGATTTTCCAATTAAATCTGGTGTCACCTTCAGACCCTGGTTCACATTGTCTATGTGGAGGTCTCATTACCTTGAGTGACTTACTACCCCAGCTTGCAACATGTAATAGAATAATAAGGGATCAGAGGGGACCTCAAAAGACCATCTAGTCCAATCCTCCTGCCACAGCAGGGTCACCTAGACCAAGTTGCACAGGAACACATCCAGGCTGGTCTTGAACATCTCCAGAGGAGGAGACTCCACAACCCCCCTGGGCAGCCTGTTCCAATGCTCCGTTACCCTCACTGGGAAGAAGTTCCTCTACATGGAACCTCCTCTGTTCCAGCTTCCACTCATTGCTCCTATCACTAGATAACCTTGAGAAGAGCCTGGCTCCATCTTCCTGACACCCACCCCTCACAATTTATAGACATGAATGAGGTCACCTCTCAGCCTCTTCTTCAAGCTCAAGAGACCCAGCTCCCTCAGCCTTTCCTCATAAGGGAGGTGCTCTACTTCCTTCATCGTCTTCATTGCTCTACGCTGGACACCCTCCAGCAGCTCTGTGTCCTTCTTGAACTGAGGGGCCCAGAACTGGACACAATACTCCATGTGCTGTCTCATCAGTGCAGAGTAGAGGACAAAAAGAACCTCCCTAGATCTGCTAACCACCCCCGTGCTGGCCCATAGTCATTCTGCTGTACACTAGGACCCTCAGGTCCCTTTCGTCTACACTGCTCTCCAACAGGTCAGTTCCCAACCTAGATACAGGCCTCCAACTAGACTCTGTCCCACTGACCACTACTCTCTGGCTTCTATCCTTCAGCCTGTTCACAATCCACCTCTTTACCCAATCATCCAGTCCACACTGCCTCAGTTTGGCCATGAGGATGCTGTGTCAAATGCCCGAAGTCTAGACCATACACAGGTTACCCTATGAAACAACCTTTTACACAGTCATTGAAGTACTCTTGTGATCAGAAAAGTGACCAAGAGTAGTTTCCATCTCCTTCTTCACTGCAATACACTTTCAGAGCTTTTTCTAGTTAACACAAGGCTGAATCAAATCTGCAGGAGAAACAAATGAAGTGTTTTCTGCCTTGCAAATCATCGCTGACTGAAATTCCACAGCAGAGTCACTCTTTCCTCGAGAAAAAGTCTTAATCTCTTGGACTTTCTTCCTCTTCCTTCTCTGCATAGACCCCTGATACAATCAGACTCAGCAATCACAACAGCTCAGCCTGAAAGATCTTTGAATTTTTGTTACGGTTCAAACACACACAACCCAAACCCATAGCTGTTTTTAACTTGGGTTTGTGTTGGGGTTTTTTAAGGAACTGTATCTTGGCAGTTTCTCAGCTCCAAAAAACACAAAGATTGGAGTCTTGGTTGTAAAAATGGAAAAACATTAATTTTAATTCAAAGAAGAAAGTTTTGTGAAACTATTTAGCTTAATATCAAGTTGTAATGAGAAAAATTAAGAGAAGAACAAGCTTTTTAAATGAATTGTTTAAAAATACTGAACGCCCCCACACACCCCTGAAGATAAATGAAGCTAAGTTAATGGAACTACTTAGAGGAATTTTGCTCAGTGGGAATTTTCCATTATTCTCAACAAAAAAATCCCCTAATGCTCGTGGATTCTGACAAAAGTCATAGTTAGGGGAATAATAATAAAGTAAATCTTTGGTCAGAACCTAAATTGCTGTTGTGTAAGTAAGGACAGAACTCAGCTGGGTATCAAGGCTGGAGGCAGCTATTGCGGTGACTGCTTGGCCCCTCTGCTCCTTCAGCACACAGAGCACTAGACACACAGAGGAATACATGATGCAGTCTTTTCTCCAGCAGCTCTCTCCACCTCAGAAACACCAAGAGCCATCTCCTGAGCATGTGCAGTTCAGGCTCAGCCATAAATCTATTTTCATACCCCATTGGTAGGGGCACGGAGAGCATCAGACTTCCTCAAGCCCCTGCTGAACACCCGTATTTAAGGCAGCTGTAGAGCTCAGGCCACCAGGTTGCCTAGAGACCCTGGTCCCACAGCTAGGGTCTCTCTCTTTGTTTCTTGTTTCCTAAAGAAACTTACCCTACTACAAACCTTTCGAGGTAACCCTCATCTAACTTTAGCTTCCCTGTAGCAGAAACTTTTCCAGCTTCCTAACACTCCTTGTTTCCAGCTCCCCAGACAACAGCACTATCCAAACAAGAGGCTGGTTGCTGCTCTGGCAGTCAATATATCCCACCTGGTGCAAACAGAAACTCCAATCACCTATGAGCTGTGAAACCCCAGGTTGATGTATTTCATCTTAATTAATAAAACCTCTGCATCTGTCACCTCTTCATTGTAAAGCTCCATTGTAGCAAGTATGAAGTGTGGGAAGATATAGATTTCATTGGTGAACATGTCTTTTTGCTCCAGGCTTTAAGCATAAGGTATTCTGGGTCTGTGGAGGGCCTGGCTTCCTCAGCCAGAAGATTAGACTCTTGTGGATAGTGTTGCTGTCTTACACTCCTTTCAGATCATCAGTGATACAGAAACCAACTCCGTTCCTAGAAGATTGTGTTATGGAAGAACCAAGCCCCCCTGTATTCTCCCAGTGTTTCTCCACAGGTTCCCAGAAGTGCTTCCCAATGCAGCTTCTCTGAAACAAGTAGGGAAAATGTGTGAAGCTTAGGTATTGCAGCCTGTACAGATCTGTCTTAAACACCCTGATCTTGTTGGTGGCCGGATGATGTGAAATTCTGTATCAGTTTCGACAGTACTGCATTATGAATTAATTTTTTGAGGAGTTACTCTGGATTACACAGTAGATGATCACCACTCCTGCCATTCACCTGAGCTGAGATACTGACTGTGCTCCACCTGCAGCAACTCGGGGCCATGGGGATCCCTTTACAGGATCAGAGCTTTTCTTGGTTTTACCTCTATTCCCTGGTGTTATTTCCACTCTCCCACGTCCCCTGCGCTACACTCAAACCAGACCTGGCTCTTGCTGCCTCTGCACGGTGGTGTAACCTGAAATCCCACCAGAGCTGGGATTTTTTCCATGTGAAAACTCTGAGTACAAAATAGACCTCCTTATGTGGGACTGGAGGGTAACTTGTTGCCTGGCTGGTGATTATCAGGGGTGTAGGGTTGCGTGTGTAATTACAAGAAGGTAGGAGCAGGCTGAGGCTGTAAATTCTCTGCTGTCTGCTTGAGGAGTTGAGAGCTGAAGCTGCCTGAGTACATGCTCTTTGCCAGATTAAAGCTGTTCCTCCTCGTGACCTTGATGCGACGTGTCTGTGTGTGGTAGGGAACATATCTCAGGCCTTCAAAACTCACAACTGGAAAAATACTAGGGAAATTGGAGCCGGGATCTAATAAACACTACTGCCTTGGGATCCCAGAGAGGAGATATTTGCGTGCGCTAGATACCAAAAATCACTCATCACTTCTGAACGCCTGATTAATCCATATTTCCTCGGCTATTTTTGATATAGCTAATTTGCCGAATCATCCTCTACGTGGTTCACAGACTTACACCGCTTACACCACTGGCAGAAGCAAACATCTCACCCTAGCTAGTCTCAATTACTTTAGTGTCTTTCTTTAAAAAAAATCAAGGACCAGACTTTGACTGCAGCCTGTTAGATTGTGTGCTTGTTTCTAAACCATTGTTGGGACTTTTGATAGCCCCAACCCAAACGAAGGAGGAGAAAACACACAAGGAATTTACCACCTCTTAAAGTAATTTCATCCCACAACTTAAAATCGTTACTAACCTCTGCAACACTTAATTAATTGAAATGACTCTAGCTGTGGGAATCTGTGGTGAAGAGGTCCCTAATAGTTACATGCAATTCGACCTGGAATTCAGTTAGAGCTAAAAGACACTTGAACAACATTTTTCAAGGAATGAAAAATAAAGACCCTGTTGAATTTAATCAGTCATCCACTTTTTTTTATCCTGCTTCTTGTTTTCCCGCAGGGCTTTGCTGGACATAATTCTTTGCCAGCTGATGTATACGAAGTACCTGCCTGAGACCAGCTTCAGCTTTATAAGCAAAATAGCAAGTACAAGACTAGTTGTTTTGTTATTCAGAGTGTGGTAAAGCTGTTATCATTAAAAAGCCTAACTACAACCCACTCTAAAACGTTCCTTGGCGGATGGGAATGACTCATGTAATAGTTATAAAGATGACAAGCTCTTTGTAAGAGACACTCCCTGCTCATTCATATTTATGATAGCAAATTGTGATATCCCAGCCTAATTAATAAAGTTTGTGCTGCCTTATTTCTCTCAGAAAGGATTCCAACTGATTTAACTGGTTAGAGTCTCCAGCAAACCCTCAGGAGTTGTTTTATGCACGGCAGAGATGTGGCTGATTCAGAGACAGAACTTGCTCACATTTACTGACACCCACAGTAAAAGAAAAACTTAGGAGATTCATAGAATCATAGAATCCTTTAAGGATGGGAAGGGACCTCTAAAGATCATCCAGTCCAATCCCCCACCACAGCAGGATCACCCAGTCCAGGTGGGTTTCAAACGTCTCCAGAGGAGACTCCACAAATCCCCTGGGCAGCCCCACTCCAATGCCCTGGAGAAAGCATAAGGTAATCATCCAACTATGTTTGGTGAGAAGAGTGGTTCTAATAAACCTTCTGGTCATATAGAAGGAACCTAAGTTTATAAACTACAAACAAAGTGTCTCTTTAGTCCAGACTGCAATCATACTTCTATGTCTTAAAAACTAGGGAATCACAGGCTACTACCACTGTATCCTGCTAGTATTTTATGTTCATTTTGTGTTGTTTTACTCTTTTGCAAAACATTTTTGCACTTCTTCTGTAACCAGCTGGTGCTGTGGTAAGGCCACGCTACCCAGCACATCTTATAAATCACACCATGCCTGCATCTCCACCCCAGTGGATAAGGGGGAATGGACAGCATGAACAGTAAAAAATCCCAGCACAGAATTACACAAGATGTTCCAACTTTCCTGGATTTTGCTATGAACAGTGCATGAAACAAGGAGCTGCAGACAGAATTGCCTTATCAAAACTAACATTTCATTCCTCAGAAAAGATGTCACAGCTGTCCAGTCTAACCTAGGGGAAGACTAACGCAATTATGTCGGGGTATACTGAGAAACCCTGGGTGCCATAAATAATAATAAAGGGTAAATAATAAAAAAATAAAACAGAAACCCCAGAAGTGAGATGTTTTAAATGAAAGGTGATGCACTGTGAACTTAACACACTGGCCCTTTAGCCTTTCTGTTAACAAGGTAATCTGATTGCCATTGATTTTTTTCACCTCTGTTACTAAGAAGGTGATGGAATGGTGTCCACGCAGATGTATTGAATCAGATACTAAACAAAGAGCAACATAAAGAACAATTATCAGCAGCCTTGCCTTCAGCTTGCTGATTATGACATTACTGGAAAGACAAGGTCTGGGTGACTTAAACCAAAAGTAAAAAAAATAAAACTGGGGAGGGAGGAAACTGATACTCGTTCGCCATCTGTCTGGGTACAGGGAGTTCTTTGCCTTTACCAAAATACATGTTTCCCCTTTTCAGCTCGATAGGTGTCGGAGTGCGATCTAGCTAATTAGTTCGATCATGTTACTGAAAAAAAATAGCACAGAGGAGAGGGCCAGCCAGTAGTTTTATCCTACCTAGAAAATTCTTTATGGAGAATTTTGTGTTTATGGCTCTGTCTGCCTGAATATTACTGGGCTAAATTATCGCATGGGTAGCCATTAGGAAGATTTTAGGGTATCTTTAGGTCTTGGTAATACAGAGGCTGTTAAAGAGTTTAGGATAAGTCAATAGGCTATTAATAGGTGTGTATATATCCATGTTTGAATGACGTACAGAGGAATGGTTGGCCAGATCCTCACAGGGTACAAAATGAAAAAGCACCATGCGTCCGCGTAGTTCTATTTCTTTCAAAGCAGTTGGGCCAATTTGCACAGGCTGGGAATCACGACTTGGATAATAGGAAGACTAATGCTGTAAACTCTCACCTTGGGGTATTAGATTTCAGTTTGTCCAAATGGCACAGGCTGTTCAACTTGCATTTCCAGCGGCGCAGTTTTACCTGACCCAGCCCGTGCAAACTGCACAGCCATGTAGCTCTGGTGCTTGGCTGCCTTTATGTACTAGCGAAAGTAATGACGCCTAGTATGTAGTATTATTATTTTATGACATCAGCATAGTATGGCATTTTCTCAAGGGCAGCCCATATCCCTTGCCCTCCTCCATATTGGCAGCCATCACTAATTGACTGTGAAAGTGGAGAATTCAATGGTTTAAGGTGATCTCTTCTCTGAACTCCAAAACAGTTTGTGGATGGAAATCAGCTGAAGCAAAACATTGGTTCAATTACACTGTCAAGGGATATAGCTCCTGTAAGAGAAAGAGGTAAACACTTAAAGGAACCAATCCTCTACCACGTATCGCTGATATTATCGTTCTATTTCAGATGTGAGAATCATGTGAATTAATAAAAGCCAGCACTGACTTGACCTAACTAAAATAAACCATGATGAGCTTCTATTGCCGTAAGGAATGAGTGTTACATGCTTGGTCTGGATGACACCTCGACACCCTTGCTCACGTGGGTTAGCAGCTTCCCCTGCCCAGCTCAGGGTAGTATTCAAACCGTGTCATTCACTAAGAATAAGACAGCCAATTTTGTCCTTGATGTTAAATCAAAGGGCTAAATTTTGTTCTTACATAGGTCAAACAAGAGTTTCTCATCTCATTTTCCTCATTGGTTTATTCAGGGCATAAAGCATTACCTAATATGAATAAGGAAGAGTCTATTTATGTATTCAGTGTCCATGCACCTCTGAATGTGTGGTTTTTTGCTGAGTAATAATTGATGACATCTTCCAAAGACAGTCTAAAGGACAGGCACACAAACCATAGGAATCCAAATGGACATGTTTTCCTTAGGATCTCATAGTGCTTAGTCTAGTCCTGCTAAACCCTAATTATTGAAAAGTGTTCCTTTGCTTATAAGCTGGCTGATCAGATATGGGTGACACTAACAACAATTTACTATGGCTTACAGGTCGAGTGAGGTTCTTCTCTCCCTCTACTCCGCACTAGTGAGACCACATCTGGAGTATTGTGTCCAGTTCTGGGCCCCTCAGTTCAAGAAGGACAGAGAGATGCTAGAGGGTGTCCAGTGTAGAACAACAAAGATGATGAAGGAAGTAGAGCACCTCTCTTATGAGGAAAGGCTGAGGGAGCTGGTTCTCTTGAGCTTGGAGAAGAGGAGGCTGAGGGGGAACCTCATTCATGTCTATAAATATGGGAGGGGTGGGTGTCAGGAGGATGGAACCAGACTCTTCTCAAGGTCATCTGGTGACAGGTCAAGGGGAAATGGGTGCAAGCTGTTGCATAGGAGATTCTTTATAAATCTCAGAAAGAACTTCTTCACACTGAGAGTTACAGAGCATTGGAACAGGCTTCCCAGGGAAGTTGTGGAGTCTCCTTCTCTGGAGATGTTCAAGACCCACCTGGATGTGTTCCTGTGTGACTTGGTCTAGGTGATCCTGCTGTGGCAGGGGGATTGGACTGGATGATCTTTGGAGGTCCCTTCTGATCCCTACTGATTCTATGATTCTATGGCTTAAGCACATGTGCACTCATCTTGAGAGCTGAAGAGTATCTGAGTTACTCATAAGGGAAGAATTCCACATGGTGTACCCTTGTGAACACCTGTGCAAAGACAATTGACTGTAATGAAGTTAAAAAAACAACCCCTAAATCTCATACTTGAATTAACCTAGAGATTCCAGAAAATGAGTGGAAATCTCACATGCATGAACTGCCAAAACCTCAGATTAACAGTCTCTGAAACTGAGCTCATCTGCATGCCACCACAGACACCGTAGGAGTGGGGCAAGGAAACAGCCACAGTTTGCTTAGCTGGCAAAAGCATAAGCAGAAAGTTAGCCAAGTGATGACTATTTGAACATTTTTTAGTGAAATTGAGTGATCATGAAAACATTCAGGACTGGATTTCACTTGCAGGTCAGCTAAACTCCAACAGTTTCACTGTCAAGGGAACTTTGTCCATAAATACTGAGGGATCCATCCTCTGGATGAGAAATTAACTCAAAACAAAGAATTACACAGTAGATAACTGAAAAAAATCCTTCCCTGCAATTCCAATTCCAAATGCAACCACTGTTTGCTTGTCCAAAGTCAAAGCATAAACTTGGACACAAATTTCCAGCTGCAAACTGTTTAGAAATCGGAAAAACAAGACATTTATAAGGAAGCTTCGGGTATTGATTAAACATTTTTCTTGATTTCCTTCACTCCTGGCTTCTGGCTGTAACCAGAGGCATAATTATTGTAATTAAGGCTGGTTATTGGATCCAACCCAGGATGTAAGAGGATATACTATGTAAAAAATATATAGTTCTTCTTAATTGTCTTCTATTTAAGTATTTCAAGGTGCTTTAAATCTAATCTCATAGCACTTCTGTGTAATGACCATTAGAATCTTAGTCGGACAAATAAAGAAACTGAGGTAGACACAAGATTTATGGTGACAATGAAGACACGAAATAAATCAGGCACCGGCAATGAGCTTCCTATCATACAGACTTGTCCTTGTTCTTTCCCTATTAGCATGGCTATTTTCTCAAACTTTTCAGCTCATCACCAACAGATTAAAGTGATTTGGGGAATCGTCCAAGTCTCTGGACGTGATTTCCAACTAAAACAGAGACAATGTCTATAATGAGGCCAAACTTCTACCAACACCCAGAACTCAGCTTTGGAATTCATTCAGGAAGGAGGTGACACTGGGAGAAATGTGGTCCAAAGAAGAGAAAAATAAATAAAGTACCAGGATGGAAAGGAGAACCTGACCAGAGATAAATGATTCCTCTCCTGAGATGTGTTTTTGTTTTATCGCAATGACCTTTCAGAGGAAAGATGAAGCCAGCCTCAGGTAAAAAGAAATAGCCACATTTCATCTACGGTTAGCCTTTGCGACCTCTGAACTCTGCTTTTCTATCTGAACCTATTTCCATGCACCATTTCTCCTCGCTGCAGATAAGAGACTTCCAAGTGCCAGAAAGAAACTTAGAGCTTTGGCACAAAGGTTAGCAAGCAAGCATGACTACTCTTCAATTTGGGAAATTATCCCACCTTGATTTTTAAAATATCTCCCCTCTCGTATGCCATGAGATCTGATAAACGAAGCAGCAGCAACCACGACACGCTGCACATCTAAATGGGAGATGGCGGGGGTACCTGTGCACGTGCACGCGTGTATGCATGTTTGTACAGCATATCTCATTATCGTATCATCACTTTTCAGCTATCTCTAACACAAGAGTCAAGGGGTTTGGGAGCACACACACAAAAAAAGAGAGATTTCTAAGAGAGCAGGAGATTGGGCCGAGGTCATCCGAAAGGGTAATTATTGTTAAATGTCAGGTTAACTCTGAAGGCCTCAGCTCATCCAACTGAGAGCAGATTAGCCCAGATGGAGACATTTTCAACACGGTTCTGTCTGACCAATCAGCGACAGCTGGGATTAACCAAATACCTTCTCTCATCTGCCTGCTCACAGAAAGGTCAGTTTCTGCTCATTGCTTCCCTTTTAAGATGTGCCTTTCTTTCCTTTAGTTTTTCTTTTTCTTTCTTTTTTATTTTATTTGTGGTCACTGTAAGCGGGAAATCAGGCTCCTTTTAACAGCAAATTAAATATTCAACATCTAAAAGCCGCTCTCTTTATTTTTTTGAGAATCAACTTCGTTCACTTTCAAGAGCACTTTTATCTTTTTTTTTCCCCTATTTTTTTAGGTTGGTTTTTTTTAAATGCTGCATGTAGATAGATAAAATATATATGTAGCTATCAGACCCTTACCTTGTGCAAAGTGATGTTGCTCCATGGACTTTGCCAGAGGAGTAATGATTCCTACCCACTGAGAATTTGGCCTGATATTTCAGTCTTATTGCACGACTGCTATAGGACACAGAGGGTTATTTATTTATTTTTGCTTATTCTTTTCTTATTTTGTCTTCCTTTCTACTAAGAAGACTTTGGTGATTTTATTCTTGCATTCATCTATTTAAAAGCTACAGTTTACGCCTTCTATCTAGGGGGGATAAAACCACAACAACCCCAACAACTACAAGTTAAAACATAACAAAACAAAGAACTCTCCCTGAAACCAACCTGGAGTGCTTTAAAAACTAATCGTCTTTTATGTACAGCCTCTTTTCCCAGACAGCTTAAATAAGTGCAAACATAAAACTCAGTGATAAAATGAACAGAAACTGTAAAAAAAAAACCCCTCCCCTTTAGAATGTATTTCCCAATAATTTGTCTTCAGATCCCTAGAAACTTCTTTCATGCCTTAATTATTTTGATTAAGAGGGAGATCCTTTTTTCCTCATGTTAATTTTTTTCCTGGGCTTTTGATGCAGGTTTCAGGCAGATGTGATAACAACCTGTCTGAAAATAGTATTGTCTTGAGAGTCATTTACCCCTATATATATAAGATTATATATATATAAGTCTGGCAGAAGAAAGCTGTCTTTAAAAATTGTAGTCACATTTAAATCCCCCTTAAGATTTTTTTTTCATGTCTATTTCTAGGATTCTGTAAAAGGCTTCAGTGTGAAAAATTATCGGTCCTTCTACAAATTATCATAGCAAAAGCCTGATCCTGATCCCTGATGATGCTTTGACATTGATTTTTCAAGCAAAGTGATCTGACCCTGGAAGAAAGGGAATATTTCTTGTTAAGGCAGAAATGTTTTCCACTGCTGAGAGAGCTCAGGGTGGAAATCACAGGGAAAGCTGGGCACCAAACAGTGCTTGATAACTTTGCTCGGGGTGTTTGCAGTAGCAGAACAAAGCCTGGTGACAAGGGTTGAGCAACTCGGACAAGAGGAAATGAAGGAATGGCTTTCTGGAAGAAGAATGGAAGAGTTTCTGAAAACAAGATGAACAAAAGTATGATTTAATGTCCAGTTGTTGGAGAAATCCTCACGTTTGGGATATTTATAGTGGAATCAGAGAGTGATCTGCAAGTCACACTGAGACAACCGGACAAATGGGCTGACTGAATGAGGAAGTAGTTTATAAAGACTTTTGCTTCTGCATTTCCAAGAAGCATCCAAGTTACTGTGACCTGAGCTGCAATTAGAACTTAAATTATGGAAATAGTGACAAAACACTAACAGTGTGGAACAACAGGAATTCTACAAGGGACGTCTCAGGCAAACTTCAGTCTGACTGTATTGTCTGGAGATATAGAGTCATAGATTAGCAGAATGTGTTGGGTTGGAAGGGACCTCTCTAGGTCATCTGGTCCAACCTTCCTACAACAAGCAGGGACATCACTAACTAGAATAGGTTGCCCAGAGTCTGACCTTTAATGTTTCCAGGGATGGGGCCTCCACCACCTCTCTAGGAAACCTGTTCCAGTGATTCCCCACCCTTAGATTAAAAGACGTTTCTTAATGTAGGGCCTAAGTCTACCGTTTTCCAGCTTAAAACCATGATGCCTCATCCTATCGTTCCATGCCCTTGTATGAAATGCACAGATAAAATCTCAGTAATCATTGTGCACTTAAACAGAGATTTGTCAGGGGGCACAAAGAAACAGAAGATCCAAAACTTAACTTCCTCATATGCTGCCCAGACTTTGAGTGAAGATACAGACAGAAATGCCTGCCGTGAGCACATGCCATGGTGGAGCTGGGACTGTACCTTTGTCCCCACCATCCATCCAGTAGAGCAGAAAGGAGCTGCTAGTGAGAAATAGAATCATAGAATCATTAAGGATGGGAAGAGACCTTGAAAGATCATCTAGTCCAATTCTCTGCCACAGCAGGACCACCTAGACCAAGTCAACATGACCAGCTCAATTTTTATCCTTGAAATGAGCATGAGGTTGCACTCATCCATCCTATCTTCTAGTTTTAAAAGAACCAACCATTATTACACTATTAATGGGAAGGGATGAAGTGAAAAACTCACATTTCCAAAGTGAGTTACCAGCAGAACCAAGTCCTCATTTCCCTTATGAACTCTTTTTCAGCCTACGAATATCACTAGTTCTCTGTCTGCCACAGCACAGTGCTTCCGTTTGCAGAATATATCCCTCATTCCGGCAGGTAATATCATCAAAATCAATTATTATTTCCATTAAATAGCCCTGCCCATCATTACCACAAATTAAATGGAAATACTATGTGAGATGAAAGCCTTTATTCATTTAAAACACGTGTCCACCATTGCTCTTTCTGCCAAGCATTTGAGCTTTACCACAAGTTTGTATCTACATGCAGCCAGCCTTCCTACTTTTTCCTTAAATATAAAGACTCTAATAGGCACTGATTATCTTTGGATGATACTAAGTTTTTACTACTCAGGCATTTCCACATATCAAACTCTATTGTTCTATAATGATATAAAACTGTTTCAAAGGTAACTATTGTTGTACTCCTGATAATTTTATGGATAGGAACAGAAAAGCAAAGGGTGAAATGATTTCCCGGTGGAAAATAGTAGGTCAGTGGCACATTTTGGAGCAGAACCCAGGTGTCTGGAATCATAGGCTACTTGCCTACCCATTGGACCACACTAATTTCCAAGAAGAGCTCAGCCTTGTTATTTTGAAGCTCACTGTCCTACACAGCTGCTCTTACACTTCTTACACTGTGCTTCTAGGAAATTAACATATTTAACAACATGTCGCATACAACAAATAAATGCCTTCGATAAGCATTTGAATCAGGCATACAGGGAGACCCAATTCTCTTTAGTATTCAGAGCAAAGCATCTTCTCAGAGATCTACTTAAAATATAACACAGCTTCTCTATGTAATTGTATTCATTTAATAAGCCACCATTTCAATAGCATGGATTTTTTTGTAACGCAGAATCCTGCCAAGAAAATAAGAACTGAGAGAAAAATATTAGTAAACTTGGATAGAGAACAACCTAAAGTTAACCTGAATTTCAGACCCAGATTTGCAGATTGCAGAAAGCAAAAAGCAAATCAGTTTGTGCATGAATCGAGTAGACTCTCGCTTGAAACTAAATTCTACGCATGATTTTTGCTCCATGTAGACTTAAATTTATATCTATCTATATATAGGCATTTAGATATAACTCAAGTCAAGCAGAGAAGATTCAGTGAGGTTAGGAAAACAAGATTCCACAGGAAACAGCTGAGCTCAATTCTGTTTTCCAAACCTCCCAAGTTGTAAAGTTGTTTAAGAAAATCATATTAATTTACTGCAGAGCTAATTTAATAAATGAAAGTATTTGAGCAACTGACCTTAGTACAAATATAAATCGTGGTGCTTAAATTCACATGGGGCAGGAACAGCCTCCACCACAGAATATTTACAAAAGTGGAGGATATGAATGTTAGGGTACAATAAACAACCGAACTTCAGTTTGTCACACCCTGTACTGCACATCTCATCTTGCTGGAGGAATTTTCTATTTCAAGTAGTGCACAGGAGTTGTACCCAGCATTGCTTTGCCTGTTACATCCAAGGGGAAAACAAGGATCTTATGTATAAACAACCAGATCTTATTAACTTTGTTAGCACTTGAGATCTCAAAGTAAAAAGTGCTGATCAATAGTATAACCAAGGTAAAACACAGGTAAGCAAAATGTGGGCAGGACAGAGTATTAACATGTCTGTGCTCAGTACAGACCAAAACCCCGTTGAGTTTATCCACATTTTAATTTGCCTATACCAGGTTGATGCTACTGAGTAAGTGCAAATTGTGATTTACTACCGGTTGAGGGGGATTTTTTTAATGTCTCTCAATAACTCTTCTGCTTAATTGCAGGGCAGACTCGATGTGGGAGACTAAAGATAAGCCTTTGGAAAAGAATCTTTGGAAACCAAAGAGAAACATCTCCCCAAGGTCAAGCTTTGTTCTTTCAACCCGTAAATACAAATAGTTTTGATCCAGACACTAAATATCCTCTGACTACCACACTGCATGAGAAAGCTGAAGGAAAAGTACAGAATGTTATAAAGTGGATAGTACAATTCCATCATGTCAACAATAGACTTAGACAATAATCCGGGATATTCCTGTTCATGGAATTATAATAGAAGGGCAGGCTGATGAATCAGAAGTAACCCTGTATGAATTAAAAAGCAAAGTGTTTTCTGTGTGAGAACTATATTCCTTGGGGTGCCTAGAAGAGGCACCTAAACCAAAAGTCTCCCAGGAGTAAATAGTTAATATTTATAGGTAACTTTGCAATCATTACTATCAACAGACAAAAAGCTACAATAATCCGATTGCCATCACTTTAACCAAAGCCCGTGTCGTAAACCTTGTAATTTTCTGCTGTCATGCTCAGGCACTTTCAACACATTTAAATTAGAAAGGACTATGCTAATTTTGCTTCATAGCCAGGGTAATTGTTGTAAGACATAATTATCTTTTTTTTTTTAAAGGATCGTTTTATTCTCCAGAGTTGTTTAAATTCAGTCTCAGTTACTGCTCGTCCTTTCATCCCTACACTGCATTCTGGCTCCCACCTCCATTAAATTATTCTTTTCATCTTCGTTAGCTGGAGACAACTTAACCCTCCTTTCTGATGGACATTTCAGGCCCTGGCACAACTCTATTAAAAGCAGAAAAGTATGCTGAGGACAAATCTAGTTCTTTGTTTCCTTCTGACCTTCCTGAAGAGTCATCAGAAGGTTTGACGTGTTAAGTCATCTTTGATGCCAGTTTGAAGTTGCAGCCCAGCATACAGCCTTCCTGAGTACTGAGGCATCAGAGCTTTGTCCTTTTATAGGCGACAACTTTAACTTTGATAACTGAAATACAACTGAGGACAAAGAGAATGTGTGGACTTTCCACCAGAATAAAGTCCACTAGACAAGGGTACTCCCTGTGGCTGATTTCCAAGACCTTTATTCTAGGATGCTTTTAGCTGCGGTTGCAACAAGAAGCATAGATTGGAAATCCAGCCAGCAGATGGGTGTCTCTGCTAATTGGTCAAATGTGCTCCAAGATCTGCTCAGCCCCACTGGCAGGTACAACAAACCAGAGCTACCTTACAAACTGCCTGCCTTGTGCTGCTGCTGTACATATCATATGGTGTGTCCTTACAGCGAGTAAATCGACTGCTCCCTTGTTATCAGTGGTTGTTCCAGGGCACCTGGAGCTGGAGCTAAAGGAAACAGTCCTGAATGAAAATACCAGTGATACTAGTTACTGATTAAATGCTGGAAAGTGAATGGAAGCATTGTTTGCAGTCCAGGTGGAATGACATTGGCACCATGACATCTTCTGATGCCAAATACGAGACCTGAGCACAAAAAGGAGAAACATTTAGGCTCGATGCCAGCAGACTTTGGCAAGTCATATACTCTTCAGAGCATGTCAGTGAGTCAGTTCCTGGGCATGTTAAAAGGTGTGCCTCAGTAATTGAGAATCTGATGCCGCATCGGAGATTCAGATATCTTCTGTAGGGTTGCTCTGATGAGTTTCCAGTAGACAGTTTTTTCTGTCCCTTACGTGTTTCTTTCTTTACTAGAAGGTCAATAGTATAGCAGGGGAAAAGGGAAGAAATTTCTAATAACAAAAGTTCAGGCCTAGTGTAGCAGTGACTGCCATCACACATCAATTGTTGCTGATAGACCTCATTAAGGAACATGTTCTCTGTGCTGCGGTATTGGTCTGAGTAAGGTGGTAAAGAGGCAGTGCATTACCTGACCACTGGATTCACCTCTGCTCCCTGTGACCACAGAGCAAAAGGTTGACTTGGGGGAGGCTGGAGGGGTGTGTGTTCCGACAGTATAACTTCTTGACCTATTCCTTAGCATGCACCTACATGACCTGATTTGCAGATGTAGGACCTGACTCTCAGTACTGTTGTCCCCATAACCCCACTACTTTTTTCAAGGCCTGCTGTCACCTTCTTATATCTCTTTTTTGCTATCATGTTTTCCTGAACCACAACAAAAAAATTAGTCTTCACAGACTGTTTTCCTGTGTTGGGGTTTTTTTCTGTTCTGTCCTGTGTTTCTTCCCGTGCTGATTGTGTCATCATCACATCTGAACATTTTCTAGTTAGCAACTAGACTGTCGCCAACCTCATACTTGTTTAATCTTCTGTTCATTCCCCAAGTGAAGACATCTGGGAAATGGTCTGGCATTGCTGGACTCAAACCTCATTTTGTTTTCAAAGTCATGAGTTGTTCTTGTTATAATGAAATGATAACTAAATAATCACTAATTGAATTTCTAATAGTTAGACCTACCTGCACCATTCAGATCTACTTGTAATGGTATCTGTCTAGTGAATATCTATGACAGAAGTGTTCTCTTAAACACATTAAGGATAACTCCATTGATTCTCCTGGAATGACTGGACCTTCACAAAGGAGCAAAACTGTGCCCTTTAAATGCCATTCCTTTACCATACAGTGTCATCCTTACAGGTATGACTGTGGCTGCAGTTAAGAAAACCATGTAAAGACCTCAGTACTGATCAGATGATGAGGGAACAGGATTCTTCACTCCCTGCAGTTTGATTTCTTGGTCACATTTTTGCACAAAGCTGAGATTCTTGAATGGGGCAAACTACAAAATTCATCTGCCTAAATGACAAACTATCTCCGGATTTTCGTCTGTGCCAGCATTGGCTCAGGGTGAAAAGCCTAATGAAGGAGGCTGTTTCTAATTAGGAACCTCTAACTGTGTCCTGGAATGAACGAGGAGTGAAAATTGTCTCCCTGGAAGCCCTGAACTCAGTTGTTTTGTTTACACACACACATGTGTATAAGCACACTCGCACACACCCTTCATTTCCAAATGCCACAAGTCATTTATGTCACTATTAGTGACTTTGATGAGTTACATGTGCAGTCACTGCTCCAGGCTCTGTGTCTCCATGTTCATATGGCATTAGGGGTTAACTTAATCCCTACTGCAGTTGTCATGCTGGAAATGCCTGGGGTTAAGCAGAGATGGCTGGGACCAGCAGAAATACTGGATCTGATAATGCTGTACTAAGCAGCAGACCTTGTCATCTGCTCAGTCACAGCTGCTGCTTGGAAGTGCTTGCAGAAAGCCAGGCCCCATATTAGCCTTCAGCACTTACTTCTCTGCTCAGCAGGAAATGCTGAGGTTGTTGTGGTTACTGGTAAACTTGGACTTCTCGTGAGAAATAGAGAAAGATTTTACAACAGCCATAAAAAGTTCAATCAGATCATTTCTGCAGTGGCCTGAAAATACAGTCTCCTGGTGACGTTCCTCTCCCAAAGCAGCTTATTCTGGGCAAAGTAACAGGTTTTGTTGCCCTTCCCTCAATGCTAAGATGCCCATTGTAAGATAAAAGTCATTGGCAAGACAGAGAGATTGAACAAGCTTTAAGTCATTGCAGAGACATGTAATTGGAGATGGTTGCGTTTTCTTCCCTCACAACTCCTTGCTTAGTTTCTTCTACCCCACCTTGATCCCCAGTGCTCTGTTATGTCAGGGCACCCAGGGAGTATCTGTTTATAGACATTTATCAAGCAGCAAGTAAACCCTTATGCTATTTGTAAGCGTGGCATTTTCAAGAGGTATCCTTGGCTGTTAAACAACATGCAATGTTTTTGTAACTGCAGAAGAGGTCCTATGGGCCATTAAGCAATCATTTATTGGTTAAATATCTCCATTCCCGGTAATGAATTGCTATTTTGTAAGAACAAACGTTTCCTTTCAGTTTAATTTTCAGATTTCCAGGTCGCAATGCTGTGTGCTCTAGAGAGGGAATAAAGTCTGGGACCATGACATTAATACACTCCCAACTTTTATTTCCTTTGCCAAGTGTGACTAGACCTCCAGTACATTAATTTCCTTGTTTTCCTTAGGTCTCTGGCCTCTCAAGGACAGATATGAATGTCTTCACTACTCGTCTCGTCTGCTCAACTGATTTTTACCTACAGGGAGACAAACATTGAATTCCTTTAATTGGGTGTAACATGTTCTGCCCTTACAGATTCTTGAGTACAGGACAGACACAAGGCCGATTTGCTATATCGTTTCAGTTTTCCATTGGTTTTTTTGCTTTGTTCTTTTTTAATTGAAAAATTGCAATCCTGGATTAACAGCCTGGGAAAATTTATTCCCTTGTTTATTCTGCCACAGGGACTTGTAGGGATTTGCAGAAGTATCTTAAGAATAAACCATGGTTTCCAATGCAGGGTTTTTTTTTCTTTCACTGATCTGAAGGATGTGCCTTTGAGGATGAGCAAACTGTTTCTGTAACCTCTACAATCCTCCTTTTCTCTTAGAAGACTCTGGATCCAGCCAGTGTCAGTGACTCTGATTTTTCTGACCCCAGTGAACTGCATGCCCTGCAGTTTTGCAGGAGTACCTCACACTGTTTCGTTGACTTGAACAAAGTATTTTTAGCCTCACACCGTGAGTGGGAAATCTGAGGTATGAAGATGTGAAGTGCTGGAGGCCACGTGGCTGAGAAGGGAACACAACTGAGCAGAGGCCACATCCGTGGCCCAGTGTCTGACCGAACACGGCATGGATGAGTCAAAAGACTCAATTTGAGACCAGTTAAGGACCGTGTTCCCAGCATCCCCTCAACCCCTTGAAGTTATGACCTAGGGTTTTATATTTTGTAAAGAATGGGATCATTAAAAAGATTAAGGAAAATGTGGTCAAATGGGCAAAGCAGATAGCTTTGATTCTATCCTTGGGTCTACCACTTAGTTTCTGGGATGGCCTCTGGCAAGTCTTTTTGTCTTTATTCTCCCTCAGACTGTTAATTTACAGTCTCTTTTTTCGCCTGAAGGCACAGTGGGGCAGTGACAGCTTCTGGAAAGTGTTAGTCCTAGTTCCTATCATGATGGCTCGCTGCATAGAGCAAAAACGGAGACACAACCATAATATTATTTTTATTCTGCTATTCATTACATTCACTCGAAGCACTCTTGCAGCCCCTCGTTATTGTTTTCATAGAAGAATGAGAAAAAGCATCCTGTGCTCTCCATAAGGTTTGTAGCTATGTATTTGTAATTTGCTGGGCTGGAAGGCATAATTAAGACAGATGTGTGCTACACGGATGTGGATATGACCCCACTATCCCTGCTATTAAAACCCATCTAATCTCTAGGTGAGGAAAGTGAGTTCGATTTGACATAATTGCTGCCAGAGCCAGTGGAGATGAGTCAAGTCTTCAGAGAATCTAGTGCTGGGTGCCCACACTTCACTGGCATGCACAAGGGCAGCATCCACAAGCAGAGCAGAGTCAGAAGCAGCTCCATCATTTCATAGAAACCCATTTTCATGGCCACAGGGCCATACATTAAGGACAAAATGGAGTAACTCAACAGTCATAGGAGTGATGCATCTGCTGTCCAAAAGAGGAGCACCAGTGCTAATAAAGCAGCTCTCAATCTGCTGCTTTCCAAGCAGAGTACCTCCAGTATCCCATTAAAGTGGATAAACAATATGTAGGACTTGCCATGTTAATATTTGCATAAAAGCAGATTGAACCCCTTCAGAAATGGTACCACCACTCTTCCCACTATTTCCCAGTGCATTCAGCATGTAATCCTGGAGCCCAAGAGCAGAGAGAATGTATCAGAGCAGGGCACAGTCCCTGCCGGGTGCCCACAGCCTTCTCTGCGCAACAACAGCTGGCTCAGTCAGCACAAAGGAAAGATCTCCAAGTTATCAGCTGCCAGCAGGATGCCAGCATGCTGGAGGAGAGTAGAACAGAAAAAGGACCTGCACCCAGATGAGCTTTTAATAATCAAGTGTAAATCAGAGAAAAGAGACCAGTGGAGCTGTGTGGAAGTGGCACTACCTTAACTCATTGGCTGTTTACTCAAAAGTTATTTTGCTGTGCAAACGAGCCTCAGGAAGACCACCTATTGATTCGCTTTCTTCCCTCTAGACACTTACAATCTATCAAGCATGGAGAGCAAAAGAGAGAGAACGAATCCACGCTGTAGCACAGCAGAGGTTGCTTCGTCTGCACACCAGAGAGAAACTCTTCCTCCTGCCTTGCTCGGCAAGGGATGTTTCCCTGTGTTTGGGTAACACATTTGAATACATCTTCTTCTCTCTATTAAGTCATGAGAAGGGGCAAGAGCATGCTCCAGCCTCCCCGCTTGGATTTAACCTCAACGGGTTAACTTCATAAAACTGCAGCTCTTTATTCCAGCCTGCGATTTCCCATCATACTTTAGGACCAGCGAACCGTCCCTTCATTGATGGCACCTTTTGGCTTCACAATAGAAGCCAATTTGTTAGAATTCTTCACAGGTCAGGGGCTGCGTGAAGATGTGGAGGGCGCAGCAGTGGCCGCTGGAAAATGAAGTTGTATTCGCTTGGCAAATTATACGTCTGCTGCACTTTATGGGCCTTGATTTCTTTTCCCCTCTCCCTCGCTCTCCCTTTTCACCCTCCTCCCTCCAGCCCCTCCCTTATCCTCTTTCTTTTTTTTAAATCGGAGAAGCGTGTATGTGAGCTATCATCACATATCCAGTTAATGTAGGTTAATAGATTGATTCCAGTGACACGGATCATAATGAACAGTAAATTGTTTTATCTCTTAAGTCTTATTTGGTCAGCCAGGAAAACATATGAGGTAATATGGCTTGGACTAAATGGACCGTATAATAGATCTCCCTCTAAAGAATAAGGACAGGGGTGACAGCGCCTCTTATGATTAATGAAAATAATAATGGTCCTGAAATTGAAATTTTTCTAATTTTTTTTCCTTCTTCTCTCTTGGCTGCCACCAAAAACTTCAGCCAGCAGATGATTTGTGCACAATAACCACCTCTGACTTCTTCTTCAACTCCTAACACAAGTTTAGAGAGTGCTGGGGAGGGAGAGTTGAAGAGGGATGGATGGTTGCCTACGTTTCTAAGAGCTCGGCTCAGAGAGAGAGCAGCAAATAAACACAAACTGCTTTGAACCCTGGGTTTGAAGCAGATGCTTTCAGGTGCTTGTGACTTACTCAAGTAGAGGATTTCCAAATTGCTTCAAAGGAGCTGAGGCTGGAATATCCACATCATTAAGGTGCTTTGGAAATGCCAGAATGATGTCTTAAACCTTCAGACACATCTGCTTGTTTATTTATACAAGAGCCCCTTCCTTTACTGCTTGTGTGCAGCATTCAGACTGATTTGTCATTATTAATGAATATTTACACTTGTTCAGCGTCAGTGCTGCTTGCTGTAATAAATGTGTGAGAAGGTTAGTTCTGCAGCTAAAGAAACAGGTTTGGGCAGAATCATCCTTTTTACAAACCAGCTAAATCATCAGGTTTTTTTTTCTTAGGGATTTCACAAAAGTGCTTCCATTTGGCTCCAAAGTGCTTTCAAGTATGACCTAGGAGCATTTATCTTGAACAGCATCCGATGACCTCATAGACAACATGAGATCTTCATCACTTATAGATAAACTTCATCTAATGACTGTTAATAAGAATTGGAAGAGCAAATCCAAATGGGATCAGTAAGGGATGTGCACAAGCATCAAACACTACAACACAGCCTGGCCACAAGTATCATTCAATGGCACTGGAGAACACTTGTGAGTGTGTATGTTCATGTGTCTTTCCCTCGCCTCTTCCAGTAAAGCCATAGGTGAACAGAAATGCAACACTGAATATAAATTAATTCTCAGTTGTTTCTCTAGAAAATTTATACAAAGGCAAACAGAATGGAGGCTCTAGACAACTGTCCTGTGGAGCATTTACCCGTATGGGTATGACTAAATACATCGGTGTGCACATGGCCAGTTACAGCCAGATCTGCGTTTTGCACCCCTTGACTTCTTTTTATGGTTCCTTTTTCTTTTTTTTAACTTAATTCCTTTTAAGACTATAACAAACAACAGTAAGTGCCATGTCCCTTTTATTTCTCTTTTATCTTTCTGCTTTATGGCTTCTTTGTTGTATCTACTTTCATTCTTATAGGATCAATAAAAGGTTTGTAACATTGCAAAGTTTTTGGGAGCCAGAAATGGCACTTAAGGAGTGTGATAATAGGGATTGTTTCCTGGTGCTTCTGCAGACGAGAAACAGTTGCATCCTTTTTTTTTTT
>VZRI01006365.1:770925-787403 GCA_013397515.1 Upupa epops | reverse complement strand
GGGGGGGGGGGGGGGAGGAGGGAAGAATAAAAGGATCCCTCTGAACTTCAAGAGTCTGGAAAACCCAAACTGAGACTAAACTTCATAAATATCCCTAATCTCTGGTTTAGAAGCAGGATTGTTTATGATTCATGGCATTTGATGACATTTAACAGCATGCAACCCATTACAGCCCTTAAGTCATTACACAACACGGCAGAAAATGTCATCAGGTGCCACAACAACAAGGCAGGTTATTGGAGGGGCAGGGTTCAGTTCAGATTAGTTCAGACTTCTGACAGGCTCTAGCCTAGTTCCAGACTGAACCCAAATTCTGCTTGTCAGGCTTATCTCTCTAACAAATCATCCTCGCTCCTCTTTATGTTGTATGATACTCCCCCACAGCTCAAAATTCTAATTCCCAGCATCTGGTAGAGCACTGGTAAAAATAATGAAGGTTCTTGTCCATAGATTGTGTCATTTATGAGCTTGGGTTAGTCTGGTCTCTCTCTGAATATGCAGAGGATCACCTGTGTCTGACATTATGTCTTAGTGAGCTGGCACCTCAAGAAGCTTCTGCTGGTCCCCACTGGCAAAAATGGTCTGAGGAGATTACAACTTCCAGTGATGAAATCAAAGTGATAGGCACTGGAAAGGGAACCCACAGGGTTAGTGAGCTGCAGCAATGTGTGTAAATAACGTGCTTCATAGTCATGTTTCAGGGCAGTACAATTAACCTTAATAAAGTTACCAGCATCTGGAAACAAATGGGGCATTAAAAATCCGTATGAAATATTTAGCTGGAGATCTTCTCACAGTCAGTGGAGTGTGACACACCAAGTCCTAATCCCCTGTACCAGGGAAGAATTTCCTCCAAGGTAAAGTTTCCACAGATTCCTAGGAATAAATGGGAATGAATAGAAAAGGAAAGACTTTATGGTTTTGTGCTGAAGAGCTGGCTTCAGAAAGGATCATCTGTATTTCTTAAATTAGAACTTGAATGACAAGATGTGATAACTAACAACAGCAAATTCCACATCCAGAGAGCTGAGAAGTTCCTGTACCTTCCTGTGTGCCTAGAACCTACCAACCTTTCACATCAGAACAGAGACCTCTGTGGCACAGTCTGAGGACCCTGCTTTTCAAACATAGCCCATGTCTTAATTTCCAATCTTATAAACATGTGAAGCATCCACAGAAGTGCAAGAGGGTGAGTAGTAAGGGTAAGCAGATGGTGACCAAAGAAGACAATGAATCTTTGCAGCATGAGAAAACTTTGATTGTTAGATGTCGGTTTGTGTTTCCATTTGATTTATCTAGACTAATTTAGTCTCCTTGTAACTAATTACAACCCAGCTATCCTTCAGAAGCTTTTAAGTGGCCTAAAGTTACATACAGTAAGACACAAAGGCAACGCTTCAATCCATTGATATCGTGTCTTGTCTGCTCAAAACTACAGCAGTCATACACAATTAGCTTGTCTCACTTGAGGAAGTTTTGGGCTGTAGATAGCTGTCTATATCATGTATGTTGTTATTATTATTAGGCATGAATCACGTGAATACTCCATTTATTCGTGAGAGGACACGGGTATCTATACACGCTTACACAAAACACAAGACTGCATTATTTTGTCTCTTATGGAAGAAAAAACGATATTAAAAGATCCGGTGACTGATTTTGCTTCTTGAACCAAGTCAAATATTTTCTTGTCAGTATGCTCATAACTTTAGACTGCAGAGGTCACGGCCTTGACTTTCTCCTTCAGATGGTTTGTGAGTGGAATGTCCTTGAGATTAAGGTTCCCTTTGTTTTCCTTGGGAGGGGCTTTGCTTACACTGGCAAGCAGCTGAGACTTGCCAAGGTCCTCCAGACTCTGTTTATTAGATTTTTATCTTCTTATCAGAGTCTTCCTCCTTAAATCATGTCAGCATTTTACCACTCTTCAGGGATTCCTGGTGTTTTNGGAAGATATCCTAGCAAAAATAACATTTATATATAATGGCAGAGATGGGAAAGATTCAACCATCTCCTTAACATTCTCATCCTGACCAAAGCTACCGATAAGTGGCCAAATTCAATCTATATTTGACTACTCTGCCATTGATTTTGTTGAGAGTTTTGTGCCTGGTGAAGGACTTTGTAATTTGGTCTGGCATTCCTGCCCAAGGCTGACATGAGAAAAATCCAACAGAGTTGGTTACAGTCTTCTTTTTTTTTCCATGGCAAAGCAGAATTTCTTTTTGCTGCTATTTTCACATTAAAAGGTACTTTGTGACTTAATGTGATAATGCTAGTAAACATTCAATCTACTAGATTCAATTTCTACTAAAAATCAGGCAAACCTATCCTCTAAAGGCGATTCCCATAAGTTTACGTATAATTGGAGTTTAATGTGTGTATGCAGACACATATACTCTAAAAGATATGCATCTCGATTTTATCTGAAATTAAAAATCTTAAAGACCCGTATAAATCGCAATGTGCAGCTCCTCCCAGTTCTGCTTTGGCATCAGCCAATTATGAAAAAAATGCCTTTCTCCCAGGTCTTAGCCAGGGGGTGAATAAACTCAGGATACACAAAGCAACTCTAGGTCACATCCAGCTCGAGTGCTTCAGATGATGCAGGAGAACATAAATGATTCATAATAAAGACATAAGCAAATCTCGGTTTGTGCCTACACTTTAGTAACAGTTGAAGTTCAAACAGTTTGAAAGCACATGAGTCTATGGTGTGAAGTTAAAGGCTCATTTTGAGCTCTAAGATGTCAATGAAGGAACTAACTCTTTGGAGAGGGTGAGCTGGAATAGAAAATCAAATCTAAAATTCAACCGCTGGTTCAGAATGTGTGAACAGGACCGCACGCTGTGTGAAAGTGCATATCCTCATTCAAGGTATCAGCCTGTTGGCACCAGTGAAAGATGTGCCCTGTCTGGTAATACTGCAATATCCATATTATATGCACAGACAGACAGACTGAATTTGTACTAGTCTTTGAAATATATTCATCTTGGGATTGCTGTCACACTGTCGAGAGAATGAATCAGTAGGACTCTTCATACTTTTCTGCTTAAGGTAACTATTCTTTTGATAATGAATCTTTAATGATAATTGCTCTTCTAAGGAGAGCATTTTCCACCCTTGTTAAAGCAATACTTTCTTGTGGAAATGTGCTTAACATTAAAGCTTCAGGACTAGTGCACTCTTCCAATTGATAAAGACAGATCTCAGTGAAGGACAGAGACCTGAAAATTTGGGATAAGTGTCTTAGACACTGAAGTTAAAAAATTAATCATGAAGAAAAATGTATGAGGTGTAATTACTAATGCTTTTTATAATGTGTGAGGATAGCTTCTTTAGTCCTAACACTAGACCTTACCTCAGCTAACCTAAAATACTTCATAAAATGAGTGAGAAAACAGTCTTTTAACTATCTTTTATACAGATAGCATAAAGCTTCAAAACAGTTCTGGTACAGGGACAGCAAGATTGTTCATGGTTTGTTAGCATACCTCATTGATCATTTAAAGCATTGTCCTTACAAACTCAACATAATTATGGCAATGGTACATACAAATGCTTTAATTTTGCTATAAAAAATAAAGAGGGTCTTTTCAGGGTGAGATCTAGAAGTCTTTGTGCCAGTAAAACCTAGTAAAGCTAAAGTGAAAGCAAATCACATCTATTCAATCACTATGAGTATTCCTAGACATAAAAGCGCACATATTCAGCCAGTGGTGAAGGAATGCACTCATACTTACTGTGCTATCTGCAGGAGAAATAAATGCCTGCCAGCACTATATAAAGGAGGAATTCACCTTTTAAAACAAGTAGATACTAACTGCAAAGCAACAGAACACCTCCGTTATGAGGAAAGGCTGAGGGAGCTGGGACTCTTGAGCTTGAAGAACAGGAGACTGAGGGGTGATTTCATACATGTCTATAAATATATGTGAGGGCTGGGTGTCAGGAGGATAGAGCCAGGCTCTTCTCAAGGTCATCTGGTGACAGGACAAGGAGCAATGGGTGGAAGCTGGAACAGAGGATGTTCCATAGAAATATCAGAAGGAACTTCTTCCCAGAGAGGGTAACGGAGCGTTGGAACAAGCTGCCTGGGAGGTTTGTGGAGTCTCCTTCTTTGAAGATGTTCAAGACCAGCCTGGATGTGTTCCTGTGCAGCTTGGTCTAGGTGATCCTGCTCTGGCAGGCGGATTGGACTAGATCATCTTTCAAGGTCCCTTCCAATCCCTTATGATTTGAGGATTCTATGAAACACCAGTTGGTTTCATCAATCCTGGAAGAAGAGTAGCAAGTAGAAATTTCTGAGCCATAAACAGCCCTGGGACAGGTGCTGCTTGTTCCTACCTGATTGCAATGGCTTGTTGCTTTGGCTAAAAACAGCTATGCTGTGAAAGCAAACTGGTTTGTATGCCAGGCCTGGCCCTCAGCTACAAATCTGATCTGGAATTAGCAGGACTGGTAAAGGAAATGGTGCAGTTCAGCCATGCATGTGGACAGATCTCCGTGCAAGTGTGAGTGACTGCATCACAAACTCAGAAATGTGATGTGATTGAACTAATCTGGCAATTAAAAAAAATTATAGGATTATTTTGGCTTACTATAAAAGGTTTAAATATGATAGAGAGGAACTAACATCCACTGAGTTCCCTCCCCTGCCTTCACAAGAAGGTGCGCCCAGTATATATCTTGGGGAAGTGTAAATATTTTACCAGCAAGTAGTTTCATGACAGTTAGAGCCATGTGCAGGGACTGTTGCAGCATGTGCCTGAGATGTGGCTCCTTCAGTGCAAATCTATTTACAGGACAGAGCATGTGATTTTAATTGCAAGTTATGTTACTTCTTCCTTTTAAATTCCTCATGCTTTCACATATACCATTCAAAGATTGTCATGTGAGCTTTCTGTGTACTCTCTGGCATGTCTTACAGAATGCGAGGAGAAAAAAGATCCCTGTTAGTGCCAACAAAATCACAGACCCAGAATGAGAAACATAAGACATCAGAGTCAGCGTGCAGCAGAGTAAGGAGAAGCAGTCAGATAGTCAAGCAGATCCAAGCTCTTGGGCTTTCCACACTCATTATCTTACAGGCTTAACTTTGTTCCCCCTCTTTGCTCTGGAACTGTCTTCATAATCTGACCTCACCTCCAAATGCTTTGGCACTATGACCTAGCTCAGGAAAGGCCTGAGAAAAGGATGAGCAATTCAAGAAGGGTCTCAGTAGCTTTAGAACACAGACTTTGAGAGGGAAAGTATCTTTCTGGGGACTGTGGGCTAAGCATTGCCTTTGAAAGTGCAGAGGGAACAATAGCGTGGGTTTGAAGGCATTAGGCTTAACAGCACTCAGTAACCCAGGCTTTTGGATTTATGTGCACCATAGAAGCAAACTTCAAATGATTTTGCTATTAAAAAAAATTGACTGTATTTTTAATGAGCTCACAGTACTTTTCAGTTGGAAATATTCAGAGTCTTCTCATTCCTGTGTCAGGTCGGTGGTACCTCACTAGCTCTCTCTTTAAAAAGAGACTCCCATGCTGAAAGAAATGATTTTTAAAAGGCATAACTACAGGTTGTGTTTTGCAGGTAATTTGTGGTAATGACTGCTAGCTTTGCACATCTTCTGCCTTTGAATGTGGTTTATTTCTTAGCTAGAACCGTTTCTGTCACTGATGAGGCTTCTAACAAAGTTCTAGTCCATTTTTTAGGGTAAATTTATAGTCAGGAATCTCAAGCAAAAATTACTTAAGGAATGTGATATTTGTCTCATAACAGATGAAAACGTCTTACACAACCCTGGCATCCTAATTTTTCCATGGCGGTGCCTGTCTACATTGCACAAAATCCCTGCATCACAATGTCTTATTGGATATAAGGAATATCAGTAAAGGATCTAAGGCACAAGGTCCTGCCATGGAACCAGATCTAAACTCCTCTAGAAGTTGAGAAGACTTCAGTGTTGGCAACCACAAATCTGAGGTGTTGAGCTCTGCCATAAGGTTAGAATTTGTATGCAAAACAACACAATTTTTCTGCTCAGGAGTGAGAAAGAATAATCTCGTGGGTTGTTCTACTGAAAGAATAAAAATATCCCATTTTAAAAAGTCATCATTAATTGATCCCGTGTGATATGCAGAAGTAATATTTGAGTCCATTCCCTAAGAAATATAATCCTGCATTTTTTCCCAGTTTGAACAGCATTTTCCTGCTTGATTTGTGTTGTAACCTTTTCCACTTTGACAAGGGCATTTAAATTGTCAGAACTAACTGGAAAGTAAGGGGCAGGTGAACCTAGCTAGCATTGACACAGCCTGGCCTTGACAAAACTGTGCACAAACTTTTCCAATGGGCTGTAGAACTGCTACGTTTCACTTCTATCTGTCTTCCTCTGCACACCAAGGTGATGTAGAAAGGGTCTAGGTTTCCAATCTAAACCAATCCCTTTATAGGCAGTTGTATAAGAAGAAAGTCTTCATAAATATCAGTAACACCACACACACATATTTTATGCAATTGCTTTTACTTGTGGTATTGAGGATGCTACACATTTCAGTGAATAACTTGACAGGAGACCTGAGAGTAGGAAAACCTGCTGCAGAATCACTACACTGTGCCCTGGAAGTCATTCATCATGTACGTTCCATGATGAGTGCCTGTAATGACACAGATGTCTTCCTCTGTGCTAGTTAAAGGTGAGGAACTTTCCCTGCGCTTGAAGTGGATCTTCATACTCTCCCTGCAATGCATCTCTGTTCTAAATGGCTCTGGTTTCCAAACTTTCCTGTGTGAGCAGAAAGTTCAGAAAGTGACTTTCTCTGAGTGGTAGTAAATTGTTAGTCTGTTTGCTTAAACCTACTTGCTGGGATTAGCTCTGTCCTACTTTGTACGTTCTGGTTTGAAGGTTAGACAAGGGTCAAGTAGGCAATTTCAACACTATCCGATACAGGCTTACCCTCTCTAGTAGAAAGGAAAGCTTTTCAGCCAATCCAGTCTAATGCTTCCATCTCAAACTCCGCTTTGTTTTGTTTGTATGTGTAAGGAGGTTTGAGGGCAGGAGGGCACAATTTTAAACCCCAATTCACAATTCCATAACATCCATCATTATCTGTCTATGTGAGCCCATTATTGCCTTGCTTACAAAGCCCACTGTTCAAATACACCCAATTCCCCAGGCAAGGCCATGTTCAACTGGACTGGTCCATTGTTGAAACCTTTCTGACTTTCTCACCCATGTGCACACTTATGATTCCAGGAAAGACTAATACTCTTACTTTAGACCAGGATTATCTAAATCAAGAACATAAAACCCACTGAAATGTCGTAGGAAATAGATGTGCAATGTCTTAACTAAATAGGTTTCCCCAAGTTTTTAAAGATCAAACTTCACCCTCATATTTAAATAAAATTTTGACTCGGTGTCTATGAAGAAAAATTGATTATGAGCACCACGGTCCTCCCTCTAGCTGGAAGGCTTAAGGGATGGATATGTAGGCAGGTAGGCACTAACCTTTCCCCCTCATTTTTGCCTCAGATATAAGTCCCACTATAAAGAAACCGCAAAATGAGGAGGTCATAAAGAATTAATCTTTATGGTCTTGAATTTTATAAGATCATTTCTTTGGCCTGAAAATAGCAATGGGTCAAAGTGTGCCTTTTAAAATATAAAAATTAACTTTTATTCAAGAGACAGAGGTAAAACTTGCTGTGCTGAGGTATATTTTCTTACTGGGGTTCTTCTTCAGGTGAGGTCAGGAAACCATACTGCAGATGAAACTCCCTATCCTCACAGTCTACACATATATAGTGAATTCTCCATGGATTTGTTCAGCATCATACTGGGCACCATGGAAACTAAGACTGTGCTCTAACCCTCAATGCCTGCTCCTCACCCCAGCTACTCATTTCTCTCATGGCTTCATTTCTATCATTTTCTTTTTAACGTGTTAAAATTTCCAGTTGGAGATTCCATGTCCTGAGCTTTATTCTCTTTCCTATTCCTGAGAAAGAAAGAAAGAAAGAAAAAAGGACGATGGAAAAAGGGTAAAAGAAAACACAACCTTTCTAGGCCAGGAAGATGAAAAGCACACAGGCCACCTCTTTGGAGGAGAACCTGAAAAGATTGACTGGTCCTCAGAGCAATGTGGTGGCCCCTCAACATTTATAGTATGTAGCTGCCAAGGGAGAGAACTGCATTCTGACCTTCCTAATTCAGCAACCGAGGTAAGAAGTTCTCCAGTACAATAAAATTACACAGCACATAAAGGAACTCCCCCTTCAAAGTTATTTATTTGGGTGACCTCTCTCTGTATCACAGAAAAAGGCTACAGCGTGCTTATTTTGCAAAGGAATCATTTTGTCCAGTTCCAAAGCAAGCACATTAGAAAAATTCCACACAGCCTTTATAATAAATCCACCCCAGGCCCAGCATCCATTTGCTGTTGTGTAGAGGCTTTTTGTAATTTATTTAACCACCAAAAAAAAATATTGCACACATAATGAGACAATGCCCTTCCCCTACGAGAGGAGAGTTCAATAGTTTAATTTTCGTTAACCAAAATCCCTTGTACTAAGGTAAATTACATTGCATTTTCTATTACTAGCTCTGTTAATTGTCAAGCAGTAAGAGTTTATGCACTCATCCAGAGCAGCAGAGAATTTCCCATAACGTTACAAAATAAAACCTGACAAAGCACAATAATCTTTAGTTTATTGATGTGCTACTAGGCTGTGGAAAGCATCAGATCTGTAATGTGCTTTCAGCTAGGAAATTGGGGGTTAGAAAGATATCTTGGGAAAGGCAGAGGGAGGATTGTGAGGTTCCAAGAATCTAGATAAGTATCCATATGTGTGCACAAACTAGTTTGTTTTTCCTTAGGAAAGTGATGATGAAGGACTTTACCTACAGTAAAGGTTTCAAGACGAATAATGAAATAAAGTGAAAACTGTGAGAGCGCAAATAAAACTTGTTAGTGATAGTCTTTTGGGTAAATAGAATTGAAGAACAATGGGAAAACCAAGAAAGGATTAGTAGTTAAGTAAGCACTTGGTACCTAGGATGGGATGTTATGTGTTTCACTATGTTCTGGTTGCTTCTAGCATCTGCAGATGAGTCTAATAGTCCTGAAAGAAGATCTATCCACGTGCATGTGTGTGCATCCAAAACATGCTTGGCTTTACCCAGACAACTTTGCTTCACTGAAGGCTAGGAAAACTTCTTGGGAAGGTTGCAAACATGGTCCGAAAGCTAGACTAAGCATAGGTGGAGATAAGGTTTGAGAGAAATGTCCAAAGAAAATGAAACCAACTAACCCATGGAATTTGAAGTCATGTTTGTACTGTGCTGTGTGATTTGGGGCATTAGGAAGAATCTACACGAACCACGTTTCATTAAGACAGGGGCTTGCCCAACCTATAGTGAGCTTTAAACCAAGTATCTGTGACTGGCAGCACTCTCAGGCTTGGTCCTCTGCAGCCTAATAGCTCCTGGCCATAAGGAATTATTCAGAGTCAGCTCCTACCTGCCTGTAAAAGACAATGTAGACATACTGTGAGGGGAGGTCCTACTCTTCTTTTAGGGTGTCTACTCTTCTTTTAGGGTGTCTGCCATGCTCTTCCTTAGGTATGAGGCTGCAAAGTGCAGACTGCTTCTGACAGAGTATTGGTCCATCACTGATGTTTGTTTTTTTCTTGTCTTGGTAAAGCATATTTATGCAAAGGATAACAAAGGAGGTTTACTTCCATTTTCATGTGAAGAATGAAAGGGTGCTTGTTTTCTGTGTCTGCCATGGTTTGGTGAATAACTGACTGTGTATTAAGAGGGTTTTAGTATTGCAGAAGTGGCTAAAATTTGTGCTTTTCCTCTGTATTTTTCAGTGTGAACCAGCATGGCTCTTGCCCTTTAACAGGCAATGATGGAGGATGATCATGTACATTTCTGCTTCTCAGAGCATTTATTTTAATTACAAAGGCTGATAAACAAATAGGGAGAGGGAAGAGATGGAGGGGGGGGGGGTGACTCTTCATTGTCCTGATTTTGCATTTAGAAAGTAGAACAGAAACAGAGAGAGAGAGAGAGATTCTGTACCTTGCAATAAAAGATGGCAAGGTGATAAATTAGTGCTCTCAACTGAAATTGATTACTTTGTGTTCCTATCCAGTTCATATGGCAGCAACACAGATGCTCTGAAACAGTAATGACACATTGGAGAAAACCTATCAGCTTGGTCTGGTGGAACATTTTTCCCTGTCCCTCCTCCCACTGGCTCAAAGGAGCTGGGTGTTCTGCCTACACTAGGGAAAGTCACAGACACTCAAGACCATCAAGACTCCCACTTGGAAACTTTCCAGTCAAACAGAAGTGTCTAAAAGCTAAAATGAAGACTATCAGTGATTTTTTTCTCTTCTGTGCCTAGTTGCACTCAGAGGAGGCAGTTTATGTAGCAGTGTTGAAGTAATTTCTACTCACCTTAAGGTTGTTATACCTGAGATGGTACAAACTAAACTAACAACAGAACATCATTTATCAGCATTTTAATTTGAACACAACCTTCCAGGATTCCAGCTGATAAATTCAGAGGCTATTTTGGTTCTAAAATAATAATTTGGATTTCTGTAATGGCCACTCTGCTTCATAACTGCTCCTATTTTGTCTTGACTAAGCTGGGAATTGCTTGCTTGCATGGTTTGAAGGTTAAGACCATGATGCCCTTCAGCAGAAGAAGAAATCCTGCTCACATGCAACAGGATTGCTCCTAAGATAGAAAAACATCTTGAGAAAAGTGCTGACCCACACATTTTTCTCATCTGCCAGATCTCAGTGTACCAAGTACGTAATTACAGAGAGATGGCAGTATGATGGACCAATCAAGAGCTGGAAGACATAAGAAGAGCACCTTCAATGTCTACCATAGGTAATAAGTAGATTCTCCTTCTCTGGAGACTTTTAAAACTCACCTGGATGTGTTCCTGTGCAACTTGGTCTAGGTGATCCTGCTGTGGTAAGGGGATTGGACTAGATGATCTTTTGAGGTCCTTTCCAATCCCTAATGATTCCATGATTCTATGATTCTATGAAATGTATAAATGACATAAACGCCCAAATTGAACCCTTTGTCTGAAATGTTCTTTTTGGTTTGAACCCACTGTCTCTTTCCTTCTTTTGGCTTCAATAGAGATGAACAAAAAAAGTCAAGAACTTTTCTTAGAGATTAAAAATTGTCCAAAGGATGGATTTGTCTTTAATGTGTTGCAGTATATGCCTTGATGTCCCAGCATTTCTAGTAGTTTAAGTGATCTCAGACCTTGTCTCCAAACCCTTTGTCTAGGCAAAGGAAGGACAGGAAGCCTTAGACGCCTTTGACTGCTTATGAAAAATGCCTAGTAGTGACTGCAGCTTGTCCGAACAAGTGGCCTCAAACCAAAGCTGTTCATAAACCCCAAGCAAAGGAGAATCAGAGTTGTCCTTTAAAAGAAAGTCTTTCATTTAGCAGTGACTGTATAATTTAGATGAATGGGGGGAGTCACATAAAATTATACTTACAAAAATTTAAGCAGACTCTTGTTGAGGTAGTTTTCTTACATTTCCCTCTATTGTATAAAATAATAAATTATTTGAATAGTTCTATTATCTGTTCTTAACTGAAACGTACAATGCCTGTCCTAGTTCCTCAAAAAGCTTGTTAATATGCAATCACCTAGTACAACTGCTAAGTTTTTAAAGGTCACCTATGTTTTATTCATAAAGGGTGGTTTTCTGGAGGGAAAAAGGTTACAGTGTCATGTAATATCATATTCTGATAGAGGCCCAGCTTCAAAAATGTATTTCCTAACAGTTTGTAGTGAGGAAAGGTAGGTTTATTTGGGGACTTTTAGTTTCACTGAGACCTACCATGTTCCACCAAATGTTTGCTGAATGGGAGTAGCATAGCATTTTTCAGACATATTTCAAATATGTAGACATTATTGACACCTCTTGTTTCCTCACTACCTCAGTTTTAGGACAAGAGCTGCAATGTAATTGCATTTGTGTATTTACATTTAAATATACTCTTTTACATTATAGTGGTGGGAGACGGTGAATAAATTTTGGGACTGGAATTGAGTGTAATAAGTGCAGTCTTGTGGAAAAATCACAAGTCCCAGAATGAGGGGTGAAAGTCCAAGCTTTAACATTTGGTATCTGTCTCAGTGATAAGGGTTCTTGTCCCTGATCTATGGCAATTGAACATAGTGTTTGCATAGACATTGTTATGATTTACAGGATCCTGCATATTTCATAATACATTGATCATTCAACATTCACCTGGGAATAAATTCCCAAATCAATGCTACCTCCAACTCATGTCTTAGATGGCAAATGCTGTCTTTATTCTAGGAAACTCTGTTCCCTCTCTAAGGTACAAGGCAGAAAACTACTCTGCAATTCAGCCCAGCCCCAGGCTGTAAATTAGTTTCCATGCTGGTTTCTCATACTGAAGAGGAGTTTCTATCTGGATAAAGATTCAAGCCTCTGCACCTGACTCTCTACCTGGCTCAGACGATCAAAGCCACATTTTCACAGAGTAATAGAATCACAGAATGTTAGGAATTGGAAGGGACCTCAAAAGATCATCCAGTCCAATCCCCCTAGCAGCATTCCCTAGATCCAGCTGCACAGGAACACATCCAGGCAGATTTTAAACATCTCCAGAGAAGAAGACTCCACAACCACCACAGACCCTTCCAGTGCAATATTTATAAACATTAATGAGATCACCCCTCAGTTTCCCTGTTTTCCAAGCTTGATAGCCAGCTCCCTCAGCATTTCTGTATCCGGGAGATGCACCCCTCCTTTTGTCATCTTTGTGGCTCTGCTCTGGACTCTCTCCAGCACTGTTGTACCCTTCTGCAACTGATCAGAACTGGCCACAATATTCCAGATGTGGTCTCACGAGAGCAGAGTAGAGGGGAAGGAGAACCTCTCTCAATTTACTAATCACCTCCCCTTTAATCCACCCCAGGATGCCATTGGCCTTCTTGGCCACAAGGGCACCTTGCTGGCTCCTGGTCATCCTGCTGCCCAGCAGGACCCCCAGGTCCCTTTCTCCTACACTGCTCTTTAACAGGTCAGTCCCCAACCTATAGTGGTCCCTGGGGTTGTTCTTGCCCAGACGCAAGACATTTTGCAGGAATGCTGGTCCATCAGATGCAGGAGTAAGTGTTATAGGTTCCTCAAGGCAGACACCATAACTTTCAGTGAGATGTGTGATAGAAAAATGCTGTATTTATTTCTCCAAGCATCCCATATTGAGTTAACCAGCTGATAGATGCTTTCCCCTGTGAAGTACCCACTGAAAGGAATGAATTTGTTTTTCTTTATGGATTTCTGTTTACCACAAAATGTGTGGTATGGCTCACTATTAAATGCAGTTCATATAGGGAATGTGACCCGACTGAGTTAATTGGCCTGTTTCAATGAAAAGCTCCTGATTTGAAAGTTCCAGCACTACTGGCAAGGGTGCCAAATTCAGAGAGGTTATGAAAATAAATGCGAACCCTTCAAAACACTTGAAACACAGGCAATTGATGTAATAAAACCATTTTGCTTAGGACAGAGCAAGCTGACTGTTGTTATTCACTCTGTCTCCAGCTGAACTCGGAGCTAAAAGCCACTTTACTTGCTGATCTGTGGATCTGCTGTATTATTAGCATTTTATTCAATTTTGGGAAACGTGACTTTGCATTTGTAAGTGGATGGTGAGGCTCTGCCTTTTCCAAATGGACGAGGTCTTTGGTGTTATTAAATTATTGAGGAAACAGTTTGTCCCAATTTTCAGACCTAACTTGGCTTACTAAACAAATTTCAATGTAAATAAGGTTCTAAATCTATGCATTCATTAGGACTCTTTAACAGCAATGACATTTCTTTGGCAAGAAAGCTTTCTTTGAGGGCCTATTTAGCCTCAGGTCACTTTGTCTGAGGTCCCAGTGGCAAAGAGAGAGAGATTGAGAGAGAGAGAGAGACAGAGTCAGAGAGGGAGAGAGAGAAATGAGTGTTCACGTCAATAAAAGTTTTGTTTTCACTTTTTTTTTAATGGCCTGGTACAAAACTTTAGTTTGGCAACTGATGGAAAGAAGAGGGCCAGAGTAAAGAATGTGTAAGGCACAATTCTATGGAATCTGGAGAGCAAATAAAGCCTTTTTATGCTCTGCTTTTATTTCCCATACCAGAACATCATCTTATCCATGACAACACTAGATCAGCACGAAGATGCAAGCCAAGAAGAGGTGTCTTTGATCACAATCACCCTCCAAGTGTACGCACAGCAGACATAGGCACACACCCAGACATGCTAACCTTGGAGGAGGGATTGTTTTATAAAATAATACCCCGGTTGTGATTCACTGTTTCTTCGCGCTTTGAATCTCAAATCTGGCAAAGAATCTAATTCACTAGAAATCAAGGACTGTGAAATAGTCTCTGTGGCAGAGCTGTGGTCAGTAGGGAGTAGAGTGTCCTTTTGAGGACCATTGATGGAAACTTTCTAAGGGGTAGAAAGGATTTGGCCGAAGAACAGCCTACAGGCATAGATACCTACCACATAGACAGTCTATTCATGCTCCACTTGAAGTCTGCTTATACTGAACGATCTGTGACTGGAGATTTGCTGTAAACTCAAAAAACAATTTCCTATTTCAGAAAGATCCCACACAGAAAACTCTATTATTCTAGGTTTCTAATGAATGGGAGAATCCGATCACATTTCTCTCTTCCCAAGCTTTTGCAGAGTGTGTGTGGCATTGCTATAACCATTGCCACTGCCTTTCTGTCCCAAGTGTTACTCACTTTGTAAAGCTTCTCTGTCTCTCCAGATGACTGTACAAGTTAAAATATTATACAAACGGACAGATTTCAGCTCTTTGACTGTGGGCTAAGGTAGTCTAGAAAAATAATCTCCTACATATTTCATAAATATACACAGGTTATGAGGGTCTGGGTCATGGAAGAGTCTTTTTAACTTGTGACCCGGCACTCACAAGTGCTGAACTTCAGTGTCTTTAACTGTAATAGCTGCATAATCTTTAATTTATTTTTCTTTAAAGCACTGTTTTGGTATGGAAAAGAGCTGTCTGCACTCAGACAAGCAACAAGGGACTAGAGGCCAAGTCCATACTGAAAATCAGGTACCCAAGTTCCATCCCTAAAAAACATCCACTTTGTAATTTAAATAGAAATCTGGCTGCCTAAGGTTCTTTACGTTCCTGGTCTCAAACAGGTGATTTTATGGTGCAACACACATACGAGGCAAGAACAAGGAGCTGGATCAACATTTATCAAGTTCAGTTTAGCACATGAATTCTGGACTATCCTTTGATTTTGTTATTAGCTAACCTGCTTGAGGAATAGTACCACTTCTTATTAGGGCACTGAGATCTACAGTGGGCACGTAGTGTTTGAACTCAGACCTAGGTCTTCTACCTCTAACCAATGGAAGCAAAAATATTTCAAGCATGAGGTACAGAAGGTTTTTCTCCCCCTTTATCTTTTCTTTTCTCTTCCTGTTTGAGAAGCCAAGTGCAGAGCCTGCAGTTGGCAAGTGATGAAGAAAAATTAAAAAGTAATAATGGAAAGATCTCTCCAGGAATGTTTGCTTCCACTATATGTTCTTTCCTATAACTAATTATTCTGGCTGGACAAAAAGTAAAATAACACACAATAAAGCACAATAAAAACCTGGATATGTATCGGATTCCCAAGCTTGCCAGAAGCCAAGATTTTAGGTACATGAAGGGGAAGAAGAAATGGTCCTCTCATCCCTCTGCCAGAATATCAACATCACACTTGCCAGTTATTCTCCATCGTGATTATCTGATTGGCATATAAACTGATCATTCCCATCCTGCTCAGAATGGAGCATGCACACACTTCAAACAAACTATTCCCTAGTGCTTGGCTTTATCAGTGACTCAAAACAACAACAGTAAAACACATCAGCTGAATTTCCCCCCTAGGCACAGCTGTATCTCTGGTTTTATGTGCCAGCCTCCAGCAGGGAGGAAGAGTGGAGCAAGAAGGGACCACTATTTCCAAGAATTATTATAAGACAACTTCACTAGCTTCCAAGCACTATTGCTCCCTCTCATCATCCAGGGCTTCTCCTTAGCTATGTTAATAGATAAAAACCTGGAAACTATTTAGGAGTTTCATGGTTNAGGATGTTTTCTCTGCCTTTTCCTAGTGAAGAAATTCTCCAGGTGAGGGAACTGGTGCAAATGGAATTTATTAAAGGTATGCATAGCCTTCAGTTTCAGGAGAAAATCGAAGTAATAAAAGTGATTAATATTATTATTATTATTAATATTATTATTATTATTATTATCTGTGACTTTTGAAAGTCTTCAATAGGAAAGACGGGAGGAAATACAATTAAAAAACCTCTTCCTCTATAGAATCAAAGAATCATTAGGGATTGGAAGGGACCTCAAAAGATCATCTAGTCCAATC
>VZRI01006365.1:735349-770913 GCA_013397515.1 Upupa epops | reverse complement strand
GTTTTATGTGCCAGCCTCCAGCAGGGAGGAAGAGTGGAGCAAGAAGGGACCACTATTTCCAAGAATTATTATAAGACAACTTCACTAGCTTCCAAGCACTATTGCTCCCTCTCATCATCCAGGGCTTCTCCTTAGCTATGTTAATAGATAAAAGCCTGGAAACTATTTAGGAGTTTCATGGTTTCCCATAAATCAAACACTTTTGCCTCTGTCATCCCAGAAGGAAGATCTGAGGATGTTTTCTCTGCCTTTTCCTAGTGAAGAAATTCTCCAGGTGAGGGAACTGGTGCAAATGGAATTTATTAAAGGTATGCATAGCCTTCAGTTTCAGGAGAAAATCGAAGTAATAAAAGTGATTAATATTATTATTATTATTAATATTATTATTATTATTATTATCTGTGACTTTTGAAAGTCTTCAATAGGAAAGACGGGAGGAAATACAATTAAAAAACCTCTTCCTCTATAGAATCAAAGAATCATTAGGGATTGGAAGGGACCTCAAAAGATCATCTAGTCCAATCCCCCTGCCACAGCAGGATCACCTAGACAAAATCACACAGGAACGTTGTGCCTAGGGAAGGGCTAATGATGGGACAGTTGATGATGACATCTCAAGAGAAGTCTAACTTTGTCTTACCTCATGACTTTGAGCAGTAACATCCCTCTGCGCCCAGCCTTCAGATTCACCACAACCTTTAGCAGGAAAAAGCCCATAACCTAAGATTCAAGTGGGGATATGTATTAGAGAATTTGAGTCAGAAATACAAATGTAAAAGTGTCTCAGGGCTCATCAGTGTGTTCCTGCTTTTCTGTAGCTTTTCTTGATTTTTTTGACTAGAAAATGTGAGCTTTTGACAAATGCTTTCTTTCAGATGTGCTCCAGGTTTTTGAAGATGCTGAGATCAAGAAGATATGCTGTACCTTACACGAGCTCTCTGACAATGCCCTCTAACATAGGGGCCGCATGCAAGTCACAGCCACACACAAAACAGTAAGTACATGTTGCCTAAACATCACATGCTGCTCTGGAGCTCTGGATTGTTTTCCAGGATAAAAGCATTCAGACACAAACAGGTAGATATGCAGATGTCTATCTCATTCTTACAAGTAAAATCTGAATCCATTCATGACTGCTTTCTGCTTCTTTCCACCTAGCTCTAGGTATTTCAGTACTAGGGCATATATGATTTTCTATTCTCTACATATTATTATAAAACCCCAAAATCTAAAGCAGTTCATGCTGTTAAAAAATGGGCTTCTGTAATATGGCAGAAAACCATTCCAGTGAAGATGCAGTTTTAAAATCTTTATTAATTATTATCGTGATAGACATTTCCAAGGAATTTCAATTTCAGAAGCCTCTACGGTCAACTAATAACTTATTAAATATTACTCAGTCATTAAATATCTTCAGTTTAAGAATGAATATTTAGGGGATAGACATCTAGTAATATGTCTTAATCCTATTTTTAGATTAGATCCTCTTAAGAAATTCCCATATGCTTTTAGATAAAGTTTGAACCTTGCTAATCTTTCTGAATAGTCTGTGCCTGCTGCTACGTACACAACAGCCCCTAAAAGCTGTACATAGGGGTCGTGTTTAGGTCCACATTTCACAACGTAATTGCAGTCCCTCAATTTCATGTGTTTTAGCAAGGGAACCACAATAAGAGGGGAGGTGGAAGAAAATAGCAGCAGGAGTCTAACAATAATGTTTGCCTATTAATGAAAGTACTACAGACAAACTAAGAGTCAGAATCAGAAGCACCCCTGACATGAATGGATGCTTATTTGAATCAATTGGAGAGAAAACTGCTAGGTGTGTTGAGACTAATTAATAAATATATGATTACATCAGCTCCCAGCTTTTAAAAAATGCTTCAGGTGATATCTAGCATAAACCAGTGGTGGGTGGTGAGTATCTTTGCAACACTCCCGGATTTTAACAGCGTTGCTTTATCTAAATATATTTCTTAGAGTCACAAACTCTAAAAGGTATAAAATAAAGTAGATTGAGATGGATTAGGTTAATTAATGGGTATGAACTGGCCTTTCACCTCAACAATTGTAGACAAGTTCAACCTAAGAGCTTAAATCAGAGTTTGCTGTTCTAAGCTCTAGTAGACATTAATTCACATCATATAATTTGGCAGAGTTGGCCCAGAAATGAACTTGCCATGGATTTGACCCTCCAAGTCAGAGATGGGGCAGCAAACAAAGAAAAATAAAAGGGAGGCAGGAAAAAAAAGGAAAGAAAACCACAATATCTCCCAGCTGCTCCCCTGACTTGTGCATAAAATAAGAGCATGGTTTGAGGGTTTATCCACACGGGTAGTCCATGCTTTTGTGTGGACGTGAACCGAGGACCCAAAAGGCAAAGCAAAGTGTTGAGGGTAGTCGCGGGACACGTTGTGGAGTTTCAATTAGAGACTTGGTTTTAGGACTCCTGGGCTCATTCGGGGAGACTGAACCTCGGCAAATGTGTGCTTTGAGCTCTTTCCAATGGACTTTGCGTGTTTGCACAATTTCTCTGCGCTTACAGCGGTACAACCACAGCTTTACAAACATCAGCACACTGCAGTCACACAGGAGTCACAGTATTAGATCAATTTCTCGACTCCCAGATGCATGCCTTAAGCTCTGCAGGGGGTTGAACACACAGAAATGGAAGAGAAATAGATAAAATGCATTAATCCTTTTGTTTTGTTTTTATTATCTACCTGGAATTCAGGCATGAAACTATCAGATCATTATTCACTGATAACTGCACAGGCAATAGCAAACTGCTCCACGAATAAATCTTTTGCCTGCATAAAGCAACAGCAGCTGTAATATGCATTTAATGGATTTATCAGTTTTACATTAAATGCCTTTTATTTGAAAGTACCAATTAATTTTATAGCTGTTCCCTTTAGGTCTAAGCAGTGGAGTTTATGGTGGTCTCCTGCCACAGCCACTTTCACCTGGGGAAAACAGTGTGTTTGCATGTATACGTGAGCATCCCTCATGTTTAGTTGACTCTAATAAGCAAATACAGTGAGCACCATGCTAGAAAAAGCAAAAGTAGGAGCCAGTGTGTCTTTCACTGTCCTTCCTGGTGCCCCACTTGACCTCCTGCCATGCAGACCAGCAGCAGCACCAAGCCCAAAGCACCTCATGGTACAGCTGCAGCTCAGTTGAGAGGGCTGGTAGAAATCAGAGAGCTGTGAACAGCTGAGTGGCAGACAGATTTAAGGGAAGCCCTCTGTCAAGAAGCAGGCCAGAGGAAGAAGATGAAGCACTCCTCTGGGCCTGCAGCACCGCAGCAGTTATTAGCGAATATTTGCACACTTGGCAGCAGGATTATTGTTTCACTACTAATGCAGTATTATTCTTTTTTCCAGTCCTGTGTGGCTGAAATACACATCCCAGCCCCTTTTCATGAAGGTTAAGGTTTAAAAAGGAGAAGAAAAAAAAACAATGAAAAGGAATGTATTGTTCTAACGATAAGTTTGTGCTCTTGGGATTGTGTTCAGAGACCAGCAACAACCAACACCGTCACAGCCTGGCTGCTTTTAACTTTTAGCATGCTGTAGGCTCTGTGTGAAATCCAGAAGAAAATATCCTCTGCTTCTATGTACCTGGGATATACAATAACAACAAATGGAAAGTACGCAGGGGGCTGATAATGTTTGGATCATTACTGTCAAAAATAGGTTGCTTAAATAAATTGTGTTAGGAAGTAGGTTTGGACAAGGAACTGAGGAGGTTCCATACCAATATCAGAAGGAATTTCTTCACAGTGAGGGTAACGGAGCATTGGAACAGGCTGCCCAGAGGGGTTGTGGAGTCTTCGTCTCTGGAGACATTCCAAACCTGCCCGGATGTGTTCCTGTGACACTTGATCTAGGTGATCCTGCTATGGCAGGGGGACTGGAATGGATGATCTTTCAAGGTCCCTTCCAATCCCTAATGTTTCTATGATTCTATGCAGACAAATTAGTTATTTCCTAGTCTTACTTTTCCATCTAGATCTACTAAAGAGTTTAGCATTAATAAGATGCTGGAGTTCTGGAGAACCGGCACCAGAGAGGGCATTTCAAGATGAAATTCTGTTCACTCACAGTTCTTTAACCAACTTGGATTTAATTCTGTCAACTACTGTTTTACCATTCAGTTACTACTTCTTTAGCTCTCCTGTGTTTATTTCCTATAATTCTGTGCATAACTAACTCTAGTTTTGTTTTTGTCTCAAAGTATCTTGTTCACATCCTTTCCACTTGAGATAGGGTTCATGTGAACCCCATGCTGTCCTACAAAGGAAGATTTCCCCAAAGTCAATCTATGCATGGGGGAAGATGAAGTCTGCAAAAGTAGACCAAATATGCAGAGGTTTCATGCTGTCACCAACACTGAATGAATGCATTCTCAGAGAGAAGGCACTCCCCTGCCTCATTACACAGTGCTCCTGCTGATGAAAAGAGAAGTAGGAAGATATTATCAATGTATGAAGCCACTCTGCCCTTCACACTCTCCTATTTTTTTTTATCTAGCATGGCTCTTCTCCGGTTTGTTGAAATTCTCTAATTGACCTGGTTACTGTTTACTAGTTTTGCAGAACACAAGCTGAATTTGTACGAGTAAGATTTGGTATTCCTTGCCTCAGGAGCAAAACTACACAATCAAAGACCAACACCCATGAGCCATCATAACCCAAGTTCATCTCAGGTGAATGGAGAAATCTAGGTCAAAATCTTGTCCCACTAGGCTCTACAATATAATCAGAGTAGAAAGGTCCTAAAATACTCTGAGTACTCCCTTTTATATTCCAAGTGAGTGAGCAATTAGAGAAAGCTCCATAATTGCATTAACCAAGCACAAATTTCTCACTAAAGCTTTCATCGCAGACCCTCAGCATTCAATTGCAGTTGCACTAAGGCTTAGTGAAGTATTTCCCTTTGCAAAGTTCAGTTCCTGTCTGGATGGGGTTTTATCCTTACCTGGAACACACTCGGGGATCTATTTTCCACATTGAGCTACAGACAAAGTTCTTTAAAGTTGCAACCAGACTGCATTTTGTATAAAAACTGCATTTGGCATCTACAGCAAATGTCACGAAGAAGGAATAATCTAAGTGGGTAGGAATGAGGGACAGGAAAAGCACTGGCTACTGATAGGAGACCGCATGGCATGCAAAATTGGGTCATTGACTTCTGGCCTTTGACAGTCTTGAGGTTAGATCTGGCTTACATCACAAGTGAAATGATCATAGGGGTTTTGCATCAAAAATTAACGCTCAGTTTGATTGAGTTTGACAGAAATAGCACACAGATGCCAAGAACCAAGTCAGACAGAACTGGGTTATTTGGTGGCACATCTGTGGATGGCAATGTTGCATTCTTTCACTTGCCCTGAGCCAATACACTAAGTAAATACCTGGTTCTGGGCTGTGACATAAGAAACTACAGGAAAAAACAGCATTTGTAACAGCATCTGCAGCACATAGAACACTAATTATGAATAGGTTGGTGGGACACAGAAGTGAACACACTTCCATTTTTACAAATTAAAGCAAGATTTGCTTTCAGATTAGATCAGCCTAAAATCTGCCTGGTGCAAACATCACGTTGTCTCATGCTGACATTCTACTTGCTAGATATAATCATAGAATCAAATAATCATTAGGGATCAGAAGGGACCTTGAAAGATCATCTAGTCCAATCCCCCTGCCACAGCAGGATCACCTAGACCACGTCATACAGGAACACATCCAGGTGGGTCTTGAACGTCTCCAGAGAAGGAGACTCCACAACCCTCCCAGGCAGCTTGTTCCAATGCTCCGTTACCCTCACTGGGAAGAAGTTCCTTCTGATATTTCTATGGAACCTCCTCTGTTCCAGCTTGCACCCATTGCCCCTTGTTCTATCACCAGATGACCTTCAGAAGAGCCTGGCTCTGTCCTCCTATCCTCCTGAATGAAGCTGCAAACCTCAAAGTCCAGCTAGGGCCAAAGCTTTCAATATTTGAGGGATCTAAATATCAGAGGATATCCTGTTGATCAGTCAGAACACATCTTTTTCTGTAAATCAGGGGAGAAGTTGGATAAAAAAAACCCAGGAGTTCTGTGAGGGTTGTAAGTTCATCCTCCCTTTAAGCCAGATCCAAATTGCCATCAGGATAAGAAGTTTTTCTCATGGTATTTCAGCCTCCACGTCTGCTCCCAAACAGGAAGCACCAAAATGTGTACAAATAACTTCATTAAAAATAATTCGAGACACCACAAACAAAGAGAAAAACATTGCATTAACTTTCTCATCCTTTAAAATTACTTGAGCTCCATGAGAATGAAGTACAAGGAGCTCCCACAGAACAGCTCACTGTTTCTTCTCACAGAAGTCCTCAAGTGTGACCTGATAGAAGGCTGAAGACACTGTTAATGCTGATGAAGGGGTTCAAATCCACCCTCCAGTTTTAGTCACAAAGAGTGGGGTTTTTTTTAGATAAAATATTTTGTGGTCTCTGGGCCTGGTGCTGAGTTTCTAAGACAAAGGAATACCCATTAGATGGGGAAAGACAGCAGAGCAGTGTGACTGCATGGAAGCAAACTGATTCTGGCCCCAGTTGTATTTTCAGAAGATAGGAAAGTTTACAGGGTTGGCACTGACTTCCTGAGGAGCTGGGAAAAGCGATCTGCTTATTCCCAGCAAGACTGAAGTGTTTCATCCAAATAGCAAAAATACAGCCTGTTGCTGTAGCTAACATACATTTATTTTATTTAAATGCTGAATACTTTTTGTTATGCCAGAACTAATAAAACTCTAGCAAATGTATCTCTGTAAGCCTTCAGAGATGGAACCAATTCTTTCTGGGTTTGGTTTGTTTTATTGCAGGATCACTACTATAATGGGAGATTTCATACACCATCATTCCAGGGAAGGATCTGGCTTTTTTTTTCCCAGTTTCTCACCAGACAGTAGGTAGGGGCACCATGCCAAAAGGACCCTAATGACTCTTCCTGTATAGTAGTCTTGCTACAAATTTAATGGGAGTTTTCAGATGCAGAGATTGCGATCAATTTGCTGCTTCTAAACAGATCCTTAGTAGGAATAATTCAGGAGGTCATTCCCTTGTGTGTTTTGCTGATATCCTTTCTCAAATCCATTCCAAGATGTATCCCTGAAATAGAGAATTGAAGATTAAACTATTATATATTCATTTTGCCACGCAGACTCTGAAGGGAAACCTAAAAGCACTCAGCTGAAATGTGTTACAAGAGCCTCCAAGTTTTCCAGCACATCCTGCGAGTCCAACCGAGGGGCTCCATTACCCTCAAACCAAACCCAAAAGAGTTTCCGTTGTGCAAGACAAGGGAAAGCACTTTGATGCCTAGAGACATGAAGAGAGAACACATGGAATGAAAACACCATCTCTAGTTTGTCTTCCCTCTGCAGGGGGTGGAGGCAGAAATCTTCTGGTCCTGGATGGTTGTGGAGATGTTCTTTTTTCTCCTGTCTCTGCTGATACTCTACTGTTGCTCTGTACTTTGTCACTCAAGGTTTCACAACTGTCCAGGAAAGCCAAAAGGATTTGGGCTGGCTGGGGCACATTCTGGGCTGTGGCCCTGTCAATGCAACCTCCTGGCCAGTTAAACCAGCACTGAACCGTAAGCCTGACAGGGAATGTTTAAATCAAAAGGCTCTTCTGACCGAACAATTCCTTTGTTGTAAGAGATATTTTCCCAAGGAAAGTATCCACTTTGCCAACTTAAAAAAGAAACCACAACCCACTGAGGAAATCTAGCCTGATGGAAGAGGTTTATTAATGGCTCTTGTTAATGAAAATGGTATTTTGTGGTCAGACCCAAGAGCTGAGATCAGGCCTGCGTGTGAAATACTGGGCAAACACACCTAGTTTTACTTGCAGGGAGTGTGAGGTTGACAAAGCCTTCCAAGAGAAAAGCAGTCCCAAGCCACTGCGTCTTCTTTTGATTCTACAAAGACCCAACATTTTCTGGAATTCTCTTCTGGAAAGAAGCCTCAGCTTTGTCTTTTCAAACTCTTTTTGGATGAGATAAAACCAGAAACACAGAAAACTCCACACATATCCCAACTGCAGCTGTAGCACTGAGGAGTACATGGTTATCGTTAGGTTAAAAAAATTAAATTAAACAACCAGATTTGAGTAGGAGAGCTGTGAAGAAAGTACAGGGCTTTCAAATTCTGTCCAGCTCTCAAAATACAGAGTGGGTTACTACAGGACTTATGATTCAGCTGGAAACATCTACAGTGGCTTTGATAGCCATACTCAAAAAGGGATCAGGTCCAATAGCTCAAGCTGACAGCATCTATTCAAGTTTGTCCCTGCTTGTTAGCATCATAGAATCATCAGGGATCGGAAGGGACCTCAAAAGATCATCCAGTCCAATCCTCCTGCCACAGCACGACACTCAGACCAAGTCACAGAACAGAACATGATGGATTGGAAGTGACCTGGAAGGATCATCCAGTAGGGAACTTAGACTAGATGACCTCTGGAGGTCATACAGTCTATGATTCTATGATCCTATATGGCACCCACACTGCAGCCATAAGCAAAGCTCTTGCACACCATTGTCCATGCCCTCTATGAGGGGGTTTTTAAACAGTCTGAAATAGGTTATATCTATTTTTAGATACTTTCAGCCTTTTGAGATAACCCAGACAGATCCTGTTTCTGTGATGAGACATGGTGAAGTCAAATATGACCACAATTTGGCCACCATCTCCAAAACATATTTAGCTTAGATACCTGCTAACATCAACAGTTCCCAAAATGGGGATGTTTTGAAATAATTGTGCATTTAATACAGCTACAGATGTCTGCTGCAGCTTCTGCTTGCCCAACAGCACAAATTTCTAAATGCACAGAGATTTGGGAAGTAGCTGCTCAATGGGGTTGTCCACCACCCAAAGCAGTAGGAGCAGCAGGTGTGTCGGAGCTATATTTCATCAGTGTGACATAAAACATGGCTCAATGGCTTTATTTTAAATATCGTTCTGTCTAAAGCTTTCCTTTGTAAAACTGTAGGCATGGAGCTGTCAACTGGGGGAAAAGGATACCTTTAAATCTAGCCTGGCATGCATGTGTATATTTATTTTTATAAGTGAAATATAAACGGACATGCTGAGCTCCAAGTGCTTGATGGATAAAGGAATTAAATGATTTCATATATCTCTCTGTATAAATATACAAAAAACTTTCCCCGATGGGTCACAGAGGATTTCATGTGGATGTGAACTCTGTTTACTGTTAGTATTAGGGAAATAGTGGCTTTTTAACAAGTTACTCATGCCTGGAAAAAATCCCAGTATTGCAAGTTGTCCTAGATTCTCTGCCAATTGTCCGTGGGAATCGTCAGGATGGGAAAAGTTCAGATGTGTTTTAAAGAACCAGCTTAATGGAAAACGGGAAAGAGGGGGGGAAAAAAAAGCTACTGTGTCAATCTCCTGGGTAAGAAGAAGTAAAATGTGATTTGACTGTTTTATTTCTTCCTTTTTCTTTTTTTTCCTCTTTCCTCACTGCTTTTGGGATTTTATTCTCACCCATGCAAAGAGTTTTGTTCAGGCCATTTGCCCTAATGAAGAATAGCTTTGCTTCAGTCCTTTGAGCAAAATCAACTCCAGAGTCTCTCTCTCTATGTATCGCTGGTGTGTGATTATAAACTCTTGGGATTTATTCTTTCAAGCCTGTCAGTGTGTTTAGTACTGTGCAGATGCCCAGGGAGCCTTGGGCTCTGCCTTCAGGGATTGAACAATTCAGAAGTCGATCTCACATGCTTTTCCTTACCCCACTAGGCTGCAAGGAGAGGGGCTGCAGCAAGCCACGGGCTGCCATGGAGGTTAGAGAAAAAGAGTGAGGACCATCATTGTCTGTGAGGTCTTAGAGGAGAGAGAGGCAGCCCCTGCAGGATTCTGCCCCAGCAATCCAGCAACACCCCTCTACCCCACAAATTTCTCCAAGAATCACTTTTTTTATCCAGTTGCAACCAAGACTTCTAAAACTCAGAGCATCGATTCTGTCACTCCAGAGACCACCAAGTGACTAACAGTACTGGAGCGAGAATCCCTCACGGATGTCACATTTCGAGAAGCATTAACTCACTGATTTAGCTTTAAATAGCAATGGTGTTACAGAACATGTCACTAATTATTTGCTTTCCAGCAACAGTGTGGTGCCTTCTGGTACGTGCACACACAAAAAGATGAAGGTTAAGTAGGGGGCTTTCTTTGGCTTCCAATAGACACATTGTGTCATCGTGACACCCAATAAATCCACCCGCCATAGGGGGCAAGGGCTGTGCTCTTCCACTTAAACCCCCTGGTCCAGATTTGAAAACCCCTCTTCTTTTTCCCCTCCTTTTTTTATCTTCTTTTTTTTTTTTAATTTTCCACAGCAGCCTGAACCTTGCAAAGAGGAGGGGGTAAAATATCTAGAACCCATCTCAAATCTCTGTTTCACACAACCAAACTCAACCCCCCCCCTAAGTTTGGAAACTAAAAGGAGCATCCAATATCATCTGGAAACAAGCTGTTAGTCTGGATGCATTTTTAAGATACAGTGTGGGGGGGAAAAATATGGATTTTGTTGTGGATCCAATGGTTTTTTTTTTCTTCTAAAGGCTTAGCCAAAAATTAGCTTCATTTAAAATAAAATTAGTCATTTACGGGAACTGCTTGTATGCCTTGGAATTTTTAAGGGTGTAGAGAAAGCAGCTTTTTCAGTATCTTAAATATTTATATTTGAATAGAAAAATATTCACTGCATCTAGCAGCTACAAAACTTGACATCAGTATTTTTCTTCCATAAAGTTTTGCTAAACAAAATCATTGCAGGCTCAAATCTCCCCACACCCCTCACTCTCTCACACCCCACCACTGGGATTCCCTGATTCGGGGGATTTACTTGTCTTGGGTTATTTAAAACCATATTTTGTCCCTGCAATGGGAGATGCTGCCAGTCCCACCCAGCATATTTTCATGTGTATAAAGCTAAGTTGTGTTTGGGGGGACTATTTTTATTTATAGGGTTAAGGAGGTAGGGGGAATGATGAGATGATGACAGAACCCAAGACAAATATTCATTTGAATCGGAGGGATTTTTATTGTGATTATTATGATTACTATTACTATTATTAGAACAGGAAATTAATTCTTCGTGTGAGATAAAGCCTGTTACCATTTTCACACACACAGGGGTCGAGCAGCCCCAGAGCCCATGTCATGTGCTTGGTGCAGTTTTTCTTCCCTTTCCTGGCCCTGGCTATGCAGAATTGCCATGTGAGGCTTCTCGCTGCAGCGTGCTGCTGAAAGAAATAAGATGCTGTTTATGACACCACTCACAAAGGGACACGGCAGAGGAAGAACATGATGCAGATGGGTTGTGCAACATCCTCTCAAAAACGGATGAGCGAAGGGCTGGGATTGTTCCTGCTTCTTTGGGAAGGGATAGACTCACCAAGATGAACCGTCCTGCTGAGGTAGGACCAGGGAGCTAGGAGCTGTTGGAAGAAGGTGAAATCTCCAGGGGGAGTCTACAATTAAGTGTAATAGGAAAGGTTAGGAGAAAGGAAGTTTATTCTCTGACCACACACAGCACCAGGATCCCATGGTGAAACCTTCCTTAGAAAAGGGACTGTTGATGCTGTGTCATCACCCTGCCTACTTATACCACTTTGGGGACGGTATAATTCATTCCATTCAACCAGGAAATAAGTGCAGCTGGGTGAAAAAAGAGCTGTACTGTGAAGCATCATAATATTTTCATTTCATTTTGCTTTGTCCTTTTAAAAATGACACTTTGCTCAAATCCTGAAATTTTCAAACCCTCTTGTCCACAAAATGTGAAATTTTCTACCTGGAGCACATCAAAAGGGTGTGTGGGGGGTTGGGTTTCCACCTGAATTAAGGTGTTTAGACGAAAACATTTGCCCTTTCCCACTAATCCTTCCCACTAATAGTTTGACAGCTTGGAACAATGAAAAAGAATTGTTCAGTGAAAATTATTGCTGGACATTTTGAAGTCTTTTATCTGAATCAGGGACCTGCTGTGTGGGGTGCAACTCTTAGAGTCTTGTCTTGAAAACAAAGTGACCTGTTCATCATCTGGTGTTTATACAGAGAATTTTCAACCCAGGGGTCAAAATCAGAAGTACATTAGAGTCAGCAGTTGTTTACTGGCAGAAGATCAGTCTGTAAAATAGCAGTTGTGTAGAGTTTTAGCAGGTTCAACTATTCTTTTGACTTCTATCCAGACTAATAATGGGTGTTTGGGTTTCCAGCTGAGTGTTGGAAATACTTCTGCTCTCCAGCATAGCTGCCTTGTCTGGCCTGGTTGTGGCACGAACAGAGTGCAGTCTCTTGCAGTCACCTCTTCGAGGAGAAGTTTTCAGCCCAGGACTGCCTCTGTCACCAAACTGCAATTTCCAGCAACACAAAATGCATAATTCTCCATTGAAACATCTCATGATGGAAGCAATCAAATGTTTTAAAGAGGACACCCAAATCCCCTTTTCACTTTCCAGGTGGCTGGGGTGTTCCCATCAGAACCTGCCTAATAAAAGACTCTACCAAGGCTTTTGCGAGGCTCTAAGATTAATATTGATATAATGTCTCTATATTTCTCCTTGGCACCTGTTGAATTGTTGTACTTGCCCATTAGCACTCCATTTAACATCAGAAGTCAGTTAATAAATTCTTCCTTCCTGCATAGGAAATTGACTAAAAGACACAAAATTAGCTTTTAAATTTTAAAGAATTAAGATCTCTACAACTCACTTTTTTCCTTTATTACATTACCTTGAAGATGAGTGTCAGGCTGCATTCTCAGCACCGCTATAACCTGGTCAGATCCTTTTGCCTTTCAGCCCTCACATTTAATGGATGGTGCAGGGGAACAATGTGCATCTTTTCTCAGCCTTTGCCCTCGGGCAGTTCTCAGGAAAAAGCCCAGCTTGGCCAATTGTCCAGGCCTGAGGCCTGAGAGGTCAAAGAGTTCAGGCTTTTGTGCTGGGATGCTCTTCTTGGATTTCTTTACAGTCTTTGTCTGGTAACAGACAAATAACTGTTGGTTTGGGGTGTGTTTTTCCTTGCCTTCCACAAACAAAAAGAGGAGTATCAACCCCTGAAAGAGTAACAGAGTACAGAGGGAGATAGTTGCTTTTTCGGACACTTTTTATCACCTTTATTTTCAGATAAAATAATCAAAAGTTCATTACAAACACTATTTAGCTAATTTGACAGCAGATGGTCTTGGCTTTTTTTTACTATGGAAAGTCTTCCTGAGATGGACTCATGCAGGGACCTCAAATCACAAGTTCATCCCTGTATATGAATGTTCAGATCTGGACCTTGGTCCTAATGAAAGAAAGTCCACACCTGCATGACCAACACCAGCATGAAACTCCACACCAAAACAAAACAAGCTTAAGTCTTGATGCCCAACCCACCTCCAAGCTTCCCAACTTCTGTTTTGCAGAACAGTGATTTCAGACTGCCATCAGCCAGCCTGTCTCTGGTAAGTTGTCACATAGTCAAACTTCAAAACACATTGCTTCAAAATGTAGGTGTTTATATGAAAAGAAAGTTTAAAAACTCCTCAGATACTCACTGAGTGGGACACGGAGGCTGAGGAAAGGCTACAGCTGCAACCCAATGCAGCTCCAGTGTATTACAGACAGATGCAGGTAATTACTGCTGGTGGACACAGCTATTGCACTTTTTTTTCTCTCTTTTTCTTAATGTCCACCTGCCTCACCAGAGATCTCTCTTTTATCAAGCAGTCTTTGAAGATATGGGTGAATCTCACTTGTCTTGCTCTTGGGAATAACCGTGTTTACCATTCCCTAGGCATTTTCAGCTCAGCCTTCTCTTTCGTCCAGCCAAAGGTTTGGCTTAAAAGGGGAAAGTCTGGCAAAGCCTCATTTTTCCACAGCCTTGTTGTTGAAATCGTAGAAGTCCAGAACCAGGGTGTGGAAAGCCGTATTGTATAAACACCCTAATGCATGACACATGACTAAGTGATAAATCCTGACACGTTTACAAAACAAAATGAAAATCTTCATTTGTCTTTAGGAAAGGGAAGTGCTCCCACGTGTTTAGACATCTGCACACTCAACATGTGGCAATTATTGTGCTGAGGAATTGGAGCACTTAACTGCTGCTGCAAATTAAGGCTCTAGTGATCAGTACCTTCTCGACACCACAAACAAAGCAATTGGTGGGTTTAGGGCTATTCAAGTCGAGGGATGTTTCTGAATGGCTTAATCCCATCAATATAGATTTACCTCCAGCCCGAGCAGTATCAGTTGTTTCCGTTTCGCTTCCGTTTCGTTTGACTGTACATAACCATCGTATCCTGAAGCAGTTTGTAAGCCCTACTTTTGTATGTTTGCTTAAGTACTGAAATTAAATACACATAATGAAGCCATCTGCAATGAGCAGAATTAATAACTGGCATACCATATTGCTCTGAGACTGTTGACTATACAAACACATAGCACGCGCGCACACACACCCATCTCCAAAGAACTTGGCATTTCTCAAAACTTTACAGTGTTTGTTTGAATGTATCCCAAATTCTTAATTCCCATGGGATCCTTTTTTTGCTTAGGCTGGGAAACTCACCACTAAATTTAAAACAAATTTTTTGAGGCTCCCTCAAAAAACCTTAAAAGGTTGTCTCTTGAAAACAAAACGTTCAGAATGCAGTGTAATAGACACATTTGTTTGGGGAAATGGTCAAATGGGGACTGCAAAACGCCCAGCGTGATGTATTGTCACAGTGATCCCTCTTGTGTGTCTGGATATGTCAGTCCCACACGCATGAACCTTCTCTCACAGCGCTTTCTGGAGTTGCCAGTGTTTGTCTATGGGAGTGTGATGCTCCAGTGCATGGTTGCGATGACCTGGTATTATCGCCCAGGATTTTCTGTGAAAGCAAAGAGAAGCTACGAAGCAATCAACACTGGTTTGTACCTGTCTTCTGTACAAACATGTAAGGATCGAATTATTAATGCCTTCTCAGGGAAACCTATGTTTGTCTTTATTTCACAAGCAATTTTCATATCCAACTGAAAAATCGGAAGAAAAAGCTCTGCTGAGCCAAGGTTAAACTGAACTTAGCCTTTGAACTTTTACCAAGAACTCGAAATGAAGTTTAGACTCACTGTTACAGGGTGACCTCTATGACAGATTATGGCATATATGCACGCACACACACGCACATGCAAGCACAAACAAACTTACATAATCCAATCAGAATCATTATGAGTGCATTGCACATTCCCTTATAAATTGAATGTCACAGCATCATAGCCCTTCGGTAGCAATTGTATTATATCGAGTTTCTTTTCAGGTTACCAAAATGCAAGAGGACATCTAGAGCCTTTCAGTACATTTGAAAAGAAAGAAGAGAAAACAAAATTAGCCTAAAGTTAGTCTGAAGTTGATGTTTGGTTATTTTTTTATGCTTACTGTTACAGTGGTGAGGGGCGAGTGAAAACAAGCCGTGTTGTTTCAGGACCTCTGCAAACAGAATTTGAACCTGTGCCCTAGGTCAGAATCTAAGAGAAAGGGATAAATAACTCCAAGTAAAGAGGTATCCCTTCAGGTCCTTTGTTTTGTGGGTTTTCTTGATTATTGAAATCCTTCTCAGTTAAGGGGGAGTTGTTTGTCTTTTTGTTTTTTTCAAGGTGAAATATATCTTGTGAGGAAGATTACCTGGCTTCCCTCGAGGGTTAAAAAAAAAGCCAAAACACTTGGTAGCCTTGGAGCAAATGAATAGAAAAGTAGGATAGGGAAATAAAGGAAAAAGCAAATTTGGCCTTGAAAGTGTCAAAGCTTTAGTGACAAGTGAGAGGTAACAAACAATGTAGGAAATTGCAGCCATGGTTTTGAGTTTTCTTTTCTTCATTCCATCATTTCAGACTCTCTGTTTCCTTTTGTTGACTTGAATTATCAAATGCCCCAGGCACACATCGGGCACCTGTTGCCTTATCAGATTGGCAGCAACATCTGACTCCCTCTGCGGATGTCATGGACACCACTTCTTTGCACGACCAGGAGGAGGTGTGCTGAGATCAGCATCATCCTGTGCCAGTCACAGCAAGGTGGCCTCAATCCACCCAAGAGAAGCTTTATGCTCTTCCCCAGAGGATCCCACATCACTTCCGATGTATGGGAGAAGCAGAGCTCTTGACCACAGCAAGCCCGGTAAAAGCCAGACCTACTTTTTTGCCAATGGATTTGGGAAGGCTTTTTATTTCTCACAAGAAATGAGCCAAATTCTGAAGTTTAAATATATATATAAATACATATATAAATATATATATATAAATATACATAACACACACACATATATGTATGTATAAATATAATGCTTTGGGTCTGTTACTAACTTTACAGAAATAAATCACTTTTGGTAAATCTACTTAAGCTGTTGGCTAGGGAACAATTTTCTGTTTGTCACAGTTAATGATGTTTGCAGCCTTGAGAGAGCCCTCTTTGGGCCTGCTAAATTATTTGTCATAGCAGAGCTGTGTCACCACTAGTACATCACGCGTTTTGCCTGCAAACATCTGTGTTTCAGTTGCTCTTCGTGCTGCTGAGAGCATCTCCGCTGCCCTCGCGTGCATTAACACCGTGCCAAGGAAGCAGCAAAGCAGCCAGCCAGGCCAACGCACATTCAAGCAGAGCTCTTAAAGAGCAACCAGGAGGTCTTTGTATGGGGACCACAAAGGCTCTTTTTATTTGTAGCCCTTCTTCACACAACCAGCTCATTGCTGATGCTGCAGCCTTTCCTCCAGGCATGGTGGCACTGTGCTGAGCATTCCCCTGGTGTGGTGCGGAGCCTCAGAGCTGGTAGGTTCTCTGTCCTCCCGTCAATCAGCAAAAGCCCCTGCAGGGGCTGCATCAAGGGGATTGGCATGCTGGGACCCCTTCTGAGGGTGATATGTACCCAAAAGACCTGAAAAAGGAAAATGAGAGAAGAAACCTCCATACCTCAAGAGTTACCAATAGGCTGCCTCCAATATAAATATTATGATGCTGCATGAAAAGAATTTTAGAGACCCTCTCCTCTAAGGGAGGTGTTTTGGTGGACCAGTTATCACAAACAGCTCAAGGACACTATCAGCGCTGGTTATTCAACTCATGCGGGTACCTGACACAGGCTAATATGAGGAGATTCCTGCCTGTATTTGAAATGAAGCATGCTAGGCAAGCAAAGGAAAAAGGAAAGAAGATATAACATCAGACACTCAAACTAAGAAAAGAAATAAAACCTGGACGTTTAATCTTCTTGACACTGCCAGAGTACCTGCAGAAATTCTCAATAGTAGGTCTTTTTACATACACATATAGCAGCAATTGAATCGAGATGCATCTGCAGTGCCGTGCGATGGCTGCCCTGCCTCCTCCCACACTGTTTTTCCTTAGGGGAGAGATCGAATATGCCAAAGAACTTGCCTGGAGCGTGGCTACAGGAAAATAAAACCTGCAGCTCTAAAAAGCAGTACTGCTGTTTCACCTGAGGATTGCATGAGCAGGCAGACCAACCTTGCTCACTTTGCACTTTCCTAAATTGCTGCCAGAGCCATCGCAGGGATGTGCGAGAGGTGCAAAGCAAACAGGCAACATGTGCTTGAGTGCTTGAGCTGCGCTAGCATTCTGGAGTTTCAGTAGCCCAGGTTGATAAGAAGGGTTTTAGCAATCATCACTGATTTATTTTAGAACAAGGGGAGAATGACTTAGATCATCCTTTTGTTAAAAGAGAAAAAAAATCAGTGTTTAACTAAACTGAGTGGCACTGATTTAAAAGCAATGTGAGGAGAATCAGGCCCAGTGGGTTTTAAATTTTCTATTAAAATGCTTACTTGCATTTCCTCAATAAATACAGTCTGTTTTAACGCATGGGAATTAACCTCTTTAATGGTGCGTGCTTCCTTCTGGTTGATGTGGGAGCTGGGTATTGATGTGTGGGTAAAGATTATGTGCTCGCTTCCATGGGACTGGAGCTGAGTGCGGTCTGGGGGTACTGCTGGGAGTTTTATGACAAGCAAAGAAATTCCTCAACCATTCTTCACTATATTGAGGAAAACACAATTAAATCTGACCAAGGACAGCTATAATTCGCTGTCCTGTTCTTTTGATATTATTACAGTGCTATATTTTTTCACTAACTTCCCCTACCTTCTATCCTCGAGGGTAGAATGTCTATATATTTCTGTTTTCTACAGTTACACTATGTCTGAGACATGTGCCGACCTCTTCTCCCTGGAATAGCTGTGCATCTTGGGCAAAAAATACATGTTAAAAATTATGTATGTCTATAGAGTAGCTCCCTAATGTTTTGCAAAGCTTTGTGGGTGTCAGTTTCCTCTACACATCCCTGCAATTCCTTCATTCAAATAGAAGACTATGTGACTCCAGAAGTGTTCCAAAAGTTTCATTTGTGTAGATTTGGAATACTTCTTGTAATTTCTCCCATGTAGAATCAGGCCTGCCTGTTTTTGTAATGATTGAAAGCAAATCTGGACAACTAAACACACAAATCCAGATAAAATCATAAGTAAACCCTAAAGAAAACAGGATGGGCAGCTAAATTTCATGTATTGTCTTTATCTCCATCTCGCCTTATGTTTCTGAACTTGTAGGAAATGGGTGACACTTGGAAGCAGATGTGAGTCGAATGAATTAGCCTTGTTTGCAGTAATAGAAGGAAACGTGTGAAAAGGAGGGGTAAGAATCTTCCCTAAGCAATCTCAGACAAAAGATTTGGCTCTGTGAAAAAAGACAGTGCACACATGACAGATGTTGGGTTATGTTAAAAACATCTCTTAATGCAGCACCAAGAAGAAGTCAGAGACTGTGGAGTCAAGCACAGCAAAGGATCAGCAGAAAAGGTTGTAAAGTGACTCGATCACCAAAATGTTTGCAGATCCAGGGCCATATTTCATTTAAATTGCTTAACATCAAAGTGAAAGCCTTGTGAAAAGGTGAATTTTATTATTAATCCCAAAGATGGCTCTGAAACCTTGGGTTTACACAAACCCCAACTCTATAACTAAACTCCACAAGTGGAGACCCACATGTAATGAAGGCAGAGAGGGAAGAAGTGCTATTGTTCACCAGCTCCTGACACATGCAAANTCCTCCTTGAACTGAGGGGCCCACAACTGGACACAATATTCCACATGCAGTCTCACTAGTGCAGAGTAGAGGGGGAGAAGAACCTCCTTTGATCTGCTAACCAACCCCCTTCTGATGCACCCCAGGATGCTGTTGGCCCTCTTGGCCACAAGAGCACAGTGCTGGCTCATAGTCATCCTGCTGTCTACTAGAACCCCCAGGTCCCTTTCTCCTACACTGCTATCCAACAGGTCAGTCCACAACCTGTACTGGTCCCTGGGGTTGTTGTTGCCCAGATGCCAGACTCTACACTGACCCTTGTTGTACCTCATTCAATTTTCTTCTGCCCAGCACTCTACCCTGTCCAGGTCTCACTGAATGGCAGCACGCTCTGCTGAGGTGTCGGAGACACCACTCAGCTATGTGTCATCAGCAAACTTGCTGACAGGGCACCCTAATCCTTCATCCAAGTCATGAAAAGCAAGAGATGTTTCCATCTCACATCACATGTCATAATGCTTCCCTTTTTCTTAGTCGTTTTAGATTAATGGAGTTAAGTTGCAGAAAAATGTAAATCTTGTCTTTGGAAAGATACATTCAGATCTGTGGATTGATGGTGACACCACGTCTGACCCAGCACAGTCTGACCATGGCACTAGAACTCAATGGTTTACTTTGTCATGGAAAGTGCAGTTGAGGTATCACATAAAGTTTGCTAAAGGAGACCTTCACACTCTCTCCCAGGAAGAAAGCCAAAGGTCCTATTTGCCTAGAATGAATCGATTGGATCTTTGTCTATCTAGTTTAAAGGATATTATCCAGATAACTTTGCCAGACTTTGCATTTCCCATATTAAAGGTGACCCAGAGCCCAGAATTTACTTCACCAATAAAAAGATGTAAACAATAAGTTAAGCAATTTCAGGTGGAGGAAATAACAAGTCAACCTATAAAAAACCCCATGCACTTGGCATGCAGACCAACTGAAATGACGATTACTGTTTTCTTCCTTTAATTCATATTATTTATAGCTGATGTCACAGCAAAAACGTTTACTGAGGGCAGCATTGATTCAAAAAATATAGCGGGAGCACCCACTTCAGGTGAATGGACAACTAATGGTAAAATATCATCCCTTCAATGTGACCAAGTTCTCATCACATACCCCAGAATTAAGCTGTGTGAATGGACAACAGTAAAAACCCAGGAGTATCCGATTACAGGAAAGATCTGCTATTTATTTATTTAATTTCCCCTCCCCTTCTCACTCTGGAAAAGGGAGAGAAAAAAAAAGCCCTTGTAACCGACTCCTGAGAGCTGCCCCTGCTTGGGAGTTTGAACACAGGAGGAACAAGATAAATTCCTCAAAATTCTAATTGGGGAACAGTTGACTTAATTGGTGGCCATTTGGCAGACAATGGGAAAGGAGCCCTGGCTGGCAGCTGATGGCACCCCAGGGGGATATAACCTTGCAACAGGCCAGAAAGCTCTCAGGGACAGATTGTTTCCTGAGAAGAAACCATGAGACCAAGGGTTGGATTAACCCCCCAACTGTCAAGCTTTATTAGGAGTAATCAGGCTAGATATAGCAAGGGTTAAACACAGGAAACTGAACTGGCAACGATGACATATGTCTCTTTAAAAACAAGGAAAGCGAGGGGAGAGGAGAGGAAGAAGGATTTGCAGAAGAAAATACATCTAAATGAACCACGACGAAATTCTTTCTGGTTCAGATGAGGTGTCTGCTGGCCATGGGGTTGCCTGCTCTGTGGTGTTCCGTGTCACCTACTCAGAGTTTCTGGTTATCCCTGGGTTTACAGGCTGCGTTTAATTTCTGATCCCTTCTTGTCCACAAACTGGGACTAGCACTGAAAATTAAAGAGTTGGTCGTTTCTGAGAGCCTGAGCCTGCACTGTGCTGAGCAGCCAGCACCAAAAGCCAAGAAAGCATCACATCTCTAAGGTGCACAGCCAGCTTTTAAGCGTAGCTCTGGGCCTTACTCCCAGGATTTGCAGAATTGCAGAATTTATTACATCAGCAGATTAAATCAAAATTAAATCAACTCCCAAGAGTTTGGGATTTGTGAGTCAGAGGCACCCCAAATACTTTTACGATCCCCCCTGAGCACTCCTGTTCATTGCACACTTCATCCCAGAGCCCTTCCCAGTTGGTTCCTTCTGGCCAGGCTGTGGGTCAGATTCTCTGGATGGAAAGAGCAGATTGCTGTGAAAATATTGTAGTGACCTGAACTCTTTAGCAAACTCATCGAGAGCATCCTGATAGCTCAGCTTTCATCTTTTTCAACATGTGAAACAGCAGTGTATTTGTATTTGTAACTCACATGTACCACACAAGAAAAGGAAGGGGGGATCTGTCTATGTGTATATTATTTTCATGATTTAAAATAGAAACAATTAACCTTGAGGTCAGGCATTCCCAGGCAGTTAATGACCACCTGGATTAAAAGCCCTTAGCTTTGCCTCAGGCCCTCAGCTCATGCAGTCAGTCATTAACTGCTGGAGATTCCCCTCCTGTCAAAAATCATTGTTTAATTATAAAGATGGGACCGAACCCAAATTGTCACTCTCTTTTGCCCCTGAATTTTGGAAGAAGTCAGAATTTGAATTCAGATCCAAGCGTTGCTGTTCAGGGGCACCTCCGCTTAATTATAAATCTATCAGTTAATTACTGGCTATAAATTTCTGACACCCAATTGGTTATTCGACAGCTTGTGAACACTGCAGCAGAGCCCGGATTTTGGTCGGAACAGAGTGTCCATGGCAACCCACCAGCCAACACGGGGAAAAGGTAATTACTGGAGTTATTTCTCTGGTTTCTTCATCAAAGTTGCTGCCAAACCCTGTTCAAAGTCAGCAGTGTTGCCCTGCAGTTGTGGAGTGTCTTGCCTGCTTGTGTTTTTAACTTAAAGAGCCACGGCTTCCCTCAAATATTGCAACAGGTCATTACTTCCAGGCATTTTTCCCACTCACTATTGCTCAAGTCTAAGCAGGTTCAGGATGATGAGGGACACAGAGCTGCTGGAGGGTGTCCAGCGGAGAGCAACAAAGATGATGAAAGAAGTAAAGCACCTCCCCTGTGAGGAAAGGCTGAGGGAGCTGGGTCTCTTGAGCTTGGTGAAGAGGAGGCTGAGGCTGATGAATGTTTATAAATATGTGAGGGGTGGGTGTCAGCAGGATGGAGCCAGGCTCTTCTCAGGGTCATCTGGTGATAGGACAAGGGGCAGTGGGTGGAAGCTGGAACAGAGGAGGTTCCATATAAATATCAGAAGGAACTTCTTCCCAGTGAGGGTAATGGAGCATTGGAACAGGCTGCCCAGGGGGGTTGTGGAGTCTCCTTCTCTGGAGATGTTCCAGACCCACCTGGATGTGTTCCTGTATGACTTGGTCTAGGTGATCCTGCTGTGGCAGGAGGATTGGACTAGATGATCTTTTGAGGTCCCTTCTGCTCCCTAATGATTCTATGATTCTATGATGAGGGACTCAAGGACCTGTTCTGCAGCCCCTTGTCCCACCATACTTGGTCTGAGGTGGCTGCTTTGCTGAGTACCAGCCTCCAGCAAAACCAGCAGAATAACCAGTGTTTTTCTTTATTAAACATTTCAAGGAAGAAAAGACCAAAATAATAATTAAAGGAGAACCCCAACAAAACATAGGAGTAAAGGGCACCTGGCCATGCAAAGTATTTTACCTGTGTTTGAAACCAACAGAGGAACCGCTGGCTGAAAACCCACTGCGGAGGGTTGACCTTTACAGTGGAAGGTTGTAGAAATCCAATTTGATCTGTAGTCACCTGTCTGCCTCTGCCCCTTTCCTGAAATGTCAATCTTGCAGGGAAATTTGGTTATATAAGAGAAGAAAAATCCTCGTAGGCACAAAAAGGAAACAGCTCTTAAATAAAGTCCTTTCAATTCATATTCATTTCCAGTCAGCACAGTAAACCAGGCCATGAGTCTGCTCCATCTAGGAAATGTGAATGGAAGTTGCTTGTAAGGTCTGTGGAGGTAGTTTAGTGGAGATTTTAAATTTAGGACTAAGAGAGAAATTGCTGGCAGCAGATCCAACACAACGTGGAATTTTAAAGGCGGGGAAGGGGGTAATGGGGGAATATGTGAATAGCACCAGATATTATTTGAATAAAAGCAAATAGTGTGGTGGATTCCCACTATATTTGAGCAATGGCATTGAGCAGACAGATGTTCAGAAAGGGTTCAGGTACAAACATAGCATCTCAGCACTCTGCAGGCACCGAAGTCTGAAATCCCAAACTCACAGACTGGGAATTCCTGAGTTGTCCTGAAAGTCCCCCTGGAGCCCTGCCTTGCACTACTCTGGGTATCGTCCAGCCTGGGACACCCCACCCTACCTCCCCCTGCTCTGAACAAAGATGGAAGAATAATATGGCAGGGAGAGGATTTAGGGCACTGGATCCTGGGAGGATTGAGGCATCAGTTTGCTGCTCTGACTCATGCCATCTCATGATGCACCTGTTATTTGCCTTTCTAATTATTATTTAACTAATCAGCAAATTATTTGACTGGAAAACAGAGTTTTGAATTAATCTTATGAAGAGCCTGAATTTCCCTAGGGCTTTACACAGGTCCCAAAACCTGGGCAAAGCCTTCCTTGCTTCCCCTCTGCAACTGGCATAAAAAAAGCCCAGGATCATAGCCAGGCTGATATATTGTCTTTGTTTTCCCGCTGCCTGACAGTCCAAGCAGAGTTGGGTCCCCACGACTCAGTCCTTACAATTTGCATTCTCAGTGTACAAACCTGCCTGGCACTTCCCATCTAATAACTGCGCCTTTTGTTTATCTATAATCCACCCCTGTCACCGTATACCTGTAGTGCACCTTTATCTCTAGGCCTCCTATCTCTCCTACAGAGACCATTCAGCCCTGGGGCTTGTCAGTTTTATGATTCATGGGTGTATATTGTACCTAAGATCCTACAAAGAAGGTCTTGAAGTAATTTAAAAAAAAAGGGGGGGGGAAGAAACCAGGTATTTCAGATGGCATGCTGTGTGAAAGAAATCCCTTATTGACTAGTCTAATCTTGTATAATGTAATCTAATAATAAAGCTTGTTCCCAGAGGTACTGCTCAATAGATGTTATAGTGTTAAAACGTGTTTTATGCTGTGTTCTGAAACATATTAAGTGTAACAAAATTGTCCAGCTACCTCCTACATACCAGCTACTAAATATGGCATGAATGCTGTCAATAAAGCAAGCAGTTACTACACTTCAGATTTCTCCGAGGCATAGGATTCAGTTATACTTTCAGTAATCAATTAATTGGCTGCTCATTACTGGCACAGATTGCAGGCGCTGTTCATGGTCTCCCTCTCTGTGTTGGTCTGTACAGAGCATCGTGCCACTTGCCACGGGGCTATTGGTCCAGAGGGTGCTGATCCACTGCCCACTGCTGGTTTAGGCGCACATCATTCCTTCTGAGCTGGGAACCACCTCCCAGCAGGGCTGGGTAGAAAAGACCCCATGCAGCTGTGCTCAACATAGTGGGGCAGGTGGAATAGGCTGTGCAGTGCTTCAGGCTCTCCCATATTTTTTGAGGTGTAATGAGACCCCTATCTTTTCTCCTCCTAGAAGGTACCAAGCAGTGTTAGCCAGTAGCACTACCCTACATGAAGAGGGGGGTCAGTGCACACTGCAATGATCCAGCCCAGGAAGAAATCTCCAAGAAATCTCAGGACTGAAGGATCTGCCTTTTTTCCAGTGTAGTCATAGATGAGAAATGATATGTCTGGGGTCTCCTGTGATTATTTTTTTATTGGGTGTGTGAATCGCACAGAGTTGTTTCCATTCCTTGATTAAATGAGTGCGACTCTAAGAACCAAGTTTTTAATAATAAATGTCATATTTACAAATTCATAATTTGCAAATACTCTCCAGGCTCGGTTAAATTGCTCTTTTCGTGGAGACTTCTCTCTGCAAACTGGCTGGTACGAGTTTGGGTTTTATTGTAGAAAGCAGACACAAAAGTGGGGTTGAAGGTAGGAGAAGATCACGCTGTTGGAGTTCTTTTCCCCTCAAATAAAAATTCCTGGGAAATTGGTTGTTAATCCTGTTACAAGTGCAGGGAAGATTACAAAAATAATTTTGAATAAAAAGACAAATTAAACGGAATATATTTGGACAATAGCAACACTACTAACGGTAATGTTACACTGCTGATAGATTTTAATAGCAATAATTAGTACAAATATTATTAGTGATTTAATTGCCTAATCTGTAAATATATTGTACACACACTGGTAATTAGCAAAACAGAGAGCAGAGATCTCAACTGACATCTATATTTTTCATGTAATCATCATAAAAGCATGTACAGACTCTATGTGAAAGGTTACCTTATACCAACAATTGTTTTGCAGTGTATTTTTCCTTCCAGACCTGAGAAGTAGAAAAGCACTGGCCACGAACAAATATCAATAATTAAAACAGACTCTTGGGGTATTTTTTTACATGCAGTTGCTACAAGCACATGAGAAACATGGCCTTACAATGTTTGCTGTATCATGACACCATTAGCAAGTATTTATCACAGTAACTATGTCCTCAATATGCTTAATTGTATTTCTAAATGAAATACAGGCAATCCATGCAAAATAGAAATCAATCAATATATTGTAATTCATATAATCATATCTCTCTAGAGGTCTAGCAGGTGTGTTGGATGTAGACAGAGATGCAGATTGCATAGCTTCTTTACACATCACAACATTCACGTGGTAGGAGGGCCTGAAATACAGGCAGTAAATGCAGGTGTGTATTAAGTAATATTAAATATAGATACACCGTTATGGACTGTTCTGCAATGTTCTGTGACTTGGTCTAGCTGATCCTGCTGTGGCAGGGGGATTGGACTAGATGATCTTTCGAGGTCCCTTCCAATTCCTAGCGATTCGATGATTCTATGTAATTGTTAGCCTTTATGTAGTCTCAGCATCTTTTCAGAGTACAGTAGAATTACTGCTCTAGAAAACATTATGTGTTGACACCCAATTGGTACTTAACAATAAAACAATTGCCTTATTAAATCTAAATTAAATCCTGTTTAAGATAAATTTAATTTAAAGTGTGGCTTAAACGGCTCACGAGAGTGACAAACGCCCTGAACGAAGCAGTCCCAAACCATTTGTACTGCTTTATTATTTCAGCCAGATAGCTGTTTATTATTTCTGTATTATTATTTTAATTTACTGCTCTCTCTTCTGCTTGCACAGAGCTATTTGAACAACCAGAACCACAGAGCTGTCAGATGCTTTCTAATTCTTACCCGGAGCTGCTAACATTCCTCAGAAACTTTCACAAACAGACACAGTCATTAACATCATTTAACCATTTCATTTCAGGATTCATTTTACACAGCTGGAGCTGAGCTGCTCTGCGGATAAGACGTGGCTGTAATTGACGAAACACAGGACCAAACCTGAACCCGCTGAAACAAAGTCAAAATAATGTGTTACTTACACCAGCTAAAGGTGATTACGCTGCTTCTGGAGTTTCTTGCCATGGGTTTTCTGTGTGTTGGGTTTGGTTTGGTGTTGGGTTTGGTTTGGTTGTTTTTCTGAAGAAGAATGGGTGCAAAATAATCCTCATCCAGCATAGCCTTTAAATAGTATCAAATAATAATCTCTGACTGACGCAGGCTCTCTGGGTGCACTTAGCATCACAATATCCTTCTAAAGAATCCTTTCAAATTCTTTCTAAAAAAAAAAGTGACTTTTCATCTTTAACGCAAAAAAAAAACCCCAGACAGGTATGGTCTGTGTTTTATATTGCAGTGGATGGAACCCCTCAGCATTCCAATTCCCTGAAAATTTTCCACATTGATTTGTAACCTTTGGGGGAAAAATTCTTAATTCTCCATGGTTTCTGATCACTTAGGCTTTTCTGGGCTTGGGTAACACAGCATGCCACATGTTTTCCTAACAAATTGCATTCGGACACTTTCCGACACTTTCATTATTTTAACTCAGGTAATAATTAGTCACTGTCAGAGCTAAGACTTAGGTTGTGCAAATCAGAATAAATTTACCTTGCTGTAGCAGCAGTCACAAATGAAGCAATAAATTAGAAATAGCAAATTGTTACGGACTTAAGAGATCACAACTCGGAATCGCTACCTGAAATCCAGGAAATGTTAGAGCACTGCCAAGATTTCCTTGAGAGCTTAATTTTTCCACATAAGTTTGTGTTTTGAGAATGTTATTGCAAAAAGCCCTGGAGATATTACACTCGTGACATTCCCTAAGAAAACACAACGGGACTCTGCTGTTGCGAAAAGAAATAGAATGACCGAAGACTGTTTCTTATTAGTATGAAATGCATGTCTTTTGAAGGTCTTCAGGGTTCAGAGCTTCTCCCCCTCCCCAGCTTCCCTCTCCCTTATCCTTACAGTTTGTATAGATTAAATGCATAGTGCAACCCCATGGGTTCTCTGTTGTAAAGCTATGTCTAATATGAGGCCACTAGACACTGTCACATAAAATCCATTAAAGTCCATCAGATGCACTGTCTTGGTAACATTCAGCTCATTGTCATTGGGCTGCTGCAATGAAGCATAGAGTGCCTGCTTTGAAACTTGATTAAAACAATTCATTAAAAGTAAGGCAACTAATCAGAACACAAGGGTTGTCTTCATGGGACTTGAAAAGTTCATTAGTGCCCCCACTATGAAAAACAGGAACAGGAAAAAGAAAGAGTCAGGAAAGAGAGAAAGAGAGAGCCCTCCTGCTTCTCCTCCCCTCCTTTTCCATATTGGGTCTGGGGAGCCAGTGTCCATCCCCAGTCTTTTAATTGGTTTGATCCGATCCTCCAGCATCATCCGGAAGCCATCATTTGAAATAGCTGATTGTTATGGTTTGACACCTATTTTTACTTTCTATAAAATACTACAGAAATGCTACTGGGCAGGGATCTTCTCCTGACACCACCTTTCTCACCAAATCCTACACATTCCATTATATAAGGGCTCTTCTGTATGAAGGCCAGGGAAACAACAGGAGTGAGCATCTCAGTCTCTTTTGCAACAAATGCTCAGTTTGTTTCCTTTCAAACTCTCCTTCAATTTAATATTGAAACCCCAAAAATAAAAACATTTGGAATTGAAAAATACTTTGAATTTGTCAAAGCAAAGCAATTTCTAGAAATCATCATTTATGCTTTTAAATTGCCATGAAAATACTCATATTTTTATTTTCTTTCTGAAAAAAATTATCCTCTACTTCAAAATGAAAACAGTTGAAACAAATGAAACAGTTCCCTTAAATCAGTGCCTTTTGTCCAAGCCCTGATTTTAACTCTAAAATTATGACCGATCCATCTGAAACCTGAGCACAAATATCATCTTTCTTCACAAAAAGGAAAACAAACCCTCACGCAAATGACATCAGTGTGCAGAGGCTTCTTTCTAGCATCCTCACAGAGTATTTGAGATTGCGAAGGGCTGCTGTAGGTCCAGCGCATGATGCCAGCTGTTTGAAGAGGTGCTTTAGTTCCTGCTCTGGACAGGTAAATAGCAGTAAATTCACAGAGCCTATTTCACCAGTGTTAATGTTCTTGTGAATAGTAATAGGAGAGCACCACTCCAGACATCCTTCAGGAGGGCTGTGATTTACGGGATGTGGGAAAGGTCTATTCTCTTTGTTCAATATAAACCATAAACAAAATTCATCCAAATGACTATTATGAAAAGTAGCTTCACAATATTGCATGAATCTTTCCACATCCTATATCTTATCTAAAGTTTATGCCTGGAAGATGGACTACTTGGATTGCAGGAACTCTATAGATTATCTCCATTACCGATTAAAGAGACTGTCTCTTCCCGTGCCTCCTGCCTCCCCATTTGTTACCTCCTTAAATGAGTGAAGGATCTTTTGATTAAAGGGTTCTTCGCTCAGGAAACCACTGTATTTGCAAACACAAATGCATATATACACTCTAATGAATAATGAAGGTTATTTATTGCTTGTGCTTGAAATAATGGTTGATTTTGGAGTGCCTTTCATAAAACCCACATCAGAAAGTGTGTTATGTCCTGACATTTTCATTGCAGTTCAAGTAAAACAGTCCTCGGAAATTGTCTTGCTACCAAACTGCAATCATAAAGGCATGGTTTCAGACTCTGAGAATCACTTCAGATTGTGAACTTCTGGATAATATATAACATAAAGAGTTTAATTGAATCAGCCAGTTGGGTTTTTGCCCAGAAAAGTAGAAATTTAAATGCTGATGCAGCTTTAGCTTCCAATGACACCAGTCAGCACTCCTTAGATTGGATTGTAAATAATCTTATTTGAGGATATGCAGTATGATAGGGATATACTTGTCTGTAAACTTGCTAGCAAAAGTAATTAAATAATTCCATTGTGTACTAAGACATATGAAAAATCACTGACCCCAAAGAAAGATTCAATAAGTATTTACCAGCAGCTAGGAGCAAACACCGACTTTTTAGCAACTCTTGTCTTATTTTGGAGTTCCTAGGCCAAAAGAAAACAAAATAAGAAATCACAAAAACAGCAACAGGAAATACTCTTTCTGAGCAAAGGATGACGGTGTTCGTGGCAAATGCCTTTCAGCCCACTCACACGGCTATGCAAACCCCCGCCTGAATGCAAGGTTGGCTCTTACACCTCATCACATGTAAGATATTGCATCCACTCAGGACCAAAAAAAGGGAATGTAGGCAGTGATTTTTGCTGAAAACAGCACTTAACCCCAAGTCATGGTTGGGCTTTGTTTTTCCAAGAAGTTTCGCAGGTGCTTCATGAGAAGTGCTAAAAGTGGGACAATTTCAAACTGTGCATTGAAACCCTCGTGACACCTTCAGTACTTTGTTTTGCCCCTATGTTCAGAGAGAATGTGAAAGTGAACAGTTGAAAGAATGAAGGGGGTAAATAGAAGAAAGTGGAGCAGAAGTTCAAAATAGAAAGAAAATATAAGATCTGTTTAAAAAGCACAATTTTTTTACAATTTAAAATGCAATTATAACTTTTATCTGTGATTTTTGAAGACAGTTAAAACCCGATCGAAGGCTTTTCATGAAATATTACTGGTGTTCTCTGATCTCCAGGTTCAGTGAGGTACAGTTATTAAATGTAAGAGGCTGATGTGAAGTACAAGGGGAAAAGAGTTGCCTTAGTCAGACAGCTTAGGATGGGAGATGAAGGGCCTTTTTACTGTAGCTGTTAGTGCGTAGGAATGCTAAAGAATTTGTATTAAGTGTGAATTAAGAATTCACACTTCAGATGGTCACGTTTCTCTACCCATACTACTGCGAGCACTTAAATGCTCTGTTGTGCTTCACACAGCCGCACCATTAGTCCGTGCAAACTCAGTGACGTGTGCTAGACTGGAACACTCATTTCATTCCACTGCATCTCTAAGAAAAGAATTTGGGAAAGTCTCAGGAGTTTCACAAAGCAACGTGGAGCTCCTCTAAGACACTGAATTTGTACCTTCTAGGGTGACTCCTTTGCTGCCAAAATTGTTGTTCATGGAAAAGTCATGACATCAGAGACTGTTGTCTTGTAATTTTAAGGATTATGTTTCACCTAGAAGTGTAAAAGTGGTGAGTATATGTATCTTGTCAAATTCCAGTTGGAGTCATCTTCCCTTTCTAGCGCAGTCAGCCACAGTTACTGCCACAAAACAGAAACTTCATTCAACTTGAACAATGACTCCCTGTTGTAACAGCCAAGAATATGCGTGTTTGGGAACATTCACTCTTTTTTCCTTAGCTTTATTTCCATTTTAAATGACTGTTTGTCCCTACTCAAACTTTTTGTTTCTGCAGACTGCAGTGAGAGCTCTCAAGTATCTCATCAAGCCTCATTTTATAATACCTTTAGCTTATTTCCCTGCACAGTCTTTCTGTTTCTTTTCCCTTTGCCTGTTACTTCATGAGGATTAGCCCTACGCCTACAAGGAAATCTGTGGCTGGTGCAAATCTCAATGCACTTGTTTCATCCAACTGACAATACAACCAACCAAGTCTTTTGCCAGAAGCACTCAAAATACCTCCAAGACATTAAATATATGCTTTTTCTTTTCTTTTTTATTCAGTTATCATCTTACCAAAACCTCTGGGGGCTGAAAGCACGATGCACAAGCTTATACGGACGATGTGACTAGAACCCCTCAGTCCCTGCACATGATAAAGCCCAAGGCATTACGGCTGCATTGTGCCAATTTTTGTAGCAGTCTGGGTGCCAGTAGAGACCACAGGACTATGGAAAAATTACCGACTCTGCACCTTTTTTTCAGTGCAGAACTAGGCATGCCTTCACCTGACTCTGTAAAGTAATATTGACTTTCATTTTGCCACAGGTCTGTATCAAAAGTAGCTCTGCCAGAATGGAGACCCAGCACCCCTGTTTCTCCACAAACCTTTTAGCTACCAGACCTGCTTCAGCTCCAAAAAATGTGAATATGTATCCAAAATCAACTCTGCAGATGGATTTTGCTTTCATTAAATTCCATGATGGAAAAACCCATCTACAGGGTTTAATTTAACTATGGGCATACAGCGTTTGCAAAAGAAAAAGAAAAAAAAAAGTCTCATATTTGGATTTATGAAATTATTTTACTGAAAAAGAATTACGTTACATATTTAAATCCCTGGTGGCTACTAATGTTTTATTAAATACAGTGTAAATCCAGCTGTGACCATGCAATAAAACCTCCAAGGGGCAAAAAAAAAGAGGTTTTATATTTGATTTCTGTATGCAACAACTCAGTCTCCTGAATACGGCCCGTATGACTTTGTGCTCTCCTTGACACTGATCTTGGGTGGGGGCTCAGTATGCTGAATCCCTGCCTCGGTGTACAGGGATATGGTAAAGTCATGCACTGCCTTTAAAACTTTGTATATCTGGACTGCTCTTAACAGAACCTTGTGCTAAGCTGTTGTATAAATGTAATTAATGCCAGTCAATGAGACACGCGGAAATTCAGTTTGTACTAAGAGAAGTCTGAATTTATTACAGCATTTCAGGAAATAACAATGTGACTCTATGGACAGTCACCCATAGTAATTAGCTGGAGAGTAAATCCATCTGTTTTCAGCTTTATTTTTCAACATGACATGCATTTTCACTCTCATGTGCCCAGGGTTTGAAAGGTTTACATTACATAAAATTAGGACTATATAAACTATGAGCTTCATTTGTTTTCTAATATGATTGCCCCTTCCCTTGAACAGAGTAGCCTAATTGATAGCCTCCATTGTATGCAATGCACGTCAATAAATACTGAACATGAATGTGAATCAATATTGTGTTAGTACTGGGATTAAGCAAGCTATTTTCTCCTTTTTTTTTTCCAGAAGAGATGAATATAAGTAAATAAAATGACTGTTTGTCTGAAATTCTGCCTGGGGATTTAGTTTTGCATTTCCCTGTAGAAGTTCAACCTCAGAAGTCATTCCATTTCCGAGTACTTTGGTCCAGTGCGGACAATAGAAACAAACACCTCAGTGGATTACTAAGAAGCCAGACAGGTTTTATTAACTAAAAAAATAGGTGCTGTTGCAGAGGCAAAGAGATTTGACTTCCGATATCTTTTCTTTTTTTTTTCCCCTTTTTCCAAGCCACAAATTAGAGGAAAATTTATGAGAGTCTAGACAATAATTTATAGGACCAATATTGACTGCTCTTGACCCTGTGTGTTATTTTGCAGTCTAAACAATGCCAAATCGCTTAGATGACCCAATACCATGCCGAAATCCATAGACACCTGATATATATATTACACAAATTTTTAACACTTGGCAAAAACACAACCTGGTGACAAATGACGGCAGTATTTTAAATCGGTTCTTGCAAATGCAGAGCACAAGAGCTTCAGCAACTCTCTATGGTTTTGGGAAATAAGGATTGGAAAAGGAGGTCCATAACATTAGAATCTGTTAGCTGTTAGATCACAGTTCAGGTCTAAGCCCAAAAAGACAGGAGCATACAAAAAAGATCTGGATCAGTCATTGCCCATAAACAGCCAAGCACTTCAGGTGTAGCTTACCTTGCTTGCTAAAGTGCCTGACATTACTTTATGTGTCCTCAGGGGAACCACCTCTGATTTCTGAGGGGTCAGAACTTGTTATCCCAACGGTGACAGGTTGGTGCATCCTCCTTCACATCCCTCTGCCTCCTTTCCAGCAGCCAACGCTGAGTCCTGCCTTGCCACTTGCTGTCTCCTTTGAGACTGAGTGCTTTGGGGTATTTTCATCCAAAAGATAAGTGGATCTAAGGTATTTTAAGAGACTTAGGAATCTAAACAATTTTTCTTTCTAGAAACACAGACCTGTACAGTCATCTCCAAAGACCTGATCTACAAAAAGACTCAACACTAATGTAAATACCAAGGTTAATAGCCAAATTTTCTAAGGACCTAAACACTCCAAGGCAGTGGCAATGTTTGATTTGTGAGTACTAACTTTTAGATTGAGTAAGTTCATCATAATCATATTTATTTAGAAAGTAAAACACTTCAGTATAAATCCTTTCTATCCCAACTTTGTTGTTCCATGAAAGTGAACTATGTCAACTCTAAAACAACTGATTTAACCACAGGACTTGGTAAAGAATAAGTCTTTGTAATACGTATTGCCACTGTAACTATTATTTTATACAGAGTATTTTCATTAGAGAGCTTGGGACATGGGTCCCCCATTCTGTTGCCCTAATTGAATGGTTATAGAGTCATTCCTGTACTTGCTTTAGTTGAGGTTTTGGTCATTGAGATTTTTTTTCCCTTTATACAGAAATAAAGTGATTTTTCCAGCTTCATCATTACTGTGATTTTCATTTATACTGTGGTGGCTTAGCCCTGCCTGGGGTCCAGGTGCCCACAAAATCTGCTCTGTCACTCGGATGGATAGGGGAGAGAAAAATATAGTGACAGGCTAGTGGATAAAGGCAACAACAGTTTAATAAAACAGAAAGCAAAAGTCACGAACAAAAGCAAAGACAAATAATAAAGATTATTCTCTGGGTCGATGTTGTATGGTATCACTTTGGTCATTTTAAGTTGACTGGCCTGGCCCATCCCTCAGCCTTTCTCAGTTGGGGAGAATGTAAAAAACCCCATAGCCTTGGTGTTGTGTGAACCCTGCTCAGCAGTAGCCAGAACACTGGTGTGTTATTAGCACTCCTCCAGCTACCACCACAAAAACAGAGTAGTGAGAGGCGTGCTGGGGAGGGTCAACTCCATCCTAACAAAACTCAATACTACATCCATATTTATCCACATTCATATGTGCAAACCTGCTTTTGCTAAGAGTATACGTTGTGCATGCGTAAACACATAACACAAAGCAGCTAAAAATCATTGTAGTGACCTCTTGAATACATGCTGACCTTCTTGCAACTGAATTCATTGACCATTTTACATCGTAAGGGGCAAGTAGCATGTTTGAAGGATGCGTTTGGTAGCAAACTGCTTCCGCACAACTACACACACTAGATGAATTATCGTTTTCCTAGCTTGAATCTACCACAGCTCATTTAAATGGTGACTTGTGGAGAATGTATGGCTAAATCAAGTCTTCAGTTGGAGGGCTCAGCCTAATTTCCTATGGCATCTTGTGTCACAATATGTCACATCAGCGTGGCTGCATGGCTGGATGGGATACTCTTCAAACAGGCATCACTCTTAAATGCTTCTTTCTGAAAACCAACCAAACAAAAAAACCCATCAATACAAGGATCTCCGTGTGTCTGCTTGTTCTTACGGTTAATTACTGAACTAGCGGGGGAAGAAAGAACACAGGATTACAGTATGCAGTCACTTCACGTTAAGCTTTTGTATTCCAGCGTGTGTCAACAAGGTTTCTTAACTTGGAGTATCGTCCCAAAGTACCTGAGAAATTAAATACCCCACAAATTCCAACTTTTTATTTGCCTCCCACCCCTTCCCCCTTTGTTGCTATAGTAAAAATGTTTCTACTTTTCTACATCTGTCTGCTGTTGCCAACAAAACAGTGGAGAACAGGAGGTGATCTTTCTGTTTTCGTTCCAGCAGCCTGGCCCTGAATGAGTTTAATCGGCTGAGAAACGCGACTGAAAAGGGCTTTGCTACCCTTTCTAACTTCACTGCGCTCAGGCTTTCTGTAGCCTAGAGAGTGACACCCTATGCCTTATTTCACTGTGGATTATTTAGAATGCTTCAATTGTGACTTGTCAATGTGGTCCGGGGTAGATCAAGGCAAAAGCTCCGACAAGAAAACAGCAATGCGAATATGATGTGACTGACTGCTGCACAATGGACTAATACCTCTTAATTTGGACTTTTAGCAATCGTTTACCATCCTTATGCCCTTGAAGATTCCAAATCCACTCTTACAGAGAAGAAAAAAAAATCCTTTTCATTCCCTCTCC
>VZRI01006365.1:679799-735285 GCA_013397515.1 Upupa epops | reverse complement strand
CCCCCCACCCCCCATAACTCAAGTGTATCGATCAATGTCTCCGTATGCATTTAATAGCTTTATTTCAAAGCACTTTACTCTTAAAAGCCCCTCTCACCAAGGCATCCTACTGAAATACTGTGCAGGTGTAATTAAATGAGCTATTTTTTTGCCCTGGACTTTATCCATGGGCTGTCTTTGGCATTAGAACTACAGGATGAGGCTTGGTCATTTCTTATCTGTGGGCAGTACTGATTTTGGGGTTTGTCATCTTTTTTTTTTTTAATTAAAAAAAATAATTAAAGGGAAATTAATTGGTTAAAGGTTAATAGATGCAGAGATTGACGTCCTTTGTAGAAGTACTCTACCTGAAATGACAGTGCAGGAGCCTTAATATATTACCAGCTAGTTATGCCTGTACTACACCCAGGAGTAATATGGCCAGGGCATCACTGAATGCCAAGTATCCTGTGACTTTGCTGCAGAGACTGCTTGAAAGTTATTCCGTTACTGCTGGATGTTGTGACTATATTTGCGGTGTTCACTAAGAAATGGAGGGAAACTCTTTATTTCACATGGGAAGTTTCCAGACAAGTTTATTTGTTCACTTTGAGATCTCGAGAATCAGCTCAAAAATAGATTTCAGAACATCAGTGTGAATAGATTTCACACATCTCTTCTGATATTGCTTCTGCTCTTTATGAGGCACTTTGCACTAACTTCTGCCTCTGTGAAAACCTGCAGAAGAGGCTTGTGGGCACTTGTGCACACATTTTTTTCACCAAAAGGTTTGGAAAGTCAGTCAAAAGTTCTTTGCAGCATGGGTGTCATCCAGCAAAGGCAGAGAAATGTAGCTACGCATCTTAATCAAGCATCCTGAATAGCAAATACTCAAAGCAACAGTCACAGGGAGTAGTCTGTGTCTAGTCCACGAGCTGAAATTGAACCACATAAACCACATGCCAAATTATGCTGAGTTGTTACCATCTTTATAAAACCCCGGATTCTTCAATAAGTAAGTCATGAGCCCAATAAAGAGAAAAATTTCTCAGATAGATTTAATTAAAAGGATAGAGAGTGGAGCTACAACCTGGGATGGTATTGAACCCAATGACCTAGAGGTGAAAGGCTGGAGAGCCCATAACCAATCACCTTTGAATTCAGTGTACTGGACCATCTATTTGAAAATTAAACAAAGACCCAACTGTAGTAATTGTGTCACCTTATGTACTTAAAGTAATTTCCCCAGCTCAGCTCAATATCTGGAGGAGCAAATGGAGAAATTGCCTGTTGTGTCACTTCTCTAAGGCTTTATATCTACTCAATTTTTTCCTCAGTGCTTTCCTACTGCTCTTCACAAAAACATTGCAAAGTTCCTTAGAACAGGCAATAAAATGCACAGGTGGCTGAGCCAAGAGAAATAAAACTAAAATAAGACCTTTGCACAAATGTGAAAAGGTGGCACAAAAAAATCCCCCACCTTTGCATAGCTGTTTTTTGATCCATCTGGCTACATTAGGCTTACTGAAAAAATACATTCACTTGCTTGTTCACTGTGGTAATGTAACTAATTTGCTCTTTTCAATTAAAAAATCTGAAAACAAGATTGGTTCTGATGGGTGTCAGTCATCAGCGTGTGACATAAGCATGACCCTCTAGTCCTATGTAGTTGTTGACTGACTAAAACCCCAGTATTGCCCAGAATGGACTAAAAGTACAGCTGGCCTCCTCTTCAGCTAACATTGACTGCTTGATGAAGGGGTTTCATTCAGACTGCTTGAGCTTGGTGTCTTCGTAGGGCACAAAGTAGGGTCTCTTCCAGTCTGTGAAGAATGTCACACCTGAAAGCCTCTTCTTGCCCCAAAATCCTGGAAGGAGCCAAAGCTTCACCTAGAAAAGCTGCTGTTAGCATTGCTGCCACATCCCTAAAGGAAATATATGGGATACCTTGAAGACCCTGAACCTGGCAAGGCAGTGGGGCCAGAGAAAACACTTAGATTGATTTTCAAGCATGGTAAAACAAAGTTCTTCTCTGATGCATACTCCTGCACCTAGCAGTTTGGCTCTGAGATCATTTCTCTAGCTGGCCATCTCCCACCCTGATGGAACAGAGGGCCAAATTCTGCAGAATCATTTCTTTCCCATTTCTGCACAGCATGACCCATGTTTTCTACTGGAATCCACTAAACTTCAATGGATGCATGTTGCTTTACAACATGCAAAACATAGCCCACAGGCACTTTGGCAATAGTAGCCCACGAAAGTAAATTCCCCAATTAAGATGAAGATTCATTTAGTTAGATTCTGATGGTTTGGACTCCTATTTTCCCAGCTTATTCTAAGCAAACAATTTATTTAAACTGTAACAGAACTGGCTTTGAAGTCTCCTTCAAGACTAAAAATAATCCTTCCAACTTATTGTGCTTGTGTTACCTCCTTCAGCAGGAATTATTTGGTTTCATCCCAGCCTTCCTGCTTTACCCATAATTACCAGCTCCTTTGACACGGTTAACTAAAAGTGAGTATTAATATGGATTTAATGTTGTTTCAGAAGTCAGGAGAGCGCCGAGGGTGCCAATGACCCTACTTTCACTTTGTACTAAAAATGTGTTGATCTGTGGTTTTTGGCTGCCGCTTGAATTTGACTTGAAGGTTGAAAGTAAACACATCACTCAAGCACACGGTGCATGAATTAAGGTCTTTCTGTCACCAGCCTCTGCTTTTTTTTTTGTTCTCCCTAGGTCAGACACCCCAGAGTCCCCCCCTCCTTTCCCCTTTCCTCTCATGGGACCCTGTGGAAATATTTCTCTTGACATGAACTCCTGCGTGGCTAACACCTGCACATTTCCATAGGGGATGTTTTGCTTTTTTCTTCTAATATTTTTGTTCTGTTCCCTTCCCCAGAAAATATTTCTCTACAAACGATCAGATTTTTCCTAGTCGCTCCAATCACAGAGACCTGTTGCGTTTCTAACCGTGGAAAGCACAAGGCTTCACTCTGAATTCCCTTTGGCCAGGAGATCACCTTCCAAAACCATGTGCTTTAAATGAACACAGTCCCTTATTTCTTCTGCAACACTACAGATTGTGGTGGGATTGGAGACCTAGTAGAGCCAGTTTTTTCTACCTCTCGGAATAATAAAGCCTAATGTGGCAAAATTCTCTTGGCTTCCAGATATTAGAATGCATTCAACACATCCTTGACAAGTTTACACCTACAAGGGATTGCTGTGTCACAAATCTTACTCTTAGAAAATGCAGTTTTTAAGGGCAAAAAGATCTGTTGATGGTTATGTGCTGAAGTAGTTCTTTGAACGAACTAAAAGCTGTGCTATTAAAGAACTTTTCTCAGCATAGCTGTGTACATCAGGGCTTGTGCTGGAGTTAATACGTTGGCCAAGGTTTGTGGAGGGGGGGGAATTGTTCCTTTTTTTGGTTTCTACACACTAACTGACATCTTTATTCTGGGGAACAAAATTAAGTGTAAACCAAGTATTACTGTCTACAGCATTTTCTTGGGGTCAGAGTTTCCAGGGAATAATAGAAGGAGAAGCTTCCTGAAGACATATCTTTCTGGAGTAGGGATGGGGGTTCCAATTTACTAGTCTTCATCTTATTGAGGGCAATAATTTCCCTGAAGACTTTATTGGCAGGGTATCACTGCAGAAAACGTTTGCTGCCGGCAACCCTATTATTTTCCATGAGAAATACAGTCCCGTGAGAAAGCACGTTCTCACTCTATTTCTGTGGGAAACACCAGGAGAAGAAGAATTCCAAATCCCGCGAGACCGAGCAACTGGAAACAACACCAGAAGCCCTCTTGTTTGTGTAACTTATTGCAAAAATATCAAAGGGGGGGGGGGTGTAGAACATGTTTTCATAAAATTTTCACTTTGCAAGAGCTGAGGATCTGAGTTTGAAAAAAACCCCTGGATTTATATTTGACAGCCCAAAATCCCAAGGATATTCCGTCTATTTCAGTTGTCAATTTCCAATCTTTAAAACATTTTTAGAATTGACTGAACCTTAACTACATCCTACCTCATCTTGTACTAGCCAAGTTTTACAGATGCCATCTTAAAAATCAATTCGAAGAACAGCCATAAACTTGAAAGCTTCCTTTTTGAAGTGTATATGGCAGAATGCAATTTTGTTTAATTTTAATTGACAGAGATGTCAGCCTAAGAGAATATTTTAGAATATTAGTACGAACAGTAAACTCATGCCTTGACACTTTTATGATATAATGGTATAATTCTCAGGGAAAAAAAAAATCACCACTGTCAGGATTTACACAAAAGCAGCACATGTTTTACTTTTTCCTCAGTAAAGGAGTGACAAATGTATTACTAATTACACAATTACTTCATTATGTAGAACCAGTAATAAAACCCTCCACGTACACTCAGAAAGTTTCATTAAAAAAGACAGGACTTTATTATTATTATTTTTTAAATTAGTATTGCCAATTTTCTGGTGAGGTTTCAGCCCGTGGGATGTAGTTCAGTTCACCGCCCTCTGCGTTTTACAATACAAAAAGCTTATTTGCAAGGCCTGTTTGTTCCTAAGGAGACAAATCCTTGAGTGGTGTAAAACTGCTTCTGCTACCTATTTGAGTAAGCTGAGAGTTAGGCTTGAAGAAACACGATCAGTTACTGCAAAAGATCCAAACACCGTGATTTCTGATGGTTTTCTTGGGTACTGATTATTATCTGTCTTTATTTGATAGTTCATATGACAAAGCAACTTCACGTTAAGAAATGAATGCACGACATGACATTATGTACTTGTGCTCCAAATCCAGAAGAAATAGAAGTAACAAAAACAAGAGACATCCTGGATTTTGAAAGTGGCCAGATTCTGTTCTCACTCCTTTGCAAAAGTTCACAACAATGACAACTGCATCCTCCATCTCCCGCTTTGGAGGTGGCTGAGTCCAGCTCTGAACTGTATCCCACTGTCCCTTTGCACTGCTGCTGTAAAGAAAGTTCCCAGGCAACAAGAAGAACCTAAGCGATGCAAAGGCAAGATGGGAAACCTGGCACTGCTGTACAATAAACATAAACGCTCCCTAATTCCTTAAGGCCTGATCTAGCAAACTACTTAAATATGCAGCAAACTTTAAGCACATGAGTAATCCCTTTGACTTTAAGGAATTAGTCATGTGCTTAAAGTTAAGCATAGTGCCCTGCTGTATGGGGACCTAGCCTCCAAAACAAAGTATGGCAGCGATTTAGTGATTAATTACAGCCCACAGAAGGACAAGCCAGTTGGGTCGGACAAGAATTGGCCCAACCCTTTGCCCTTCTCCAAAAACAAATCTGAATAAAGGTCAAAAGAGTTTGGTTTAGGATGTACTTACCAAACTTTCAAACCTTTTGAGGACCATCCACCACTAGTAAAGGCTCTCACATTGTATCCCTCCGGGAGTCCCATAGGCGTAGTCAGTTGTAAACTCATTTTCCTATATGGTCAGGCACGCGTGTGGGAGAGAGGAATGAATGACAATGTAGAGCGGCCAAAGCTGGTGTCCTGTGACCATGGAGCTTTTAATATGGAGGCAACGGAATCAGGATTAAGAATTGCAGCTGCTAAGATGCTAAACCCCACATACAGCTCCTATGGCTCAGATGTTATCAAGCGTAAAATCTTTTGAATAAAGCCTTACATGGGGGCACCATTGTATACTGCTTTCCCAGTTAAAGCCTTTACGTGGTGGTAAGAGGGAAAGGGTTGTATCTTGCCGTATTATTTTCAGTAATATGTCAAAGGCTGCTGAAATCAATTCCCATTAATTTTAAAGGACTCTCCATAGGAAAAGTAGTGCCTAGTAAAAGCATGATAATGAAACTCCTACTTAAACTATCCCGCCTCTCTAAGGAGGGACAGTAAATAGTTTCTTCCATGAGACAATATTACACTGATTCCAGTATTTATTTCCACTACTGAAGCTAAAGTCAGACAAGTAAACTCTGAAAGAGTGGGTATGATTTTGAAGCAGTTCATCTCTATATTTGCTTATATCTAATCCAAATTTCCTCTCTTTGGTACTTATGTCAATCTGTTGTATGACATTGGCACCAAAATCTAATCCAAACACTGCCACTGACTGCAGCTGTGGCTGTTAGCAAGTTCGCATCAGGGAAGTGGCGTCTGTTAAAAATGGCACAGTTAATTTTAGTTCACTTAGGAAAAAAAACAATTATAGAAGTTACTGGTGTTTGGAAATTTGACACAGGATTTCTGTGTCCAGAGACAAATAGATTGGTGAGTCCAGGTAAAGCTCACAGTAGAATGTGGGGTGTAAGATTAATCTCTCTAGTTAGAAACCTGCTGAACTACATGCTCTAATTCTGTCCATGTGCACTTTCCCAGAAGGGTCCTTACACTAAGGAACTTCGAATTTAACATAACATTTCCACTGAAACAATTTCAGGTTCCTGGAACTCTGAGTCCTGAACTATCCCCTGAAATGCCTTAAAGTACCCCAGGCAAGTCCAATACTCAGATGATGTTTTCCAGGATGGTTGTAATGTAAATTATCATCCTTTGCAGTAGAATATTTCTTGCTTTTCCTTACAATCATAATCACAACTGCACAGGCCAGAAGAGAACACCACAGTGAAACAACCATGTTTCAAGGTTAGCAGCTGCTTCCTAGAGAACAAATGCTGAAGTAACACCAGCCAACCAGGTGACAGCATTAAATACGTACCATGTATTCATTCGCAACCTGTGATCATTCTTACTTGTGTGTACTTAGCAAATACACATACAAAACAAAGAAATCAACAAAAACCACTCTAAGCTGTCTACATTTTTTTCTCCTGCTAACAAATACTCAAAGGTCCACAATAGAAAGCTTCTTCCATGCAGAAGAGCATAATAGCGATTATGTATCATGGAAACCCAAAACACAACACAGTCTTTGGCATTTTTTCCTTAAATATTCTTGCCCTTTTAGATGCTTGCTTTCCTGGCAGGGTTGTAGAGAATTTCACCCCATGCACAAATACCAAGAGTGTTTTCAATGTGAATGGGTTTATAGAGTTTTGTTGACTGAGGAAAAGCAACCAAAAAGAGAACCAAGGCCACAGGTTCTCAAGACTGAGACCCGGTGTTAAGGATCTTCTGTAATAGGCAGCATAATACAAACAGCAGATGCTGCCTCTTTGAAAGCTAAACTAACAGCAACCACATGGGTGGAAACACCATCAAGAGGAGTTGTTATGAGAGAAGAAATAGACTGGCAAGAGTAACAGGAAGATTGGAGATGAAGAGATTTAAGAAGCAAGAAGAGGAAATATAGAACTGATGGGCTTTTTCTTTATTAGTTTTGTGAGAGAAATGGGTGGGAAAATTAATCTCCTCCATCAGGTTTGTCCCTCCTTATTCGCAGCAGGCACCTGGCCCATATGAAGGATTAACTGGCTGCTTGTAAACCGCTGTGTTTTGATATTAAGTCATTTTTTAGCTGCAGCTTGGCCAAGTGATGTGTGTGCATCTGCCACCCTATAACTCAGCCTTCACTTCTATCCTGCTTTGAAGAGAGGACCACACCTGGATTGGCATCTCCCATGCCAGCTTTCAGCCCTTGGAGATTTGCATTGAGCTTAGGGAATCATCATCACACTTTAAAAATGCAGGCTTTGTAATCAGAAATCATCATCACTGAAGCCACATAGTAATGCTTTGTGCAGCTGAAAAACAACAGTGGAAATGGTAGCTGGGCCACCTTCCTCAGGAGATATTTTTAAAAGCATCTAGTATTTCTTTGGGCGGTATAAAAAGTTTGTCCATGTTATTGACTAACAGGCTATAAAATCTCAGGGCTGAACAAAAGATTGAGCTCATTCCTGTCATCCCTAGAAGAGCTTAAAAACCATGAGAAATAACCGCAGAAATGTCCTTTCCTTGATTTTCCAAAACTTTATATAGCAGGCACCTGAATGGCCGTCTGAATCAAAACCAGTTTAAGTCAATAAAACTCTTTCTGTTTACTTCCATAAAAGCTGCATTTGGCCTAAAAACGATCCGTTATGTGGGATAAACTTTCTCACTGAGTTCTAGCTGGATATCATCTGAAGAGTTGAATTAGAAATGATCACTTGTTCTTTTGGATCATCTGAAGAAAAAGGCTTCTTTATTTCTTAGCTCAGATACTATAGGACTTACCACATATAACTAGTAAAGACTCTTACTTTTTAATTACTTTTGTCCCTTCATTGCACAAAATCCAGCAGTTTTGGGTTTTGGGATGTGTTGTTTGTAGGGTTTTCTAACACCAGAGTCTTACCCTGCTTAATTTACTTTGCATTTTTCCATAAGATGCTGTGAGTGCACATACTTGACAGTCAAACCTTTACTAAGTAATACCAGCATTACAACGGATTCTAGTGACATTAAACCAACCACCACCAAAAAAAATCTACCTCAAAACCCCACCAAACCCCAGCTGACTTTTAGTAATAACTGGCATGAGAATCTGGCATGAGATTTAAGGTGAGCAGTAAAAAGAATCTGTCATATAAACTTATAAAAGAATGCAATTCTGAAATCTGGAAGAAAATCTGATTTGGCCCAGAGTTTTTACACAGATTATCTGTTAGCTTCCATTTCTAACAAACCATGTTATGAGATCATGCCTCTCTGTCTCATCTATCAGCCAGTTTCAATTTTGATGACAGGAGGAGGAGGGAAAAAATTCTTGAAAGATAATAAAATCTCTCACAAACCTCACAGATGCTTAAGTTCATGGAAATGGGAGCTGGTTAGCAAAAACAGGCCTTAAACTGAAGCCCCCAGCACAGAAAAGAGCAAAGAAATCTATTTCAGGAAGGTACGAAGGACAAAGCTGTGAAATTTCTTCACAGTTCTTTGTATTTGGCTTTTGCTTCCAAGCAATGTTTTGGGAGGCTCACATTAAACAGATAAACCAAGTTCACTGTTCAGTGAATACACACGAGCCGAGATAAGTTTGTTTTCCCATGATGATCACATCACACAGAGCTGGGTTGTGAGGGCAAAGTTTTGGGAATAGCCAAGGAGAAGCCCAGTCCTCTAGCAATTCCCACTTCCCTCGAAATGCTGAGAGATTCACTATTGTGTAGAAAAGCTGGAGTGGTTCATAGGTTTCGCTGCGTGGAGGCATATCTCCCAGCACAATGACCTTCAAAGTGTATTTTTACACCCCCATGGGCTTTCACATTCAAAACCTACTGCAAATATTTCTAGTCAAAAAGGATTTCCTACGGAGTTAAGATACAACCTGCCTTCTGCAGTCCTTGCCTACCCTAAATACCAGCTTGCTCCAGGAGGATTTCTGCTGACTTCTTCAAGAGCATATGGCTCTACTCCACCAAACCCGCCCCAGAACCTAGCTCATGGTTCCAAAAAGCCCCATCTTTTAAAAAGACTACTTTTCACCCAAAGCAAATGGTAAAGATGAGGAGACTACCAGAATCAATTCCAAGTGACCTAGGGTCTGTCACTAGTCCTTCTCTGTGAGTCTGGACAATTTAATTCATTTCCAATGCCCTAGTCTCCTCTGCAACAAGTAATATCAACCTCCACTGCGGAGTGGAGTTTGAGTTTGAAGATGAAATTACAAGTTTGAAGATGGATGTCACTGCACAATACACGGGCATTATGAATTGTTATTTTTAATAGGATACCAAAAAGTAGTCTGTAGACCCCAGCAACAGGAAGCACATGTGAGGCGAGAGGAGTAAAGTTAGATAAATTGGATCACTTAAACAATAGAAATAGAAACCCTTTATTTCATTTTTATGTGATACAGAAGGTTCATTATGTGCCTTATCGACAACGTTGTATTTTCCCGTGTCACCTGTTCATTAAAGAGTCATTTTAAAGGCACTTGATGGGTTCCAGTACCTTACAATTCATCTAAGAAAAGTATTCATTAGTTTGTATATTTTATTTCCTTTCCTGCTGGCCTGGTAATCCTTAAATAAGATGTCCCAAAGGTACTGATTCTGATCTCACATCAGTGTATATTAGTAAATCCATTAAAGTTAATAGGTTGTCCATTGATGTAAGGAAATCAAGGCTAATGAGGCTATTTGTGTATGCAAGAATTACAGGATCGGAACCTACTGTCATTTAATATTTTGGAAGGTTATGTGCCTTTTCCAGATAGGACATAATTTTCCTTAACACAGCTTTCAATAGAGGCGCATTAGCCTCTAGTGGCAGTAGACCTGATATATTGTATAGCTAATTTAAAGGATTATGCATGAAAAGTGAATAATTATGAAGTCTTGTTTGACTTCACTGTTCCACAAGTGTACTCCGTCATGCTTTAAATACTTCGCAGATTTGAAAAGCAAAACTCGCTGTAAATTGGAGTGAAAGCAAAAGCTTTTTCAGCAAGTCCTTAGAGTAGATTTAGGTTCGGAATGGGAACTGTGCGATCGCCATCGTTACTGCATTTATACCCGAGCGATGCCTCTGCCTATTTGACTGCGAGCATGTGTGAGTTTGTGTGTGCACGCACGTGCAGAAGGGGTCATGACATTTATTAAAGCAGTCAATAAGGCACGCACAGGACAGGCGTCTAACCCTGGAATATATTTATATTTATACTCATTTCTGATATGGAAACTAAAGAGGAAAAAATCAATTGGAATCCAACATCTCATTGTCCTTCACCTTGACTCTTTGGTTTAAAGTAAGCAGTTAAAGAATAAACATTGCTGGGGGAAAATAAATAAATAAATAGATGAAAAAGCCACTCTAACATTATTAGGACTTCCAAAGTAAATAAAAAGTGGTAGAGCTGAGAGCAAATTGCTGCAGTGGTGCCAGGGAGAATCCTGATTTTAGCACCGCTGTACCAAATTTGTCATTTAGGAAAGCTCTTGTTCCCTTTATTGAGTTCCACTGTAGTGAACAATTTCTGCCTGCATCCCTCGTGTGTCCTTTTGGTTTATTATCTTTCACTGTGAATTGAGCATCCACAATCAGTTTCACAGGAAGCCTAATTTCACACACTGCTTATACATATGATGAGGACTTCCCTCTCCCTCCCCCCTTCCCCATCCCTTCTCCCAATGTTCTTATCAAATGAAGAATTGTGGATAAGGGTTAGGTGCAGATAAACATGAGTGTAGCACTTCCAGAAAGGTCATGATCCCCCCATAAGGTGCTTCTTGTTATGCCTGACCTTCAGATTTTCATCATCAGCCCGCCTGACAACTTAATAATGCAGAGGTGCAGGATTCATTTCTCCCCTCTGAGAGAGCCAGTACGGGACGCCCTTTTCCCTGATTATTTCCCTGCACTCCCGGCTGCCCTTTATAAGCCAACCAGAACTCCATCAATCATGCTCTTCTCTCCTTCCCTCCTCAGCCCCCAGTCCTGAAAGCTGGAAAGCTGCAATGTCCCCTTTTGTCTTGCGCTGCTACACAGCTACAACAACAACAGAAAATACCCATTGCCTGGAAACAACCTTAGCAGGCAGCAATCCACCTTCCTAGTTAAAAGACAGGGTCTTTCAGCTTTCCTCCATGCTGATCGTCTTACAGAATAACTCTTCATGGGTGCTGCTGTCGAAGAAGGGAAACACAAGTTTTGATTCCACTGTATCTGTTCCTTTTATTCCCATTTCCCATTTTTATCCATTCCCTTCTTGTTCTTGCGCTCGTTTTTCTATAGTTTAATAATTAGGAAATGAAGAGTAATAAAAAACTTTCCAGAATAATTGCATCACTTTGTTTTTGTCCCCCTTTTGTAAAGATAAAGGAGAAGCAAAGACTTGATATATTCAGGGTATTAAGCAAGCCAGTTGAATAGAATGAAATAACAGAGAAAAGTTGTGAAGAAAGCCTTCTTAGGTTAGTAGGATATTGATTCAGATCAGATTTTAAATGCCGCAATAAAGTCACGTTATAAAATATGTATTTGCTTCACCCCGAGCCGTCCTAGTGCTTTTTCAGCCAATGGTTCCTAGAGTGAAAGCAGGATGATATCGCACCATGAGCATCTGGTGAGAGTGAAGTACAGTATGTTCCCTGACAGAGCAGGGATATGCCAAGGCCATCTCCTATTGACTAAAGCAGCTGCCATTTGTATCTCCAAGAGGGGAAGTATCCCCTGGTAAGCTACAGCTCAGCTGGGTACAAGAGCTACACCGTACCCAGCAAGCAAGCTTAGATCCTACCCTGCCCAGTGGCAGCAGGATGCAAATCTGTGCCCAGCTGGATAGAGAAGTTAATGCAATAGCCCAGCTCAACCATTAAGTCACTGTGCTGGATCTGAGAGAAAATAAATAAATAAATAACAGAGCTGCATGAAGCACCGTAAAACCACTCGTTTGCCAAATATCAGCACTGGGGCTGAAATTAAGTTTTCCTCACTCCTCCTGTGCCTGGAGGCACTCGGATAACACTGGTGCATGAGAAAGCCTGAACTCATGGCTGTGGCTTTTTTTTAACTGAACCTCCACCTCCCCGTGGAAAGTAAAAACCTGCTTGAAAACTGAGTAAACAACCTTAGTGCTGTTCAGTCTCCCAAACAGGTATTGTGGGAATAATTGGGAAGCCCCTGAATAATGTTTTACCATCTGAATTATTTCATACATCATAGATCTGGAAAATCCCAACACAGATTTGGAGCCTGTACTGAACTATGGAATTGCATTTACTGGTTGCAAAAGCTAAATATCCCTTCAGAGCCTTCTTTTTCCTAATAAAAAAGAACTCCTTCTGTGAAGATCTTTCTTCAAACTAATAAGACGTCAAAGATTGGAAGCTGTCATCAGAAGCGAGCTGAAAGAGCAGCAAATGTCCAGGAGATGCAAGAACAGGGGGTTTACCCTTAATCCCAATGAGTTGCTTAGTTTTGCCTCTGACTCCAGAAGGCTTTGAACAAGATCCCACAGGATCACACCATTCATTTTCAAGCTTTTCTACAGTTCAATCAAGATTTTAAGAGAAGTCAAAGGAATATCTTCGAAAGACCAGAAAACATGTTCAAAAATCAAGAGCTGGAAGAAAACAAACTTAAAGAAACAGAAGAAGGAAGGAAGGATAGAAAGGATGGGGCACAGTAGAGAAAAGGCTAAAATCAGAGATGTTGAAGGAGAATAGAGGAGTGATAATGATCTGTGTGTGGGGGAGAACCTGTTGGAAGGAGAAAAGCAGGTCTGGATAGCAAAGGGAAGCACAAACAAATGAAACAGAAAAACAGGAAGGAAAGCAAAGCAAACTTGTAGATACAGAGGAAAAGCAACAGGAAACCTGCAGTGCCCAGTATCCTTTCTTGACCACTAGATGCAGGAAATCACACTTCAAAAGGACAGCCAAGAACTGGGGACCTGATAAGAGTGATAAAGACGCAGTTGCCACCAGATCAAAGTGTTGGAGGGAAGGAGTGAGGGTAGAGGAGATAAAGAAGGAAAAGAAACAGAATAAAGCACAAGAAGTCAACCTTAACAGAGGCTAGAGTTCCTTTTTAACTTTCATCCCAAAACACATCCAGCTCTCGCTTCTAATGCAAAGTGAGCCTCTCTGGGATATGAAAACCACGCCAAAACAAAGCTCCATTTAAGCTTCACAACCTACAACAAATGCAAATCCTTTGCTTGGCACCTCTTCTTCAGTTCAGTCTTCATCAGCTGGAGCAGCAGTGCCCATGGCTGCCCACAGCCCTTTGGCAAAGCTTTTGTAGCTATCTTTCACCTGAGACCAAGGCTGCTCCACACCCTCCAGCCCCAGGCTGTGCACTCCCAGGTGCAGCACCAGGAGCTGCCATGATGGCTGGTGGTATCTTTGTACAGCCCCAAATGATGGAGGTATAGACAGACAAGGGATAGGGCTGCTCTTTGGATTTGGGTTTCCCTCTGTGAAACACTGATTTTGTAGGGAGGGGGGAAGATTGTCCTCTACTGACATTTGCCAAGGGAAAATGAGGAATAGTTTGGATCCTGACCAGAGGGCCATGGCTACATCCAAGCCCTTGCAAATTGACTTGGCAAGAGAGGATTCTCTCGAGGAGTGAGGAAAACCAGAGAGATGTCAGTCAGAGAAGTAAACACCATATGCTTGTCTTACAGCATCTGACGGTAGTGAAGTGGACAGAGCAGAGGCTGGCAGATCCGAGAAATGGGGCAGCGTAAATCAAGACACATTCTCCTTTCTTTGCTTCCCAGAGGAGTTTTGCAGACATGAGCAGTGTATTCCTCCTAAATCCAGGAGCATTTCAAAGCCGATTGGTGTTTTCCATACTGATTATTTACGCTAAGCCTTGATTGAATGAACTGTAGGTTACAGAGAGGTGACTTTTTTTGAAATGTATGAGATAAATCCCTCTTCATCTAGAGGGCAAAGAGTTAGTGAGAGAAAGGGAGAGAACCATTTAGTGTGAGGTACTTGGTTTTTCAGCTATTTTTTTTAATTCCCCGAGTACTGAACGTTTTGCAGGCAACTGTTGTCCAGTGTCTTCAGTTTTCATAGTAAAATGTTGTCATTTGACTCCTGTGAAGGTTAGCAAAGGTGGGAGGCAACAGTTCTCTGGTGCTCTTTTGCTCTACTTTTCCACCTATTGCCTCTTTCAGTTTAAATTTGCGTCAGGGCCACAATTCTCTCTCTCCTTCTCCAGAAATGCTATTAAACAGTGGAGACAGGCAGTGGAGACGCCAGCTAGACTCCAGTGCATGAGTCCTCAATCCTTAAGTCCGTCAGTAATTATCCGTGTGGCAGTCAGCCCATCAGGTTGCTTTTGTTTTAAGGATTGGTTTTAAGCATTTTGAAAGCTTTCTGAAATCAGAGAGCAAAGATTAGAACTGTGGAAATAAACAGTTGGGAAGGCAGGCAGCCTGCAGACAGAAAGGTAGGCTGTTGATCAGAGGAGCTGGTGAGGAAGGAAAAAAAAAACCCTGATAGAAAAAATAAAATGATTTAACTTCAGGTTAGAGCAAAACCTTCTGAAATGTGTAATGTTGTATTAACTTATCCCAGACGTATTTTGACAGCTATAAGGGGAAAGAGCTGAATTAGAAGTTTTACAAGTGCAATCTCTGACAGGTTTTACACCAAATATTTACTTTTTTATTCATCAGGTTAATAAACTCGTAACCTCCTCTTGCACTGGTCATTTCCTGATGGGATCCAATTTTCTCCTATCTGGCCGCAGCATGCCCATGTGTTCGAGGCAAGTTTCAGCCACAGGTCCGTGCTCTGAGCCACCATCCAGCTCAGAGAAAGTGGCTCTGAAGCCACCATTTCTGAGCCATTTCAGCTCAAAATCAGTGGGAGATTTATTCTTGTGATGCTTGCAAATATTAAGTTATTCAGGAACGTTATTCTGCTGAGCAAAGCTTTCTATTCCTCTTGTTAGCATAATCCAAGAGTTTCCTGCCCTTTAGCTTACAGTTAGGAAAGCTTTTTGAGCCTTGGCTGTTCTGTCTCAATTAGTAGCTCTAGAAAGCTGATACTGAAGGTACAAAATTCCTTCTTTTCCTCTGATGCTTCCATTTTTATTTACCATGTATATAATACACAAAGTCTATCTATTTGAGTAGCTAATACTAGTATGACTTCGCAATTTTGTTCTAGGATATGGATTTGGTTTCATCAGCAGTGTATGTTATCTCAGAGCATCTAACATGAATGGTTGCTAAAATATCTCCTAATCCCCTCTAGTGAGAGTAGAGCAAGAATGACATCTGTGAGCAAGCAGATAGTAAGCAAACACAGAACAAGCCAAACTGGAGAGTTGTTTTTTAAAAAACCCCAAAACTCAGTTGTCTCTACACCTACTGGGTTTTTTTAAAAGCAAAATTTAAAAAGCAAAATAAATATCTTCTAACAAAAATCTGAGTCGTAATCAATAAAACAGAGCAAAGGGGTTTTTTTTTTAGTTAAAACCCACTACGTTTTCTAACATAAACAGGCTTTTCATACCAAGTATAATCCAATGGCTCCTCTTTACTGCATTCGATTTTTGATTTACTATTTCAATGTTAAAAATCTCCCCGATCAAAGATATACGGAAAATCCATATTTTGTCATTGTATTATTTTTATATTCTTTTTTAATGATATGATATAAAAAAACCTATTTTAATAAAGGGTATCTGTGGCATAAATACATGAAGACACTTTTATACCAATAGCAAAAGTCGGCAGTCATTTAATACCCTAGTATGATGGATAAGAGCTCAAAAAATAGCTTCACAGGAGTAACCTTTGAGCTAAATGAACAAAAATAAATATTAACTTCTGAAATACATGATAGAAAATCTTTAAGGCACCAATCCCCCACCCCTCCACAGTATTAATTCAAAAAGATGTATCAGCTCCTAACCCAACTCCAGTGAAAATGGTCTTTTTCATCTGCTAAATATTTTTACAGGAATTTTTACAGGTATTTGGTGAAAAGTTGAACAAAAGATCACATCAGAACCAAGATTTGTGTGAAAAGAGAGTATTCCACATGACACTGAAATACCAGTTTCATTAAACCCCTTTACGCCTTCCTGCTATAGCCCTTTCTCCTCAGTTCTTCCTATTAAGCTGCATCCAGGTTCCTCATGTCCTCGTTCAGCAATCACTACCCTCTACATGATCAAAGTTTATGTTGTTATTTATTTTAGTGGAGTCATTTTATTTCTCTTCTTTACCAAAGTATTCCAAGTTGGGTCTCTTTTGCTAAGCAAACCCATAGTTTTGTTTAAGAAAAGAAAGAAGTGAAACTAGCAAACGCCCTGTTTTCCTCCGTAATAACACATAATGACATGTTATTATTTAACTTCCAGTATTTTCCATTAAAAAGGCAGAAAATTAATTTTCTTCAAACTTCAAATACATTTTCCAATCAGCTTTTAATTGCTTCATTCTGCCACTCCACTGTAAAGTCTTCCTAACACCTCCCAGCGTGATTGTTTCTCGCTAACAGAGACATTTTTGCAGACAGATTGAGTGTCAATATTATTAGCAGCAAATTATTCACATTGCGTGAATAGCCTTATAATCCTTAGTTACTGTGAATATTCAGGATCCTATTGTTTCTAAAATAATGACTTCTAACAAGCTCTCGTGGTTCGGATGGCATCTTACGGATGTTATCAAGGTTTTAGGGCAGCAGAGATAAAAACGTTATTCTTCTGATTCAAAGAGTGACAGTGACACCAAGCCAAAGTTTGTCCCTTCAAACGTTAAAGCCTGCAGAAAACACGTGTAACAACCTTGTGGCCCCGCTATCGGGCACCAGTTCTTGTCTGCTTGTGTGGTACATAGATAAAGGTAGGGAATGAGTAGCTGTATCAACCAGTTTGCTGCTAAAATAGCCTTTCGCTGTTTATTTTCCAGCTAAGTCAATTAGGCAAGGTGGTGCATCAACATGCAGTTTGTGCTGATTTCAGATATATTGGCAGGATTTTAAATAAACACCAATGAAAGGAGTATACATCTGTTAAAAACAGGCAAGCTCTTAGGGAAATAAATAACTAAAGATGGCATGCTGTAACCCAGAAACACAGGAATTGGAAGACTGTTTTGTTGTTCTGTCGGTATTTTTTCTGCAGATGACTTCATTTCCCAAATAGCGTTGGTGGGGGTTTTTTAAACACCAAACTTTAAGCTTTCTCAGTTACAATGCTGTCTTGTTTGAACGCATGCATAAATAAATGTTGATCATCTGCTTCAAATCTAACTTTATGTGGAAGAATAAAGAGGTAGTTTTGGACTATCTAATTAGAACGCTGAGACCTGCCCCCATCAAAAGATTCTAGTTTGGACGTCGACCTATGTTGGGCTCTAATTCAAAGAACCTGATTGTCCCCAATCAGGTCAGGGTTCATATAAATTCTGGAGGCAGAATCTGCAAATGTATTTTCAGAAGGACACACCCTGATCAACAGGGTTGTGCTCTGCTGGCATGTTAGCTCAAAGACGTGTGGGAAAAAATAGAAGGAGGAAGAGAAGTGTTCAAGGTCAGGCAGCAAAATATGACAGGATCAAGAATAAAACCTGGAGACCCTAATCCTCCTATCTGTGTTCTAGCCACCGTATCTATAAATCAATAATTATCCCAATGTGACACTGAAATAACATTCTAATGCATTTGGCCCACAGGATGAAGCCTGCCTTTATCTCCTTCTCTGCATGATGAGTCAAAGCTCCACACTACAAAGAGTTAAGAGATGCAGCCCACCAGAACAATTACTTTTATGGACAGCATTTCTCCTCCACACCCCCACAGCCTCCGCTTTATTAAACACTTGATTCAGTTGGCTTAAAAATTAACCATATGGTGCTGTTTGGAGGGTATAGATTCAAGGCTCGGGAAGGGTGTGATCCGTTTAGCCTGTCTGCACAAATGATTTCAGTGTGAACATCACAGTCTACTTCCTGCCATTAGTGGAACACAAGCAGAAGACTAGGTAACTTTTAAGCTGGGACCTACAAATCAAGAAACAAAACTGCCCCAAGAAGTCATCAGATTCAACTAAAGACAGTAGTATATAGAAAGAGCGTGAGGAGCTATGAGTGCATGATTTAGTTTCCAGTGTTTTACCCTACTTAAGTCCCTTCGCCATCATCTATTAATTGTACAGCCACTGGCACTGGGTGAACCACAGCATCTGTGAGCACCTTTCTTAATTCAGAAGGGTTGGTTTCACCTGTGTCTGTGCCATCCTACTATTTATTTTATGGAAATATACACCCAAAGTATGTTTTGTTCAGAAAAAGGTTTGGGAGACAGATATTCCAACCAGGGAAGTGGCTACGTTCCCACAAAAAGAGTCTCGATAGACTGAATATTTGATGTTCTTTTTTTTCTCAGGCTCAAAAAAAAAGTTGCACTAATCCAATCAGGAGGAAGAAAAAAAATTGCATGTGATCTATGTTACTAATCATCTGCCAATTAATAACCCTAAGCATTAAAAACAAGCACAGTTTATAGGATGGAATGTGTCAGTGTACAGCCGTGCAAATAATTGCTGAAAAAGAATCCTTTTTTTTTTCAAGCTGCACATAAGCAGAAAAAAATATTCAACCCCAAAGTCACTGTAATATGAATAATTTAAGCAGCTAGAATAAGCAATACGAAGCATCTTTTGCAGTGCTACCACAATCACAGAAACAGCAGACAGAAATCTTCTGTTCTCTTCTGACTCTGTGACCGATGGGAAGTCAAGGTAACTCTTGGTGACCCATGAGTTTTGTCTTTAAAACAGGTATTTTAAACACTATGAATCTGATTTCAAGGCTTTCTCAGTCCAGTTAATATTTGGGCAGTGTTTTCTCTGGATCGCTGGATAAAAGTGCTATATTAGTTCAAACAATGATGATGATGATTATCTTTCAGGGATTTCTACCCTTAGTGAGAAGCAAGAAGAATTACTGGCCAATTTTGTCTAGAAAATGCTGAATACTTGGAACATTTCCCATTCCTCCTCATTCTGTGGCTTTCCTGTGTCTGACTTATGTTTATCTTCATTAAGTGGAATAACGCAAGTCAAAATAGCTACAAGTAAACTGTCTGCTGGATAGGGAACAGTTGTTAGTTCATGGGAAATGGATCATAAAAAATGTGCTCCTCTGACTTCAGAAAAGAACTCTAAATTGATCCATTTCTAGTTCAAAGCTCCTTAAAACATCCTGAGCAATCTCAGCTGACATTTCATCACCATCATCACCTGCCTTTCTAGTTCAACAGGCGATGGATTACTCTGAAAGTTTTTGTCTCTATCAAAGTTCACCAGAAAGTCCTGATTCACACGGGAAGGCAGGGAGAACATCTTCTATAGCTATTGGAAGCCCATTCGAATAAACAATTGTCCTGGGTTCTTTGAACTTTGGAAGAGGTGGAGATGCAGTCATATAGAAGATGAACTACTTCCCTTGAAGGAGTACAGCACATATCTGTGCAGATTGATGGAGTCATAAGTCACTGGAAGCTAACCTGGGTACAGCCTGAGGTAAAGCTGAAAGCTAAAGTCATTCCAGGTGGGCTGGTAGAAGGAAAAAACAAATCCTAGATATTCACATATGGGGTCATAACTTCTGTTCCATTGCAGCCCACATATAAATATTTTAGATTTATTTTTTGGAAGTTTTAAGCCTCTCTATAAAATGCATTTAAGTTCAGGTTTTATTTTCAAATGCCTCTTGACTCAGTGAGGTGCCATGCTCTCAAGGAGCTAAGGCAAATCTCTCTCTTGACCAATCCAAATCCATAAGCCAAACCATATGAATCCAAAATACCTTCAATTGCCTCCTGGATCATATGTCCACATCTGGAAATGATGGATATTCTCTTCCCAGCTGCAGAAGAGGGAAATTCTGCATTAGGCTAAAAACACTGTGTAAATTGCAAGGCAGAAGGGTCAGCTTTCTAAAATTACAGTGGGCAAGGCAAGTCAAGCACTTCAATGGCAGGCTAAGATCCAAGATCAAAACCATTTTACAAATCTCCATGCAATTCTATCTAGAAACATGCAGAACTTTTTGGTTGGTGTAACGGTGAAGATAGCCAATGGGCCACAAATTCTCAAAGCTGGAGGCTAATCTCCCTTCACAAAGGACACAAAGCAGGTGCGCTCTGTAAGGATGAAACTGTGCCTCAAATTTGGTTGACATAAAGCAGGAGGGAATGCTCTGATGGGAAATGTCTCTAAATCACAAGAAGATCAATAGAAAAAAACAATTCAAAGCTGAAATCAGTTTTGAGCCCACCTTGCTGAACTCTTTCTTCTAAGATGTTCTTAAAGGATTTGTTGGTCAATAGCAACAGGGAAAAAAGCCTATATAATAAAAAAATGGGGAAGCAGCTCTGGACTTGATATGATCCTTCACTGGATTGAAATCGGTCAGTTCTATTACTCTATTGTACTTTTCTTAACTTTTTATGTATTATTATCCACGTGAAGTTGTCAGCTTCTATAGTCTTAATAAGAATCACTCTAATATTAACAGGTTCACAAACAGAAAAGAAGTCACGGGAAGATATATCATTATATGTTATCGTTAGTGATAAGACTGCGTTAATAATTAAGATGAAACAAATAGTCCATTTGTCTGTTTATGCATCCAAGTCATTACTTCACTAAGTCTTGTCTGGGAAAATCTTATTACTTCCAAAAAACAAAGCATGTTGCTTCAGACTTTAGGTAAGAAGTTCTGTAGAAGAGACCATGGTATAGATCATGTTTCCCAGAGGAAAAAAACAGAGGGGGGGTGCATTTCTCCACTTGAGTACCTTGGAAATACATGAAACCATCAGAACGGTGAGACAAGAGAAAAATGTGTTGTCTGAAGATCTCTGAAACTGCAAAATCTCAAAGCAGGGCTATGCAAATTAAAATTAATTACTTTTAAGCCAAAGAAAACTATGCTGGAATTTGGGGATCTGTGTAACTGCACACATCCTTGCCAGATCTCCATCTAAAACCTCTGAGTGAGGAGCAAATCTTGCAAGATAGCTTTCTCACAATATTTCTAATAGCTTCTGTTTTGAGACAGGCTAGCGATAACAGGAAAACAGTACATGTCCGTGGTATTTTGACTCTTGCAACTAAGTGCTGGCTGGAATACAAGAGCCTAATTCCAGGGCTGACGTAAATAAGCTTACTCAAAGACAGTGAGGCAACAGTAATTTACACAAACCATGGTTCAAGCCTGGGAAATTCAGATACATGCAGAAGTTTAGATAAGATACATCTAGGCAAACATTTTAGGTATGTATACACATCTATATATAACACTTTCTAAACCCCTTTAATCTCAATCTACGTATATGAGCTGCGTAAAAATAAGAAGAAACCACGTGTGGGAACGAAGATGAAAGAAATTTCAAGGAACTTCCTAGCACATCTGATGTATTTTCTACCCACACGTTCAGCCGTACAATGCCCGGTAAAGTCCTTCTGTCAGAGGATAGTTCAGAGCTGATTTCAGATATATTATTAAAGATCTTCACCCCCATTTCCTAAACAGGGTTCCCTAGGAATTGCACTCTTATAATACCCTTAAATAACTAGTTATGTCATCTGATAGCCCCACAAAATCAAAGCGTAAGCATAAGATTAAACATTCCTGAATTTTAATTCCAGTTCGGAGAGGACACATATTTCTATTGCTCTGGTCAAGGAGTAAAGATGTTTGAGCCAATTCCCCAGCCTTTAGAAGGAGAATGGGCCCATCTCCCAGAAAAACACGAAGGTTTCATTACCGTTTGGAAAGTGTGTCAAAGATGGATTCTTCAACGTGTTTTACTTGTTCTGATCCCCCATCTTCCTCAACCTATTCCCTATGTCTCTAGCAGAGTACCGTGAAACCAGAGCACTGCAATACGGTGCATTTTTCTTGGCAAAAAAATTAACTGCAAAGTCCAGGGTTTGTATTTTTTGACACAATATTCACACAAGGCTCAAATTATGCGCATAAACATTGCTAATGTGTTTGCTATTAGTCTGCGTGACACCTTATTCCTTAAAGTTTGCATCTCTTGGCATGGACGAGGAAAAGTCGCTCCTCTCTGAGAGGGCTAGTTAAGATGTATCTTGCTGTTTCCCCGTATCTTTAGTATGCAGGGAGTGCAGAGATGGAGATAAAAGGAGAAATGTCTATCTTTGAGTCCTCTGCAATACAGAATAAGTTATCAACCTACTAACATGCATGTCTGAATAGACTCCTTTGGCAGGAGGGAGATTTTATCTGTCCTGACATGCGAATTCCTCCCTCATGTCAATCCATGAAAGTACTAAAGAATAAACTCTCTGGTAAAATGAATGTGGCATACCACTGGGACTTAGAGAGCATCATATTTTCCCCTAGCTAGTTTTTTTTAATTCTCCAACTGAATCCTTGATATCCATATAAATTAGTCACTCTGAAGAACTACTTGAAAATCCATTGCTTTAATCTCACAGGCTTGGGGAGGGTGGCTCACTCCACCAAGGCTTGGGAGCTTGTTGTCTATTTTTCCTCTTCAACTGAGCAATGTGCCATCACATCCAACCCCCGCACAGAAGCGTTCGAGTAGCATTTGTGCTGGAAGCTTTGCAGCTGTGCAAGTCAAATGAGCAGGCACTACATTGCCCTCAGATCTGGTAGGCCCCAAGGTACAGATATGAGCAGTCAAAATGTCCTATTTAGCATCATGAAGTGCCCACCCATGCGTGAGGGAAAAGGATGCAATGTTTTGAATGAAGCTGAACACAGCTGCAGTTCCTGCGTTGTGGGGGCATGAGAGGCAAAGTCACATTGGTCTGTTTGCAGATGAATTGTCAATCTGGTTTCACAACCTACTTGTCTCTCTGCTCATCACCAGTGTGAGCACTCTTCATTCACCAGTCTCTATACCAACTAGAAGAAGGCTGCCTCTCTGCTGAAATGGATCCCTCAGTCTAAGCTTATGCAATAATTTCACATCAGCAGCAGTGATATGAAGAGAATAAGAAAAGTTTTTAGATAGCAAAACGTAACTGAAATAGTGAAAAAAGGCAACAAAAAAAGAGGCAAAATAAAAATGATCTGTCCTTTCTTGTTTTGGTCTCCCTTGTTTATCCCTAGATATTTATTTGTGATGTAGTAGATAACTGCGTGTTCCCACCATGTTCTGTCAAAGGCAAGAATTTAAACAGTGATTTGTGTTTCCCTGAGTTTTTGTGTCTCAGTTAAGAAATTTAAATACTGCACAATTCTTACTATTCGATAGTTGTAAGCAGTCTCTTTAGAATCAGGTACACTGCAGACTGTAATACTTTTCTTCACTTTCCCTTATTTTATTTGTTCTGCATACATTAATTTTCTTGTTCTTTGTGCATGATACATCTGATGTTGCTGCAGTCTACTAGCCCGCTTGTCTTTCATTCCCTATGTCTGTTTGTACACCTGTAGCTGGAGTTTCAATTTCAAAACAAATGTAAAAATTCAAAGCAAATCCATCAAGAGGAGGTTGAGGAGTGACCTCATTCATGTCTATAAATATGTCAGGGGCGGGTGTCAGGAGGATGGATCCAGGCTCTTCTCAAGGTCATCTGGTGATAGGATAAGGGGCAAAGGGTGCCAGCTGGAACACAGGAGATTCCATATCAATATCAGAAGGAACTTCTTCACAGTCAGGGCACCAGAGCATTGGAATAGGCTGCCCAGGGGGGTTGTGGAGTCTCCTTCTCTGGAGACTTTCAAAACCCGCCTGGATGTGTTCCTGTGTGACTTGGTCTAGGTGATCCTGCTGTGACAGGGGGATTGGACTTGAAGACCTTTCAAGGTCCCTTCCACTCCCTAATGATTCTTTGATTCATGTAATTAATAGCCTGGGTATAAACCACAAAATAGGCTCAACCCCTTCCTGTTTGTGACCTTCCAGTGGATATTTAGTGACCTGATAAAGACCTGCACATTGGACTTATTGCCAGAACTCCAAATTTTTAGAAGCACACAGCAAAGGACTACATAAATATAACAGCTTCATAATCCTGCAAAGAAAGAGGACATGAAAACACAGGAATCAAGTAAAAATACTGATGCAGATCAGAAACAGATTGACAAAAAGCAAAGGCATTTAGGCACCGCCATGCAACAATCCAAAGGACTGCCCTCTGGGGACTTTCTGCAGCTAGTCTGTGGTTTCTTTGCATGATTTTAGGGGCAAGGCATTCCTTGAGAAGCCTCAAGGGATGGGTGATCTGCTGCGTCTATGTGTAATTGAACCAAGGATGGAAGAGCCTGGAGAACAATCCCGTGATTTCCGATGCGTATGCTACCACCAGCAGCGCTTGCTTCTGCCTTTAGCTTTTTACAGGGGGAGTCTGAGGCTTTGCTGCAAATATAAATTGATGGCAATGGGCTGTAATGGTCCCTCACTCATTGCTTTCATCATCATTTCCACCCAAGGGTGACATTTTCAGACTTGTAGTTTCAGGTCTTTTCAGCTGAACTAAACTAAATCTTTTTCCAAAACTTACAGATGAGAACAAAATAGAAACATAAACCCCAGAACCCCCTTCTATGGGTAAAAGGATTTCCCAATAGATTCAGAGTTTTCACTTCTAATACTGCAAATACCTCATTTTCAGTGCAAAACTAGGAAAATAAAAGAAAGACTCAGGTGTCAGGTTTGGAATCTGGAAAGGTGTTGGTGTGGTTTTCCTTGGACCTGAAAAGAAGTGGCAGAAATAGACATCTAAAGCATGGACAATTACCCTCTGACTTCAAATGCCAGCTGGAAATGTAGGAAGCCTGGGGACGTATGCAGCATGGAATGATTTGTGAAAATGTAAAAGCAGCCCGTTAAAGGAGGAGAGTCACACGCTGGGTTAAATCCAGAGTGGAGGAAGGAAACAATACTAATCAGCTGTTTCATATCTGTCTCTCTCTAGACACATATGCACATCCACACACAAACAGAGCAATGTGCTTGATCCTGCCCCTTTCTATGCTAGAGCGTCTCTCAGAGTAGGTGATAAATCATCCGCTTGGGCATGTGCACACAGAAGCCAGTTTGAAAAACACAAGAAGCAGAGGAATTGCCATATTAAATCAGACTATTGGTCCATCAAGTTGGGTATCATGCCTCCAGCAGTGGCTAAACCCTGATACTTCAGAGGAAGGCAACCCTCGAAATCCACAGAGCACTTAGCTCAGTCCATAGGTGGGGGAGGGAAAAATATTCATCCTAACCCCTGCAGGCAGCACATGTGTGTCCTATACAGCGAGCTTGGGTTTCGTTATGCAGGGCTGCAACTGTAATTACTAGTTCGAAGCAGGACAGCAGAACAATGTTTGCAAACATTCATTCACATAAAAGGCCGCTAATTCACTTTGACATCATTTGTGACCCTTTTCCAGGAAAGTTCATTGGAGCAAGCCGTTTTGTTTATGGAAAGCAAAAGTTTGCTAAATACTGGGGAAGTGCTGCCCTGAACGTTCATTTCAGAAATGATGTACTCAAAGGATTCATTTATCTATGTGCCTTTCGATCATCCACACAGGAAACAGAACCAGCACCACCAGATGATGAACACTGAAGTCACAGCTTGCAGGCGGCAAATACTCAGAGTGAGGTGAGGAAGGAGGTACAATAGATGGAAACCAACTTGTGGGGAATTACCATAACAGCGATGCTACTTTTTCAGATAAACAAACTTGTGCTCAAAGCTCTCCTTAAGGGACAGCCTGACTTTTCTGGAGAATCATGCAGAGTATTTAACCTAACCTCCCACATCAGCAAAATTCACAGGCTACATAGATGTTTCCTGGCTGAATCCAGAGTGTAAAGGGAAACCTTCATCAGCTGTTTCTAGATCGATCTAAAGATGCCACTGCAGACTTAAAGTTCTGGGCCCCTCAGTTCAAGAAGGACACAATGCTGCTGGAGGGTGTCCAGCGTAGAGCAACAAAGATGATGAAGGAAGTAGAACACCTCCCTTATGAGGAAAGGCTGAGGGAGCTGGGTCTCTTTAGCTTGGAGAAGAGGAGGCTGAGGGGTGACCTCATTAGTGTCTATGAATATGTGAGGGGGGGGTTGCCAGGAGGATTGAGCCAGGCTCTTCTCAAGGTCATCTGGTGATAGGATAAGGGGCAATGGGTGCAAGCTGGAACAGAGGAGGTTCCATATCAATATCAGAAGGAACTTCTTCACAGGGAAGGTAACGGAGCACTGGAACAGGCTGCCCGGAGGGGTTGTGGAGTCTCCTTCTCTGGGGACCTTCAGAACCCTCGTGAATGTGTTCCTGTGAGACTTTGTCTAGGTGATTCTGCTGTGGCAGGGAGATTGAACTGGATGACCTTATGAAGTCCTTTCCAATCCCTAATGATTTTATGTTTCTATGATTAAAGGAAAACACCTTGCTGGGCCCTTTCCTGCCCACTTGCACTCAGATTTTTGATCACCTCTGCTTGCAAAAAATTTCCTTGTGCCAAAACTCATCTGCCACAGAATCCCTCTGCAAACTCAAAAATCCTTCCCTTTGTATGGAAGATCAGGAAACCACAGACAGCTTTTCCAAGTAACTGGTTGCCCATCTAATTTAAGAGCACATAAAGTTACACAGGGCTTGTCTACATCGGTCTTAATTTGCAGCAGGTCAGAGACTCTGCAGATAGAAAAAGATATAAAAAGAAAGAGTTGACTGAAAAAAACATGAAATCTCTAAAATCAGGATGATGTTGCTACACTTGTGTTAAATAAATATGCTAAGAAGACTGTAACTATCAAAATCTATCAGCCCAAATAAGCACTGACTTGGTCAAACAGCTTTAATCCCTTACATTTATCGACTTTAACAAGTCAGATCTGCTTTTCTGTTCACACTCTTTAGGCTCTTGGTGTCTCCAGAAATGCAACCCAAACACTTGACTTCATAACTAGGTTTGCTGAAATCCACACTGGGCAACCTGTCCTCATCCATCCAGCAGATTCCATGAGTCTCAGGGACATGTCAGTCTGCTTGGCTGGATCTGGAAGTTCTCAAGTGTAGGTTAACTACTTTCAAATGGAATGAAACTTTTGTAGGCTGCTAGCCCTAGGACATATAGAAAGAAGGGCATTAGCCCCATCTTGCCTCCCCAAAGCCTCTCAGGCTGCCTTTCTTCTCTCACCTCATCAGATCAGCCTTATCAGCATGAACTGCGCAACACCAGGAACAGAACTCAATGCAACGTTCTCCTGTTAAATCAATTCCTATTACAGTTACAATTTGTTTTGTAGCTTCTTTGAAAAAAAACAACAACAACAAAAAAAGAAACAAGGAAAAAAAGAAAAATGTCTCTCCTGTTGTGATTTTTTTTCTCCCCCAGTTCCCTATCTCCTCCCTAGGGCCTCAGCTTGTGCCTCTGTGCAAGTCCTGAGGTCTTGGGTGTCAAATGTCAGGCCTTGTACAGAGCTGTCAAAGAGGAGAATAGGCTGAGATGATTGATGACTGCAAAGCCTGAAATCCAAACCTCTGCTGCAAATGCTTCTTTTACAAAAAAGCTGGGGCAACCCACAGTGGCTATATTCAAGGTCAGCTTGCATACCATTACACCCACCGCTTTGGGCTTCTAACAAGCCAACGCATTCATCGAGGATTTCTCGTCTCTCTGTCCCTGTGTGCGTCTCTCTCTCTTTCTCTCCCTCCCCTTGCTCTCCTGGCAACCCCCTGCCAAAATTTTCAAGCACTTAATCCCAATAAAAAAAGGCACGGCCTTTTTTTTTTCCCCTTTCCCTCCCCTCCCTCCCTTTCCTTCAGGCTGCATTCGCTACGAGGAGCCACGGGCTGAAGCTTAATGCTGCACAAGTCAGATGACAAGATTATTAATGGGAGCAGGGCAATGTCATATCTGATTTCATGCATATTCATGAATCGAGTCATACAGCTGGGACCATGCGCCATGAAGAGACAGAGCAAGGGAGAAACTTTTACACCCCCTCCTTGCCGTGAAGAATCTGATCCTGGAGATTAAGAGCCCTGCTTTGCAAAATTCAATTGTTCTCTTTATATGTTAATAAAAAGGGGAACTGCTTGCATGATAATAATGACGTGGTGCCAAGATGGCATGAATATCTCTTTTTATCCTGTCACTAAAGGAACTGCCCTGAAGCTGATCTTGGCCTGGAGAACAGTTTCTGCAAGGAAAAGGACACATGCTATCACCTGAAATCAGAATGATTTCCAAAACTCCCAGCATAGGTTAAAAAACAAAGGAAAAAATAAAGAGAAGGAAAGAAAAGGAAGCTCTGCAATAAGAGGACAGACACCGAGTACGGGAGAACTTTATTAGCCCTCTGATTTGTAGTCAGATACCACCTGTGCAAAAGAGGTGACACGTGAGGGTTAAAGTACTAAGAGTATTTTACTCTGCAGCTTTACTTCGCAGCTAGCTCCTTCTGCTTTTGTGATAGTGCCTTCCAAAACACGAGGAATTTTATTCCCATTTTACACCTGGGTAAATTGAGGCATAAAGTTCTTATGGTTTATTGGCCCCATATCTGCCTTATCAGAAAGGTTCCCATTAACTTAGCAGGATAAGACCTGTAGGCACTTGAGCTGAAGTCAAGAAGCGAATAGCAGAGCAGTAATGCAACTAGACCAGGGAGCTAATTCCATCCTCTATGTTGAGAAATAACACATCTTTCTACAGGACATCAGAACAAATAGAAAACTGTAGGCACTGTGACACTTAGCAAAAGATGTATGGTATTTTTCCCTTTTCAAAATCCATCAGTATTATTGCCAAGGCTTTGTGAGAATTAAACTCTGTTATACCTGCCTCTCCTGCTATTTCTAAGTAAAAGTCTATTTTTCAGGCACTTAAATTATTCCGTTCAGCTCAGCAGCAGCATCTGGTTGTGAAGAGACAGAGGTACCCCATTCCCTCGGACAGGTGAGGACCAAAATAAATAACAGAAGCAGCATGTGCAACTGTGAAATCAATTTAGAATTTAATTGCTGAAAACCATCTGACAATAAACTATAACAGCGCATGAAATGGTCCTGTAATGGAAGTGGTGGCTGTTCCTGGAGTCATTTAGAATTAGTTGTGGATAAAGCACAAGTTTCCAGTAGGAGACCACACTAGATACTGGCTCTAGCAAATAGACAGATGACTTCTTTGCACCTTTAATTGCTATCATTCAGGGCCAGCAGCATATTCTCTCATGAGGACGCCAAACAATCCACGTGATCCAAATGCTCTTTGGTACAAGCTGATCTGAGTTGCCCGTAGGGCTATCACAACAGGCTTTTTGGCATGGAGTGACAGAATGGGAATGCCTGGGCAGATTCAAGCCTTTCTGAAAAACCAGTGGGTTTATTCTCTTTAGGGACAGGGGAGGAAGACAGGGAGTATTGCTCTTTTTCCTAGAGGGCTCATTTCATAACTGCACACCAATACATTCTCAGCTATGTAAACCTCAAATCATATACAGACAGATAGTTCATATCTAGACAGCAGCAGGAAATAAACCCAGGATTATCTTTACTAAGAACAACTGAAATCTTGCTGGGCTGTGGCTCCAGTGGGTACAGTTTAGCACGGATTGGGAAAAGCAGGGGCAGTGTGCAATAGAGCAAGTTACACAGCACTGGTAGGGCAGTGCCTCTTTACTGGGTAGAGGTAGGACTCATCACAGGAACCTGACTCTGCCACTGGATCAACAAATGACCTTGAGTGACTCACTTTACCTCCCCATCCTGCAGTTGCCCCATCTGTAAATGAATAGCAAAAACTACCATCATTTTGTGCTTTCAAATCATTTATAAAAGATACTGCTGTTATCACTATGCAGATGGCTATGACTGTATTAATCAACTATCAGATGATAGTGACAGTCTTAAGGATTCCTCCCGAGTCATACATGGCATCCTGCTAAATATCAAACCATGTTTTAATTTCAGTATTTGAGGATGTCACCTCCTATCTCTAATCATTTCTTCAGCAGTGGTTAATTTAAAGGACTGGGGAAAAAAAGTCATTTTTCTCATTCAAATAAGGAAAGAATCAAAAAAAAACAAGAAGCCCACAACTGATAGAGATTAGACCAGGGGGAAGAACATGACAGTGATATCAGAACAGAGGAAATAACATGTTAATGACATTCAATATTCTCCCCGTGTCAAGTCATCAGCATTTTTATTGCCACTTTTCCTCCGAATACAGTATCAGAATTTATTGAGACAATCTGTCTCCATCACCTGTGATATAATATATTTTATTCAATAAGATATAGAATAATATTTATCTTTCAACTCCAATGACTAGTTTTAAGGGCAATAACAGCTTTTTAGACAACAGTTACAAGTGTAGAGTTTGTAAGTTGTGATGTCAGACCTAAGGGCTACAAAGAACTTTCCCGTCAGGTAGAGGATAGTGGAACCAGTTTCGTATTTGTTTGCCCTTTGCTGTGTTTCTCATTCATAAAAAAGCCGGTGCCAAAAGACAAAACAAATGATCCGAATGCAGCTTCCGTGAGCTAACTGTTAATGGAAACTGAGGCTAGAAGAAGCCGGCTCATGCCATAAATTCAGAAACTCAGCAGCAGAGCCTGTATTTGATCTCCAAGGGGGAAGAGGACAGCCAAGAAAAGCCTCTCACATTATTGCAAAAGGAAGGCAAGAATGGTAGCTGGAAGAGTGCTCTGAAGAAGAATGAGGGATCATCATCTCTATCATGAAGTTCATGTCTGCCGTTTAACAGATCCAAGCTGACATCTCAACTGGTCAGACCGTGTAGCAATAACAGCACCACTTAGCAAATGGAGATGCTTCATCCTTACTTTTGCAAATGTACAGGTTTCTTGTGCTCCCTGAGGGAGTTGCATCTTGCAGCTATGGAACTGAAGTCTGTGTGTCTTTGCCAGACCTCCACATGGCTTTCTCTCTGGGCTTTCTATACCAGCAGTTTGGCTACTCTGTTTTGACATGCAGTCACCTTAGGGTCCCAACACAACCACACTGACTTTCACAGTATCCTTTAAATAGCTGTAATTCTCTCCACAACCAACTCTAAGGAGCCTGTAAGAAACAGAGATAGAGCTGAAATTGGTTTCAAGACACTATCTCCAGTACCTGAGATGTTACCAACCTGGGGCAGATACCCTAAATGAACCAGAAAAGGAGGAGGAAGAACCAGAATGCCCAGGGGGTTGCTGTGGTGTTTGCTTTGTTAGGGTATTTTGCATGGAAAGAAAGGGCAGTAAAGCAAAAATGAGGATGGAAACCAACTTTGAAATACAGCTACAGTTGCTCTCTGTCCTTGTTGTCCTCCCTTCCCTCAATCACTCTACAAGAAAAGGCTGTGTACTTCAAATCATTTCCTGCCTGCAGCATCCTGATAAAGGCAGGCTTCCTGCCATTTACCCAGCAAGCTGGCACTCTGTCCTGTGCTTGTTCCCCTTGACACGTCCTAAGGCCTTCAATCAACCTGCTCTGCAGATCCCTTAGCTAGCTGTGATCAGACACACCAGATGCCATCGAGGTGGAGAAGTAGCCACGTTTCTGCCTACAACAGCATCCCAAGCGAAAACATCACCCCCTAAAAGCATTTAATCCTCTCCCAGCCCTGCTTTTCTGCCTTCTATTTCCATCAGGGCCAGCACACAGAGCAACAGGCACAGCAACATCTTCTGAAGTTGAGGCTTTCAAGATTGGGTGGTGGAGGGTCAAGGAAAACATCAACAGAGAGCACGGAATAACCTGGCATTATGAGGGTAGAAAAACAGCCAGGGTTTTGTAGCCCAGTTGTCTCTGGTCCACACACACTGCCAGGAATATTTAGGAAACTTTGCTCCTCTGCAAAGCTGGAAATGCTGATCTGTCATCTTCTCCTCCAAAAAAAACCCCATCTCCACATTTGAATAAGAGATCAATATGCTCTTCAGTAGCTGTAGTGGAATTTCAACCAGGGTGCTCCTCTATCTGTGCTCCTCATACCGCCCACCACCCTTGCACAAAAGCAACAGGTATGAGCAGACCATATCTGCTGGGCAACAGGCAAAAGTCGTTTCCCAGCACATCACGTTAAGCCTTTGTCCCTGCAGTCACATCCATCTAAACCTGCTGCCTGTTTATTCCCTTAGGCTAATCCCCTATCAAACAGCCAATGCCAAATGCAAACCTTGATTTTGAGGTTGCCTTTCATGGGCTGACAGAAATGACATAGTCGCCATCAGCTCTGGTGCCCAGTCCCCTGACACACTGGTCAAGCTCAGCCCAGCTTCCTGAAGATCCTGGGTTTTTCAGAAGAGTTGCAGTGCCTCTGTCCTGCCATCTGCTCCCACCCAGGTGTGGGCAGGGGTGAGGAACAAGTGAAGAGGCATGTGTGAAACCATGGGCTCTTGGTATCTCCTCGAGTCACAGCCACCACCACAAGGACTGAGGCTGATGCTGTCAGAGGACCTCTCCAGTACAAGATAATGTGTTTTGTTTCTTCCTCTCTCCCCCTCTGCTTCCCTCTCTCCCCAGCAGAGTGGCTTCTTGCCAGCACATCACACAGCCTCCGGGTAGCCCACACTCCCTTGCTTGGCTGACTCTTTACTCACCTGGCCCCATCAGATCTTTCTGATCTCATTCCTGCCTTCGCTTTAGGCACAAAACTTGTCGTTATTACATTCTCCACTCCCTGCTGGGCTGTTGCTTTGCCTTCCTAATAATGCAGGATACTTTCAAGTAATTTGGGGGGGTTATTTGAATCTTTCCTTTCTTCTTCCTCAGTTCAGAGGGAAAAGGCATTTATTGAGAAGAAAGGAAGCTGCTACTTCCCTCTCTGCACACTAATAGCCTTGCATGGGTGCACTCATGTCATATGCATGTTCTACCTAGTGACTGATGCAGGCAGTCTATATGCATATATGTAAGTGGTCTGATCACTGCAAAGTCCTGGCCACACCCTTCTCTAGGAGACAGGTTGACCTCCCATTGCTTCCTATTCACTTGACACCAGGGTCTCTGATTTTATCCAAACGAGCAGTTGAATGAAGTTCTTGGCACAGTATTTTTACTTCAGAAAGGAAGACGAAGAGGTTCTTCGTGACTAACTTGCAGAAGGCACTTCCCTTACATCTGCTCTCTCCTTCACATAGCTCACACGAGAGGCAGCCTGATCAAATCAAACAGGTCCTGGAGGTTAGAAAAAAATTGTTTGGCATTAGATCCTCATTTACTGTGAGCACGTTATCATAGCCCCTGCTTATATAAGAAATCTGGTGTGAGTACTATGAACTGTGTTTGGCCCATCATGTTTATTCCAACAGAAGTACCCACAGAAGTTTATAGGGCTTCAAATATTGAAGCAGCATTGAAAGTAAAGCAAAAATGTGGCCTTTTATTTAAGCAAAAGGAAAAGCTGAAGGCTTATAGGCACATAATATCAGATAATATATATGAGAGATATAAAACACGTGTGGAGAAGGAGCAAAGAAACACACCTGAAATTTTCACTTACAGCATAAGCTCCCAGTCTCATACGTGAATGAAGTTGGACAGTTATTTCCCCCATGGGGTTCTGAGAAGGTCTGGTCTGTCCTGACTTTCCCATACTTCTGGCCATAGTGGGAGGCCCTGGTATCACTGCAATGGTGGCAGTGCTGTACCCTCGTCTTTATAAGACATAAGTAATTGAGCATCTTCCATAGCAAGGCAACTTTATTGATTGATGCTCCCCAACCCAAGCTGATTTGCCTTCAGAAGAGAAATTAGAAGGTGCTTGTTCTTCATTTGAGGAATTTTGCACAAGCTTTTTTCCTCCTCTTTCAAGCCCTGTATATACCTAACAGAAAAGGATGGTAAATCTCTCCAAAACAGACGACCGGATTTGAGGTGCTACTAAAAATGGGCTGACTTGGCAGTAGTATCCTTAGTGTTACAAAAGCACACACAAACATGTAACGTGATTCCCAGAAACTGAAGACATTCTGGATATTTATTGCCCTTCTCTCCAAGAAACCTTTTGAACACATTCAAACATCTGAATTCTACACAGGTCTGTGTTTCCATTTCTTACTGGATTGTTTTAGGTTATCCAGAAGAAAATAGTTGAGATATCTGACTTGCAGGGCTTTGCATGAAGTTTGAACCATCTAGGGCTGTACCATAGGAGGAGAGGTGCTCTGAGGCCCACGGCATTGCCTCATACTTATCAGGACAATTTAAAAGTCTATAAAACCTTCATGAATCTGAGTGCCAGGTAAGAAAATCCTGAATGCCACATCTGGAGATGAGCTTGGAGCAAACATGTCTTCCCTGCGTGCACCATAAACAGCAGTGATGCCACTATGTTGACATTGCAATGCCCTCGCTGCCTAATTTCCTCCTCTCTTTCTCTTTGAAGTAAGTGTAACAAGCCCCATAACACCTTTCAGGTAGACTCATGGCAGGCACCGGTGGAGATGGGTGAGGTTACAGAGCCCTGTCAGTGCCAACTGGCATAGGGGCACCAGGAACATCTTAAATTTGCTAATCCCTTTTCAAAAGATGCAAATTGCTAAGTCAGTTCTAATGCCAACTTGGCTGCTTCTCTTCGACCGAAGAATTTAACACAGCAGAGATCCCCTGAGAAAGAAAAATAGATTAACCCCCCTCCCCGTCCCTAAAACTTTGGTAGTTAGTTTTACATACTGTGAGCCTCAGGCTGCTACTTAAATTTCACTTCAAACCTTCACTGCAAAGTATCAGCTAATTTTTTTCTATCTGCCTGGTTACTCTTTAAAGGAGAAAATTTCATTAACAAACCATGGATATAAAATATGAAATCAGAGATCAGCTACTGCAGAGGAGAAGCCAAACATCACTAAAAAGGATTAGTTTCTTTCACTGTCTAGAAATTTCTCATGGAAGACCTTGGCTGCCCTTTTGATATTAAAACTTCCTAACAAGTATTACACAGGAGTTTTAAATTAGAACTTGCTGTCATTGGGACAGTTATAAACTCTTAAATACGTCCCTTTGCAAGTTGAGCTCTTGCAAAATGCATGTACGCATGTGGAAATCACTGGGAAATGGGTGTGTATGGGTGGAAGATTGCCAGTCAGACCCATTAATTACGGCAGGAGTTCTGCCAGCTGATTTCTAAAATGAGCACCCAAGTTATTCCAATTAATTCCCATAATTCCACCCTGGATAGTGAGCCACTAGCCAAAGTAAAATAAAATAAAGTTTGCTCCCAAGTGTGACCTAGGAAAACCAATTTTCTTTCCTACAGTGAATTCAGTAGAGTTCCTCTGGTTTATGCTGGGGGAGAGGATCATTGCTTCCCAGGTTGCTTTCTAATTAATAATTATATATAGTGCAGTTGGGCAAGGTTACAGGCCCCCTCCAGTGCCAGTTGGCACAGAAGCACCAGGAACATTTGAAATTTATTAATCCTTTTATTTTTTTTTTAATGCAAATCACTTAAAAAAAAAATAATCAGAGAGCAGGGCAGTGCTAAGAGCTTTAGGCACAGTCACAAGCTGGGGGCAGAGACACTTGCCTGCTAATAAGACATATAGTCCTTTCCACGGCTTGCTTTTGCCCTTTACCTTCTGATTTTGGCCACATTCCCAGCCATCACCTGAAAGCCTAAACAGTGTTCCAGGAAGCTGTAACGTGCTTGTGTGTGTGCGCGTATGTGTCTGTGCGTGTGCAAGGGACTTTTGGCTCCCTCGAACATCTGTATCAGGTCTAGGAATATACGAGCTGTGACTAGCATACCAATCACTAGAGGTAACTGGAAATTATTTTCCATGGAAATTTGAAATTTGTATGTGAAAAGTCCAATCACTCTGGTGTGTGAGCATTCCGTTTCAACAGGACATCAAGGTTCTCTGCAGAGCGAACGTTTCATTTCAAAGGGGCAGAAGGAGAAGAGTATATTGTTAGCTCAGAAACAGTTTCAGACTTTCAAGAGAAATTCCAGGCAGGCTGCTAATAACACTTCAGTGCTATCTGGCATAATTGAAAACGCCACTGGAGCCAATCAAGTTAAGCCAGTGTAAAACTGTTGCGAGTGAAAAAAAGTCAGTCCCGTTAAAATGGAACAAATCCATAGAACCGCACTTCCTTTTCACCTGTCGTAGAGGGTCTTTCTCCCCTTTCCCGGGGAGTCTATCTATTCTTCATTCGATTTCAATTCCATTTTCTAGTTCTCAAGCCCGTGAGCAATGTGGCCTTCTCTGGCATCGAATGCCTTAGAAGAATCACTTAAAAAAATACCGACACAGTACTTCCCTTGAGGGTATTTTTGTTCGAAGCATACAACATCTTCTTTGGACTTTCAGGTATCTGCTTGCCATGTATGAGAAACAGAACCTGAATCTACAACCTGTTAGGTGAAGTTTTCAGAATAACGTATTGCTATGAGCTGATGATATAGAACAGATGTATTTGTGCGCTCGTGATGTCACCATCTCCCAAACCCGCAAACAACGCGAAGTTTACTCAGGTCAATCACAGATCTTCTCCCAAATGTTTTCTTTGTTTGTTTTATTCCATTTTTGACAACAATAATCTCCTTTAATTGCCGGCTCTGCCAGTCACACAATGGACCTTGCCTTCTGTTATCTGACCAGTAGAGCTCATAATTAGTGCTTAATTATAGTTTATAGAGCCACTTTGGTCTGATAGGAAAAATCTGCTTTGTTACAGTCAATGAAGTATTTAAAGCTACGTCCAGGGTTGGGATAGGTTTATTAAACACTTGGGTAAGCAATAATAAACTCACATTGATTGAGCAACTCGATAGTTTTCTTTTATACCCTGCTTTAAAAAAAATTATTTAAAAATCCAGTTAGAAATAAAAATAACTTGGCATGGTAATGGAATGTCTCTGCTAAGAATGCACGGCTGCCAGTGGGGTCTATCACATTGGATGTAACTCAATCTCAGCTCCAGAAAAGAGCACTTTGCAAAATATGTGGCAGCATCATTGCTATTATCTGAAAGGGAGGAGGGAGAAAGAATTCACTAAGGTCCTTCAGTCTGTTCAGAGCTAAATAAAGAATGATACTGCTGAGCATGGGTGTGTTTCTAGGGGAAGCTGCCAGAACTAATGAAAAATCACAGAGTTGATTTTAATTTTGCTTCCCTGCTTTCCAAGCCTTTCAGGGGGAATCGGAGATTGTCTTGAAATCACAACAATTCTGAGTTTTACATAACAAATTCTGAGACAAACACAAACACATTTTATCTGCCTGCAGGTGCCCTCACACCTATCAGCTAACTGAGGCAATATTTTTCTAGGCTTGGTTCCAGTAGGTCTGCCAGGCCACACAGACTGAAACGGGGAACGGTGAAATAAAATAACATTTTTTTGAGAAAAAGGAAGAGGGAAAGGATTGTGCAACATCATTTCTCACTAAATTTCACGGCAGGCAGTAGCCTGTCTAGCCACATCATTCACCCCTCTGGATCAACAAAAAGATTAACAAGAGATGCCTTTGTAAGGACAAAATGATTTCTTTTCGTTTTCAGGGGAATTGTTTCACAGATCTGCATTAGAGCTCAATGTAGTCTTGGAGGAAGGGGCCAAAATTGAGTAGGTTACATTTATTAAACCCAAACCCTCAACTATTTCAGACCTATTAGCTTGTCTCCTCACACAGGTCTCTTCTCCTGAAAACATCATGCCCTTTCCCATTTCAAGATATTCCCAGATCTTGGGAAGATGTGGGGATTTTAGCCTTTTTTGGGAGAAGAGAGAGAAAGAGAAAGGTGTGGGGGGAAAATCTGCCAAAATTAAATCGCCTAAGAAGGTTTTCATGAAGTGACAGCAGCATCTTTCCTTGTTTAGCTGTGGACAGATGGAAGGCCACTGAAATGTGCAGCTACAGTCTACAGGCAGTTTATTCCTCCGATAAGTTGGGTTTTTTTCCTTTATCGTGGAGGGTCATTTCATCATACTGGAAATAAATAGCAAAACAGATGATTTATTCATTACATGAGGTAGAACAGTGATTATATTTGACCTTTTTTTATACACCTGGTTGTGGTTATCGAAACGGACTCGGATTAGAACAGGATCGGACATCTCTGAAAGTTGCATTTGCCCTGCTGCCATTGAGTTTTCTTCTGTCTCTTCCCAACTGATGAAGTCATGTTGTTATCGGTGGTGTATATAACACTGTAATGTGGTACCACCGTATCTTGGGGAAATGGAATTTGCACAGGATGCCTGTGCTGAGCTCATAGATGAATTTCTATTGTCCATTATCGTTTATATCTAATATGAACCATTCTACACAGCTCGTCTCTAATCCCCATGCTTGTTAAGGAGCTTAAAGAGTAAAATCAGTTGATTTCAGGGCCTTTTGGAGTTCAAGGTCAAAGTGATTATTTCCTTTTTTTTAAAGGAATGGACTCATCATAGTTTCCAAAGTTCAGTTCTTTCCTGGTTCCCTAATTACAAACCTTACCAAGAGCATATCTGGAGGCTTTTATACATGAGATCAACCCCTTGCCCTGGGACCAATTATGGAAAAATAGCTTTACACATTTCACTGTTTGAATACCCGATGATCATACATGCTGTCGTGTTCAACAGTGAAGTCATACCATTAGCTGGTTTGCTCTGTACTATTATCATAGCTTAAAACTAACACAGTCACAAACCACGAGCCCATCAAGCACCACTTGCACAAACACAGAGTTGTTACATACGTTTGCGTGCATAAAGTTAGATGCATTGGAGATTGAGAGACAAAAATATTTCTAAATATTAGAAGAAACTTCTTCCCAGTGAAGGTAACAGAGCATTGGAACAGGCTGGAGTCTCCTTCTTTGGAGACATTCCAGACCTGTCTGGATGTGTTCCTGTGCAACTTGATCAAGGTGATCCTGCTGTCGCAGGGAGATTGGACTAGATGATCTTTTGAGGTCCCTTCCTCTAATGATTCTATGATTCTATGACTAAATTAAAGGCAATGTCAGACTTCTCTCTTTCATAAACCTCACACTTTTCCTTAGCAAAACTCAAAGCATGTTGGAAAACCTATAAAACAAAAGGAAAATACATTCTCAGCCATTTGCACAGAAACTGCGTGTGTTGCCTGGGATTTGTATTTGTTTAGTTAAAGCCTGATCTTCCTTTACAGTTTCTTTACAAAATCCTACAAATTCTTTACAAAATCCATTTCTTTACAAAATCCCACAAAAACGTGATTATAGGAATAGGAACTTGAATTATGGATTTAGGCCTTTTAGCCCCAAGACGTCTCTTTGTACATACCCTGTAGGTAAGCAGAGGTACATCCACATAGACAGGTGGAAAGACAAGAGGAGAATAAGCACGTGAACCCATCACCAGCGTGAGTCCCCATGTGCAAATGGAAATCCTCGTGTAACCAGTGATTTCTTTCCAAATTTAAGCAGTATCTTGAGCTAAAAAAAGGATCAGAGATTAGAAGGGATTGTTTAGGATTCAGGAGAGAGCATTACTTTCCCCTTTTTGAGAGCTAGTAAAACATATAATGCAGGAATGTCCCTAAACAGCTCTTATTGCTGCTTCTGCCAGGACTGCTTTGGTACCCAAGTTGCTGCTGATCTGAGCCCTGGCCATTGACCTCCTATTAACCTTTGGAGCAACCCACAGATATTTAAATGGAAGGCACACTGTGGAGTGATGTCTGAACTGGTGAGAGACAGAATCAGCTCTGCTGAGCTTGAGCCTGTACCCTCAGAAACACAGGGAAACACAGGGAGCCCTTTACTGAAAGGATTCTCCCATGCCATAAGCACTGGAGATCTTTGCCTGCTCTACCTAAAGGTGTATTAGGAATTCAGATCAGGAAGCAGCAGCATTTATCAGACATTTAACTTCAAGAAAGTGCTGCCTAAGTGTGACTTCCTAAGTGGCTCCATGCTCTTGAAACCCTGCTGAAAGCCTAATGGAGACAGCTCAGTTACTTTCCCCAGCCTTGTTCAGTGCTTTACCATAGGACAAAACACTTGACTTCTCTCTTTTTACTTTCTTAAAGTCCATAATGAAGACCAAATACCACTTCTTCCATTAATTAGCATGGGTAGAGAGTCACAGACCCCCTTTGATCCTTTGAACTGGTGCTGATACTCAGAGCCTACTGCATCTAAGCCTCTAAGCCATTTGCAGTATCTATCCTTCTCCTCCTCTGCTGTGCACAGCTTACAGAAAAGGGTTGATACTAGGTCAACAGGGTCAGGATCTGCTGTAATCCTGCAGGAGAGTTCATGATAGAGCCTGAGCATATCAAACCAAATAAAATGTTTAGATTGCCTCTCCCGTAGATCTTTTTTTCTGAAGTGATTTACCTTCACGTTTCACAGTTACTCCCAGGGCAGGGCATCCTAAAGGAATATCAGAAGTAATAGATGTCACAAGTACTTTATTTCCTTGGGATATTATCAAAGGAAATCTAACCTTTTAAAAGTACTTAAGTGGCACATAAGTGCTTCAGACCCTCTCCAGTGGTAAAAGTTTCTTGATACTAAAAGTAATAAACAAGACAGCTGTTCTATAAGCAGGAGAACTAATGAAGGCACATTTCTTCATGTCCAGTGGATTGCCTAAATCACCAGGACCCAAAATCACCTATTGCCTCCCTCTCCTTGCCATTTCTTCAGAGACCCTTCTCACATCACCTGCCTGTTCAGCTCAGTAAAAGCCCAGAGGAAATACAGTTCAGACTGACCTGCCAAAAGCCCAGCCTCTAGGTCTGCCCTGCCCTGGTTATCTTTTTTTCCCCCAAATAGGAAAACTCTCCCCTCCACCAGCTGTCATGTCTCCAAATCCATTTAGTAGCATAGCGCTGATAAACATCTCTGCTCCCCTGCCAAATTTTCCTGAAACTAACCAGCAAGATCAAAACTTACAGAGTAGAGTCTGAGAGGCAGATGAAGAGAGTCAACAGTACCTTACTAAATATTAACAGGTTCTTCCCCAATGCCATTTTAGCTTAATTAGTCCTATCACCACTTTCTCAACTAAACAGATTAGTTGCATCATGGCCAAAAGATCATGAAATAGGACCCTTGTTGAGCCAGTAAAGGGAAATGGGTACAGGAGTTCATGACCTTCAATTTGATTCAATCCTTACCAGATTCTTAAATTCAAACAACCATTAAAAGTAATTCCAAACAGATTCTATCTGCTGTAATAGTGGCTAACATGATGGTAGTCAGGAGATGGTCTTTAAAGTACCCAGTCACTAAATTTCATAGTGCTTTGTAAATCAGTAGCATGACTCTGAATTATTTCTGAAAGCAAACTGGGACCAATTCTGAAAACATAAAGCTGTTTCTGCCTACTTGCATCAGCCCAGCAGAAAAATCACTCTAAATGCCTGGAAATATTTAGTTTTATAAAACTCAGTGAAGTCACAAAGAGGAAGAGAAAACTTCTATCAAACTTTGATTTCTTCTTAGAATAAGGGATGCTTGTTCCTGCCAGTCCCTTGATGAGGGGGCAGAAGAAAATGCCACCTATTCTCACCAGGGCAGGAACAACCAGTAAGAGATGAGAATGTGGAAGGTGCTGTGAAGGAGGAAATGGCAAAAAGAGGTCTGCTGGGATGGACAAAGGCAAGAGTTCAGCCAGACAAAGCGATGAACGTTGATCCTGCTCATGTCACGAAAGGCACATGATGCTTGTGATGTACAAGAATCCCTCACCAACAACAATCCATCACCGAACCAAAATGCAAGTTGCAACGCGAAAAGCTTGCAGGCACTTGCAAAATAAATCCTACAGCACTAATTCCAGCCCTACTAAGCTAACTAGAATAGTAGTGCTTTGCATGAAGCACAAATAGCTTATTCCTGAGACATCATCTCCCAGAGCAAAAATGCAGAGTTTTTTCCCCAGCTCTATTAAGGAAACATGCCAGTTTCAGGCTTCCAACAGAGAAAGGGAATAATAATAAAAAAAGAGTTTATAAATTATGAAAAGCGAGTTGACAGTGTGTCCTTATAAATATGAAGATTACCTGTGCTACCCGTATGAATCGGAAAAGTCACAGTTTAAAAAAAAAAAAGCAAAACAGGTAAAAACTACAGATTCAGCAAACTGAAAAATAATGGGCAGGTTTTGCTGACCAGGGAATAGTCTGCAATTTAGTTCTTTTCTTGTTTAACATTTACCGTGTATTCCCCCATCCAGAAATAATATTGTATTTACAGGAAAAGCCCCATTTTCCACAGAAAGGTCCCGCTATTGACAATATGAATATCACAGCGAAATACAGTCAGATACTTCAGAATATCCTCTGAATCTATTTAAAGTCCCCAAGGAAAAACCTCTTCTTTTTTTGCTAAAAACAAAAGATATTTGTTATGTCAGCCAGTATATATTGACACACAGATACATACGAGTGCACGAGCCTGTACGAAAAAGTCACACGTAGTTTCTTGCTCATAAGGTTCCTACTTCTAGTGGCTCACAAACTCACAGTGGTAGGAAAGTTTATGGAGAAAGTGATGGGTTGGTCAGTTTACGACCTAAGCACACAGATAAAGGCATGTTCTTTCTCTCATCCAATCTATGTAGTATATTTTGCATTATAAACTATGTGGATCTCAACTTAATCTAGGCACTGCTGTTACTAACAGCTCATCTTGCTCTAAGCTGCTGTTAAGTGCTCACTTTGGGTTGACAGTCCCTAGAGCCTAAGGTGTCCCATCTAATAAGTGGCTTTGACTGTTAAAAAGCACCTTGGTTCCAGAGTGAAGTTAAAATCTCAAGTCAGGAAAACGTTCACAAATTCAAAAGGGATTAAACACTCTGTTACCAAAAGTCAGTCTGAAACTTCAGTGTCAGTTTGGTTGGACTCAACGATCTCAGGGGTCTTCTCCAATCTGAATGACTTTAGGAATTAATTTTGGCACAAGACTGAAATGGGTCACAATTCTTTCACAACTCCCTTGCAAAATTCAGGGGTTTAGAATGAAATTGAAGCTGGCCTTCTATAGCCAGCAAGGCAGGAGAATCAGACAGCCCTGAAAATTTCCCTGTTACATCTGCTGAACACAGCTTTGGTTTTCTCAGGACTTATTTTTTGAAACACACCGAGTTTTCTCTATTAGTGCTGTATAAATATCATCTCCAGCATAGAGCCTGGAGGGAGTTCAGGAGTATGACTTAATCAGAGTAACTAACATGCATTCAGAAGTTTGGTTTGGAAAGTAGCTGAGAATACTGAATAGATTCAGCCTTCAGCCAACCTTTCTTCGATCAAATACCTTCGTGCTCTACAGTAAAGTTCCTTTCACCATTACCCTCACCTTTTCAGTCTAAAAAGGTGCCTGCCAGATCTGCATCCATCTTCAGTCCCGTTGAATTTTGGAAACATGGAGGTAGATAAATTTGTAAGGGTGGAAAAAATTACAAGAACTAATAATTTAAAATTATTAAGCAAGGTTTAAATTTACATTTCCAATTCAGGAGACAAAAAATGTTCTCTTACAGTTATTTTCTGCTGGGAGGGGTGAAGAAAAGCTTTTAAAAGGCACTTTTCCTTCACTAGAACTTATCTATAGGGAGAAAAAAAAACCTCTGATACTTCCTGTGAGCAAATGTTAAAAGTTTGTTCAGTTTAGATTAAGGCTTGTGAATTAATCCCACTCTGCAGAGCTGGAACTAAAACTGCCTTGTATGGATAAACAAGGTTGAATGCACAGAAGACTGTATAAAACATCTGTATCCTAAGTAAAAATCTGAACTGGAATCAGATCTGAAGGATTTCATGTTTTCCTCCCAACACTTGGTACAACATGTAAGATACCTGCAAGAGATCCACAGGAGGCCCTATTGACAAAAAAATGGGGACAAAACAGTGACAAACTGCCTCCAAGAGAAGCAGATGATGCTTTCGGGCAGAGATTTCTGCTTTGTGGCCTGAACCCTACCCAGAGGTGAACAACCTCATCCGCTGTGTGTGGAAGACTCTGACAAATTTGCAGGGTTTAAGAGCCCCTCAGTACAAATATGCAGCAGTACTGAGCCTTTTCCTAAAGCTTTGCTTCACTCCGCCTCACCCCACCCCTCCCAACCCCTGCTCAGATTTACACCTTGAGGGAGTTCTTGGTCTGTCATGTGCAGTTTCACATACAGTGATCAACTATAGCTACCAGGTCCGGATAATTCCAGACTCATTCATAGCCCAGTCCATTCTGAACAACTGGAGAAGAGGCATCAAGAAGTTCTGAACCACAGTGGCCATAGCATCTCGTTACCCCTTTGGTTTTGCTTTGTTGTGAAATACCCAAAACGAAGTTCTGAAAATTGTTTGGTTGGTGTTTTTAGCCACTAAAAATGTTGTGATGTGTTTTGTTATGAAAACCAAAGAAAACAAACCCTAAAATTACCAGTTTCTTACAAGCTTTTGGTTGTCTCCTAAAAGGAAACCAAAAACAAATTACAGAATATAGAGCAGTTCTTCTTGCAGAATGCCATGAAATTAAGCACAACATTTATCAATGGAGTCCAAGGCTTTGGCTGACTCTGGATATACAAAGTGCAGGGAAGTTCTGTTATGCACTAGAATCTTAGAACCATCAGGGATCAGAAGGACCCTCGAAAGATCATCTAGTCCAATCCCCCTGCCACAGCAGGATCACCCAGACCAAATCCAAGCAGATTTCAAATGTCTCCAGAGACGGAGACTCCACAACACCCCCAGGCAGCCCTCATCCAGTGCCCTGTCACCCTCACTGGGAATAAGTTATGGAATCAGTCAGGGTTGGAAAGGACCACAGGATCATCCAGTTCCAACCCCCCTGGATAGGATAGAGGATCATAGGAAAAGTTGCTGCCCCGCTCCAAAGCACAAACCCTTGGATTGCCCTGGGACAGCAAAGTATTTACAGCGAATACAATTTTCTTGCTCTGCTCCTAAACCATGCAGCAACTCTGGAGATGCCCAACGCAACCACCCTGGGCAACAGAGTCAGCCCACTGCTGTGGCACCAAGCCCAGCAACGTGTAACTGAATTAAAGAGATGGAAAAAACCAGCCTCTCAATTAGTCATAAAACTTCCTGATGCAGTGGTCTCGTGAGCAGTTTAAGGAGGCACGACACAATGAATGATCCCTTTGTGAACCGCAAAGGGGGTTTGTCATTTTATGTCTAAAGCTGTCTTGTGTTTCCCCCTTTTCTCATTTCCACGCTGAACGTAGGGTTTTCCACAGCAGACATTTCCCTTCTAATAAGCACCTTGACATTTCTAGCTCAACTCTTAACAAAATAAGTTAAAAAGCATACAGACATACTGCTTCCTCCCTGGAACAACTTGCTGTCGCTTCACCCCACCCTGAGACATCTGCAGTCACATCAAGCTCTCACCCCAGACTCCACAAGTGGGTGCAGAAGCCAGCTGGGGATGCTCATACCATCCTACCGCAGTAGCTCTCCTCCCTGATCCCAGCACCTCCAAGCTGGCAGAGGGGCTCAGGGCATCCCCCAACAATTTGGGGCTTTACTCCTAGTTTAGCGACTGTCCCAATCCTGCCTGTTATCAAAGCCTCTGCTTGTGCTGTGGGAATCCAGAACAAATCCCAGGGGATCAGCAAATGGCTTTTAAAAGCAACCTGATCGGGCGGTTCAGTTTTGCCCACATTTGTCACAGGGCTTGGAAGGTGGTGAGTTTAACGTGGCGTGACAGAGCGCGGCTGGGGCTGCCCCTTCGCTCCGTCCTCAGGTGACAAATGCCTGGGGTGGGGACAAACTGGGGATTTAGGGGAAAACTCCTGTCCTTGCACCAAACCCTACCCAGACTTCGTTCCTTAAGGGTAGCATAGACTTTGGCTACGGCCAGGGGGAAAGGAGGAGGAAGCTGAGCTCCCAAAATTGATTTCATTCCAGGTAATACTTCTTACGCAACAATCTGTTCCTCTCAGAAGGACACAGATTAGGGAAGTATTTGGTCAAGGGGCAGTAGAGGGCACTCCAGGCCAGATCAGGTTAAGTTTTGGTCACTTTATCTCTTCTTGTTGACGTAAATGCTCGGGGCCATGGCCTGGGGTTTTCCTGCAGAAATGTGTTTACAAGCAGGTCAAGGACTTGCAGACAGATAACCATTAGCAAAACAACTTTTCTATTGACAAAAGAGCACAGAATATCGTGTTGGCAGATGAATTCTCTTTCTGCATTAAGAAAAAGAAAATAAGGAAAAAAATAAATAGAGAAGTTAAATCAAAGAGCTTCCCCCCCCCCCATGTGATTCTCACGGCTTGGTTTTCTAGCTGGGATTTAAGACCACAGCTTGCTCCCTGTCCGCTTGCAAAATGACACTGAAGACTTCTGCCAAAGGGTTGTACTCAGTAATAATTCGAGCTACGATTTACTACTGGTCAGCAAGTGTGAGAGGCTTGTTAACGGATTTGTTAACTCCAATTCTGCTCCCAAATGAGAAATGTCTGCAGGTTTCCAGCCTGAGGAAACACTCAGCCTGAGAAGCTCACCTGGTTTCAGGTTTCCCAGAAAACCTCCCCACAGCTGGCAGCCTGGCTCCCATCCCTTGCCAACCCCCTTCCAGCCCCTAGCAGGTTCACTGAAAGGTTTTGTGAAAGTTCAGCAAACCCCAGCCAATTTATGGGGTTTTGTGCACAAAGCACGTGAGAGCTGCAGCTGCAGCCCAAGGGAACCTGAACACATCGGGCTGAGTTTTGCCCTGGCATTCGGAGTCCCTTCAAAAGCTTCAGAGCTTAAAGTTGGTTGGTGTCAACACTTAGTGCAAAACATAACTAACCAAATTCCTACAGCCTCCTCTCTAGTTGAAAGTGCTGTTCTGCACACACACACCAAAAAAAAAAAAGATAGGGTTTTAACCGGCCATAAATACAGCGCTTTAACAAAAAATAGCCCAGTAAAATGCTTCTGGAGAACCAGGGTCATTTGCTACCTGTCAGTCAGGGTTAGGATCTAACCAGCAGGGGAAGTGGCTTCTCGGAAAGCCTTGTTCAATCCTACTGGAGGAATTTGTGGTCTCTTCTGTGTACAGTTTGTGGTGTCTGAGTCACGACCTGACTCCAAGACAGGCTGGATTTGAAATGATAAACGTTGCTCCTCTGACGGAGGCTTTGCATTAGTCAGAAACCAACTGTGTATGCACTTGGGAGAGACAGGACATTTGATGCCCAAACAGTAAAGCAAGCAAAATAAAATTAGCTAAGCCAACTGGAATCAGTAGAAAAAATTCATCAGGCTGGAGGAGCAGGTTAAAATTCAGCCCTTGCTGTGGGACACTTAAATAGGAGCTGGAGGGAAAGAGTGCTGTGTGCCTCTGGGTGCACAACCACCTCTGTGGTTTCACACACCACGCAGGCAAAATGGAATTATTTCTAAGGACATCCTGGAAACTAAGGGGAAAGCAGAGACAGCTTAATCTGAGCTCTCACTATTAAAATAGTGACCCTTGGTTAGTTTTCATTTGAATTTCTTTTAGTTCTTCCTCCCTTCCCCGTCTCCCTCAAATACACAACCGGCCTTTACACCTGCAGAGGATCAGGAGGCTCTTGCAAACTTCTGCCTGTGGAAGTGGACAATGCAGTGTGTGCAGGCTCAGCATCCAAATACCACCCAAAACCCCTGCCTTCACCCCAGCTCTCTGTGTTAAAGAGACAGATGCTGTAAAAGCAGATATCTTTTCAAAGAAGAGCTGCCTTGTCTTTATTAATCAAGACACTAAGTGCCACTCCACCACAGTGGCATTCCCGCTTCTCCAAGGCCACTTCCCTCCAGCCCCATTAATACTATTAAAAACTCAATAACTTTTTCTATCGCCTCTGTTTAAATCATATTCCTCTATGAAGTATAGCTATTAAAAATGCCTGTAAACTCTTCCTATTAAAATGACACTTTAAAAGGCTTGATTTGAACATGGCTATGTCACTTAAAGTGGAAAAGTTTCTGCGAGTTCCCTTCCAAGCTGTTAAAGATTAGCTTGATGTAGATAAGACTATTCCCCAAACTCATTATCTGTCTTCAAAATGCACCTTAAGGACTACTTAATAAAGTCAAGGTTACATGAAGAGTATTTCAGTGAAAACCAGTGAATGACTATTAATAAATCTGCATTACAGATTGGTTATTTTGTCTCTGTCTTTCATCCGAGCAGTAGATGATCCTTCTCTCTCTTTTTTTCTTTATAACAATAAGCACGTGTTGCCTCCATGTACAGGTCACCAATGAATCAGGGGCAGCAGCAGTACTAGAGAGCATTTCAGCATGTTTATAATTAATGTGATCTACGCAACGCAAAGTGTTTTGCAAGAAGGGGTCACATATCTCTGGCCAGTGCAAATTGAAATATGAGGATTCCTGATTGGGCCAAGCTTACATTTAAAAAGAAAATCATCATGCTACTGCGTTTTTGTTTCCCCTCAAATCATGTTTCATATTAATTTCAATGCTTTGGTTATGAAACCTTAATCCCATGAGCTCCAGTGCCAGATAGCAGGAAGCACATCCAGAAGTGAAGCACTACAACTTTGTGAAATAGGAAAACTATTTGGCAAGCTTTATTCTCAAGCTCCTCTCTTCTGTTGTCCGTAGCACTGCAGAGCTGGTGTTTTAGGAGTTAGGCTGGTGTTGTAGGGTTCTGCAGTACCCACTGCTAAGGAATGTCACAAAGCTTTGTGACAGAGCAGGTTGGAAGTTTCTGATAGCCAAGGAGGGGAGTCTTGCAGCTGGTCTCACTGATGCACCCACACAACAATGGGAACTATTCTGCTCTAGACTGACATGAGGATCTCCGTTCCTGCTCCTATCTGTGGAGAGGATCAAGCTTCCTCAGACACACTCATGTCTCTATATAGATGTCAAGGAGACTAAGACGGGACTAGAGGTGAGAGGGAGGGACACCTGTCTTCCACCAAGCTTGCTGGAAATTTGGAGTTGAAATCTCATGATGAATTCAATCTATCTTTTAAATTTCTGGGTAGCAATGATATCTAAATACTTCTTTCTCTTTGTAAAATGTTTCTAGTTTCAGCTGAAAGCAGTCAGTACAGCAGCTCACAGCTGTGTATGCAGCAGAAGGAACCACATGGGCTTTTACTGGACTGACTTGCTGCAAATCGTTGATTAACTCTGCATGGAATAGCTCCAAACTACAATCAGTTACCTGTCACTCAACCATTGCAGAGGAATTTGCATAACACAGATGTTTCCATATTGGCCATGCTCTACCTTGGGCAGTAAAGATTAGCCTGATTCAAGGCCAGCATTAAAAAAAAGACAAAACCTGTGTACGTAATCATTAGCTGCCCCTTATCTTGAAGTACTTCCATGAACTCCATGACTGTTAACTCTGGAGCATGTAATTTTGAGATGGGACTATGTCTTTGCCATATCAAGTATTAGGCTCCTCAAAAACCTTTTAGGTCCATCCACAGGGATTATGACACACAATCAAAACCCTACTCAAGTCCCTGCTTTGGACTTGCCAGATGGAGGGCAGCTCTGGTCCAAGAGTCACACACTTCATTAGCATGATGCTGAACCTGAGCCTCTCAGCAGGGCATTTTGCCTTGATCTGAGTACATGTAAACCTGCGCTCACTGCCAGCAGAGGCAAGCCCACCGCCTGCATGTGCAAGCATAAATAATAACAGCCGCAGCCAGCAGTTACTCTGCAAAAGCTTGGATCTGCTTACAAACCACAACACAAGTCTGAATGCTGAATTTAGATTCTTCTGTTTAGGGGATTTACGCATAAATTATGGGAAGTCTGGTAATTAGGAAACAGGCCCTTGCGAGTCTCATTGTTCTACTTTCCAGGTGAAATCAGTTTCACTCTGTGCTTCACCTTTAGGAAATTTTTACTTCATGAAGCCAGAAAGACAGCACAAGAGTAAAACCAGCTCAACCCTTCTAGAGCTGCCAGTTTTCACTCTTGGTTGAAACACAGAAGCCTGTTAGAATGAAGACAGTACAATACCAGTACAGGCACTGGGGCTTACATGGCAAAATTCCCCCTGTAGAGCTGGTGAATCCAAGGAAGAGACCATTTTAATGCCTGCACATGGCCTGGCAAAATTCTTGGAGAAAACAATCCAGAAGAAAGTGCAAATCCCCCAGAAGATCAGGTCAGGATATTGCAGTAATGATGGAAGCTGGTGTCATCACTGCCTGGAAGAAGAGCTAGGCCACCCTGAATCATCTTGAAGTATCTTTCTGTATTTTCTGCACATACAGCGAAAGATTTAAAACAGGTGAGTAGTATCATACAACCTAAACCTTTTATTCTGCATTTCACATCTACCTGGTTTATCTGAAACTCACGCTACATTGAGTGAATTAGAGGGGTGATTGAAAGTACATTATATACTAGTTACCTGCGAGATGTGCACTTTAGAAGTGAAGGTTTAGGGGCAGAGGAAAGACATCTAATAGAGAGCGCTGTACTTTGAAAGGTCTAGGCAATGCTGCAAGAAATGGCATTACCTCACAGTTGTCAAGGCTCAGAAGTTTTATTACCAAGGAATTTCACTTTTGCCTCTTATTCTTAACACAGTGACCAGTTCTGGGACTGAGAGGATTTGCTGATCTAATATAGATAGTGATTTCGTAGGTTTGTTCAGATTTATATAGACAGCACCCTGGGATCAGGAATTACATTTAAAATGTAATAAAATGTTCTTGTGCACTTTTACTCACAAATACTGTACTTAAAAAAGTAAACATCAAATAATCTCAGATATCTTTCAAGAAAATGTTGACATAGCTCCAAGAGCTCATACAGATGACTGAATAGTTTTCTGAGTAAACTTAATAAACTCATATTCTTATTCTTTCAGTGTAGCATGAAGTATCACATCACAGAGAAGAGAGAAAACTAAGGCATGTAATTTAGCAGAAATCTATTTTAAATACCTATTTCAACATACAAAGATGGATGTAGACATTTACGTAGGCATGTTTTTATACTCCCTACAGACCTAGAGCTGAAAAAATTATAGCAGCTAATTTTTACCCATGTAAATGAATCAAATTCACATTGCTAAAAAATTTGTTCCTGCTCCTAAAGTATGTTCTTAGTCCTTTCCTGCTCAGCCATGACGTTACAGTGATTTCAAGGGGCAGGATTTGACCCCCTAATGTATTCAAGAAGGACTTTGTGTAAGTTAGGAGTTTTAGCACAATTGCTCCTTTAAGTAGTCAAAATGATTCATCTACATTATCTGTCTTTATTAAACAGTCATTTACCCTAGTGAGTCCCACTCAAGGGAATCTTTATTATTCAGACAAGCCTTTACAACCATAATGACACAAAATGTGTAAGAATAGTTAATAATACTGTTATTCCTATGTCTGTGGGTAAACATCAGCTGGTAGTTTTATATCAGCCATCCATCTGAGCGCAGACCGACCTAAACTGTAGATTGCACAAGCAAGCAAAGCATAATAAAGTGCCAGGAATCTGGGGAATACTATCAAGCAACGGACCCCTGAGAGACACAGAGTTTGGATTCTTAACCTATTTTGCCCAACAACGTAAAGTGAAGGCTTTTTCACAAGAATTAATGACACTGCTGAAGACTGAGCAAAACATGTTATGTCATTTAAATCCTACTGGAGTCCACCACTGAGCGAAAGACGGTGGCATGACTCAGAGCAACCTGAAATCATTTAAGGACCAACATTTAATAAAGAATTAGATATACATTCTCTGTTCCACAGGGAGAGACTCCAAGTTAGAACCAGCTCAACTCAGTGATGGTGCCAAGGCCACCTCCAGCTGAAAAGCACTGTTTTTGCAATGATTTCTCCCTCCAGACTGCCTGTGGATCATGCAGCTAAATAGCAATAGCATCTCTCATGTCAGAATCCAAAGTGTGAAGAAAGGCAACAGGGAGAAATGCTACTGGAAATATACACAACCTTTTGGAATTTCTGTAATAACGTCAGTGACGACCCCACTTCTAAGTCTAAACAAATACTCTTTCAGCCTCCCCTTATATAACATCAGATTGGAACTCTTTCATAGGACTAGGTGAGCATTTTCACCTTCAAGGCACTTGGTCTAAGTGATCCTGCTGTGGCCAGGGGATTGGACTGGATGTTCCCTTCCGATCCCTAATGATTCTATGACTGAAACTTCATGATTCATGAGGTTTTGTCAAATACTATAGTTTTACACCTTTTTTAAAGAAAAGATAAAACATGTCACCCCTCATAGGTTCTTTCAGATAACAGAGGCCTCCCAAGGCTCCATTCTGCATCGAAGAATTGCAAACCCCTTCACCTTGAACCTGCAACAGAAACAATCCAAAAGGCTGAATGAAATAAACTCCCATCTTAATTTCTCCATCTGTTCTGGGATGTTTTATGCCATCCCTCAGCATAGTACCTCAGCCATGTACAGGTGAATCAGAGCTGCAGAATGAACACTGCAAGACTTTATGGAGTACCCTGCTCTTTGATCTCGCTGGTTTCTCCCCACAGATGAACACAGCAAGTTAAGCACAGCAATTAGCAGTAACAGCTTTTAACAGGCTTCACAAAAGACACAAAAGGGCACGAGTAGGTGGTTTACAGCTTGGCAGATAAAAACCAAGTGGGAACTTTCCTTTACACACCACTCCTCCAGCAAAGGAGCTAAGGGACCAGAGGGCTAACTGACAATTAGTTTCCAGTAAATAAACCTAAGAAAAATAAAATGTATTGAATCTGTGGGTAGACCCTGCAGCAGAGGAAGTAGCTTTGCCATGTCCTTAAGAAAGGCCCCTGTGAACAAAATTTTGGAAGGAAGACTATTCTTGACTTAAGTGCTGTCTAAGTTAAGACTAAAAGTTTCGACAAAGACATCACTCTTGAACACTGATTTCGGTGCATAAGGAAATTCAGACAAAAATCAACCTGACACCAACTGCTTCGTAGAAGCACAGTAATTCCCATTAACACTGTGGCCAAGGAGAAGCTGTAACCCTCAAAATTACTTCTATTTCTGCACAGCAGTTCACAAGCCTGTCCTTTACCTTCATCACCTCTACGAAGACGCAAGGAGAACATCTTCAGCCAACTTTCTGCTGTTTGGTTGTGGCACTTAGACCACAGTATTACTTGGACTGAAGGACTGAGCTAGGTCGTGCTTTTAGAGGTTGTCTTCTGCAGACTTGGCTAGCCCAAGGTGTACCACGTCACACCCCCCAGCCTTCCCAAACACATCCCCTACTGCCTGGGAAGCAAGATTTGGGGTGCAAGTGCACTGTGTATGTATGGACTGTAACTATGATAGATCGCCCTCACTTTTCATGCTGTTTTAGCAGTATAAGCAGCCTCCCTCCTGTCTGCCACAAGCCAATAAATGATGTGGCCACATTTGTTTGGTGGTGTTCTGACAACCACCACGCACGGATCAGAGTACCCCCATCAGATGATAGATTTGCAAGCAGGTTCTAACAAAATACATTTTTCAATACAAATACCAGTCTTTAGAGACAGCTCACAGGAGTATTGCATCAGGGGTGTCTCTAAAGCTGACATGTTTACAAATACATACATTTATGTTATACAGAGAAAGAGAGGAATAAGATGCTGGAAAGAAAAGGGGGAAAGATATAATAAATCAGAGAACATCTAAAGATTTTTAGCCATAAGCTATTTCTTAAATCAGGAAGGAAAACATACATTAATCAGAACATTAGCTCCAGACAGTGCAACAACACCAGGAACATTGCTACTGTACAGAAAGTCATGAATCATTATAGGCCCACAAAACGCATAACACTTCACCACCAGCACCAGCTTTGACCAAGAATATATCACATGAAAGGTAACGGGTTCCTACCTTTCTCCCCATGTGAACTCTGGATGTGTAAAAATCAATAGAAATAAAAATAATTCTAAATAAAGCTGACTGTTGTCCCACAGCACAGTGCCCAAGAGCATCTCAAAGCTCTTTAGAGACAGTGGCCTTATTATTATTTCATCCCAGTACTGTGTAATCAAAGTAACCAAAAAGTTGCACTGTGAAGACTGATTGATGATGCATTTAACAGTTTCTGCTGTGCTCCTGACCATGTCCTCCTGCCCACGATGGTGGGTAGGTCACGCGGAAAGAGTAAGCTAGAGAAAAGATTTTGGCTAGTAGAACAAACCCCGTGGGAGTTCTGCAGTAGGCTGAATCTGAAGGCAACCCTGGGACTTTTTAGACCCTGAAGCACTCCTAAGTGTGGAAAAAGGCAATTCAATCCCAATTTCTTTCTCACTCTAAGCTGCACCAAAAGTAAATCATTATCCATGTTTGCTAGAAGGGGAAAATGAGACATGAGGTGAGGCATGCTTGGCAGCACAATTAGTTCAGCAGTAGAAGTGTATGCGATCCTTTTCCTGATGACTGATAATCTGTTATTGATGCATTTCGTGGCAGTTAGACTAGATGCATTTTACCCCTTCCTCTCAGAAGCTACTTTATTCATGTCCATGAAAGATAAAGAGATGTTCAATTTCCCTGCTACAGTGCTGCTTCCCTGGGCTGAGAATGCGTCCTCAGAAGACAACTTTATGATCATTTCTTTTCAGCCACTGACTTCAAGTATTTATTCTGAATAAATGGAGGACCAGAAGACATGGATGCAATACAAAAATTAGAGGTATGTAACGCCATCTTCAATATTCTTCACCCTCCTTTATTTATATTTTTAAAAATAAATCTAACTTGGACCTGGAAGAAGAAGTTGGCTCATCTTCCTTAACCAGTCTCTAGCGTGGTGAAGATGACTGTAAATTATCAAAAAGTCTGTCAAGTGAGGAATGGGACCCTCCAGCTAAAGGAGTTTCTAATGGCCTTGCTTCATGCCAGTATTTCAGACAGAAGGCTTCCACAAGGTGGGATTTATATTTAAAAACTCTATATACGTTTCTATCAACCAAGCCTTAAAGGGCCATTTTATCTTTTCCTCTCAGGGAAAATGTGTTCTTGGATTCAGCTTCATTTAATCATCTCTTGTTCCAGCTATTGGTGAGATTTCTTATGGCATTGATTGCTTGAGGTTTGCTTTAATTCCTTTAAGAATGAGTCCTGTAACATACTCACTATGAAGAAATTTTTGAGAGCTAGCTAGGGAACAGGATAGAAACAGATGGAGACAAAGATAAATTTTCCTTCCCCCC
>VZRI01006365.1:569150-679769 GCA_013397515.1 Upupa epops | reverse complement strand
CCCCCCATCTTATCCTCTCACTGAAACACAGTGTGTGGTTAAAATCTAAGAGGAAGTCAGGATGTTGTTGTAACACCCTTCCTTCACATCTAATCTGTAGAACTGGTCATCTGATCCCAGCTCTCCAGGCATGGTAGCAGGCATAACATGGACTGCAAACTGGTGTTGGGATCAAAAGAACAGAAAGCCTTCAGAAACATTTGTCAACATTTTCCTTTACACTGGCAGTTGTTAAGACCAGTGGCACAGAAGCAGAGGACCCAACACACATGTTAATGAATACCAAGTGCTAAAGGGATTTCTGATATGAACGCCTATAGAATAACACTGATATTTCTGTAAACACTTTTCTATGGCATTTCATCCCCCACAAACTCCCTCTGATGCCTCAGCTTTTAAATGTTAACTTTATCTGAAAATTTTCAGACCCAGAATCACTAATACAGCTGCTTGAAGATGAATATAGCGAATACATCCAAGACTGTATAACAGTTTTGACAAATACTTTTCTTTGTTTGGAAAGAGCTCACTTTCACTAATCAACACTCATCATTATGTGTCTGGACATGCTAATCACCTAGTATTTTTTCCCCGTTCTCTGATTGGGAATCTGTAAGTTGTTGTAAGGAAGATAAATGCGCGATTCTACATGTGTTTGAATATTTCTCCGATTAAAAGTTACTCTTGACAAAAAGTGTACATAATTAAGTAACTCAAAACCATGTGTATGCACTGTCTGGATATTCAGGATAATTAATGATGTGATCTTATATACACAAAATAAATGCTAACAGTATTAGTCACAAAGATATCTGGAAACGTCTTTTTGTTATTATTCCATTGCACTTTCAAAATCATTTCCCAATAAAAAAGCGAAAGTCATTAGAAAACAGAAAAAAATATAGAGGCAGACCTTATCATACTTAATGTGTCATCATATCTTAATCATAATGGAGAGATTAAATAAGGAAAACCAAACAAAAGGTATGAGATGACTTTCCCAGCAGCATTAATGTATCAGTTTCTCAACTGTGTAAACTGGTATAAATCAAGTTAGGTCAACAGAACAAAACCAGCTTCAGACCTCTTGGGAAAGCACTTGCAGTTTTGAGGGGTTTGGGTTTTGTTTTTTCACTCTAAAATACTCCTAAACCCTTCGATTACTTGCCCCACCACCACATTAAACAAATATATGAGAAAGGTCTAACTCTGCACATCAAAATTCTACCATGAAAATATTATGCGGCATAGCAAGGCAGACTTGTGGTATGCTGGTTTATTAAAACATATATATTAATTTGGTTATTAATCATAGAGGCCTGGAGAATTCACTTAGTTCTTCAGACAGTACAGAAATCAGTGGACCTCAACTGTCCTTAATTACTTTCTCTGAATGTGATAACTCTTCTCAGCAGATCTGACACCTAGGAAAGCCAATATACCTCCACAATCTTTAACACTTCTAGACTAAGATAAAGACATCAGTATCCTCTTTGGTCTTTCCTCTGCTTCCCAAAACAAGAAAAAATTAAGTATTTTGTTTACAAGCCAAATAGACTCCCATTTTCATTACTGAACAAATCAGGACATGAAACCTGTATAGCCAAATACAAGAGGGATTTGTGCTGGCATCTGGTCTCACACACCACACACTAAAGATTTAGCTATAGATAAAGATTTTAAAAGGATGAAAACTCTCTCTTAAAATAAAAGCCTTCAGAGAGAATAGGATACTCTCACTTGAGTAATAGTCAGTAAATTGCTGAATTAAAATCTCTTCCTTTGTTTTCCTGAAACTTCCACAGTCTCAGGGAAGTGTTCTGCAGTTCTGAGGCAATGGGGTGAGTCAGAATTGGGGCTTTTCCTTTAAAAAGAGTAAAAAATTGTACTTATAATAGGAGCAGCTTTGAGAGCCACACTCTCACACACGCTCTCTCTCCCTCTCTCTCTGTTAGGCTTCATTTGATAGCTATGAACTGTGGATAAAGAATAAATATGGCTTTTCAGTGCCCTAGGACTCTCACCTGACTTATTTATGTCTGACCTGGTAGAACACCACTGACCTTGGAAAGTTTAATTGAGGCTGGGATTATATGGCACTGCTTGAGGCCACCTGAATTTAGAGGGTGTGACACACACTTTCTCTCTCTTACTGACTCTCTCCTTTGCTTGAGGATACATGTGTGGGTATGCGTGCATTCGCCCCAAAAGGAGCCCAGCAGTGGGGAATTAGCCTTCCCTAAGGGAAAAGATTGCTATTGTCAGGCAGACAGCATGAATGTGCTGGGGTTGTGAGGGGGTTTGTGAGTTTGTTATCTGGGTTTTTTTCTTTTGCCAGCATGTTTTCTCTGAGACCTGATTTTTACAGTTGACTCTTAACCTTTTCTAACCTGATTGTGCCTAACAGCTGAGAACTTGAAGCATGAAGGAGAAATAATTCTATGAACACTGATTATACACTTGTACACATTGTGTTTAATGTTCTCTGATTAAATTTAATTAAACCTTATGATGAATGCTGATCATTTCCACCCCTTTTGGTATTCAAAAAAGTTATAGATGTTTAAAACTCTCTGCCTTTCAGTTAAACATAAAAAGAGAGACAGGGCAAAAAAAGGAGAGAACAAAAAGATCTGTAAGACTGAAAGGTGGAATAAAATAAAATGGCATAGATAGCTGTTAGCCAAAGAGTACTATCTTCTCTACTGGAGGTTGTCCCTGGGTGGATATAAACAGCTCTCATCTGGGTTTCTTCAAAGCAGAGGCCAACAAATGTGCTGTATTATGCACGAAGTCTTTTTATGGCACAGACTATTGTCCACTGGAGACCGAGCAGGCACCACTAAGCAAACCTCACCAAAGGCCACGGCAAGCATCAGGCCCAAAGGGGATTCCTGTCCCATCAAAAGCATGCTCCCTTTCCCTGTCTCTAGTATATATTTTCCATGACATTCAAAGTTTATCAGTGCCAAAGCCCTGAAACAGCCTGGCAAGAGCCACACAGGTAGATGTGAACATGGAACTGTTGGAAAGGTTAAAATATTCCTGGATGGAAACAGTCTACAGAATATCCTCAGAAATAAAACAAGTGCAGGATGCTTTCAAGGCCAAAATTATCCATTCTGTGCCTCATTTCTAATGTGCTGCCTGGACTGAAACTGTGACCGTTTTCTGTTTGTAGGTGTCATAGGAAATGAAATGAGGAGCGAGTTGCTGTTAAGAGCAGCCACAATTCCCCTATCTCTCTCCAGCAGGCTATGCCATGAATCAGGATATATTTTATTATTTTTATAGTTCTGTGCAGTGACGTAAAGCTTACCTGACTCCCTAGCAAGGTGATACTAAGATCTAGACACTTCAAAATCCTAGATGAGCTCTCAATTGAATATGAGCCTTTTGCAATTCATGGTCTGATTCCCATTCTTTTACCACTAAATCCACAAAAATTGCCAGCTAGGGATAATTGCATCTGCACAGGAAAATATCCAGGATGGGTGAAGAAAGCACAACAGTAAAGCTCTCTGCAGCTGCCTCTCATCATTGGTGACATCCTACAGACATTGCAGACAAACTGTATTTTTGGGAGTCTCTGATGAATGGAAGAGATTTTACAATTAATAACAGACCTCGAGAGGGAATTCTGTCTTTTGCTCTCTCCTTTCTTTAAGCTACCCCTCTCTTCCAAACTGGTGAAGCAGCAGCTTAAGTGGCAGAGCTCTCCAACAGCCAAGAATAACACCAGCCCATGTAGCTGAACTGTTTCAACAGAGCTACGCCATGCTCCACAAACTAATTCAATACGCTGCTCTATTGAGATCTGAGAGCCCAGCCCTGAACATCTGGGAAGCTGAATACTCTCCCAAATCCAAACATTGCCACTACTGATCACATTAACATTCACACCGGTTTTAACTCAATTTCCATCCGATTCACCAGCTACCAGCCTTTATCATGCTCTCAAAACTACTGCTCAAAACATCAGGATTCACTGATTTGCTTGTAGTATGAGCATCTAAGCAGGCAAGTAAGTCTGTCCTAGAAGAGTCTCTAAGCAGGCAGGTAAGTCTATGCCAGAAGAGTATTAACTAAGTCTATAAATTAAATAAAAATAAAAACTAAGTCTATAAATTAATAACAATAAAAAAGATCTCATCATTAATATGGACCTGTCTGTCTGAGCTGATCTGCATGTATTTATTAGAAACGGGAAGACAGCATCAATGCGGATGCATTTCTAAAGCACACACCAGACCACAACAAAAAAGTCTGCCAGAGAAAAGAAAAATAAATACTTTTTTTTTTTCCTGTGATCCTTATTTATTACATTTTTAATAGAAAGTCAGTAGAGGTCTTATCTGATGTCGTTTGGTTTAGGTTCCATGGTATTTTTTTTGTATTTGTCCAAATTCCCTTATCTTCTCATTGCTTGTGTTCTGCTCCGCCGGCATCCAACACACTGATATACTTATCTTCAATTTTATAATAAAGTTTTAGCTTCCACAGGATAAAAATAAAATAAAAAAATAAAAAAGGAAAAGAGAGTGGGGAAAGGAAAATTACATCCACGATACTAAACATATCAGGCATGTGTGAGTGTCAAGGAAACCAGCGGTTAACCTTCTGCTTACTATAGAAACTTTAATTGTTAAAAGATATTTGACTCATAGACTGTTTTACTTTTCTTTGCATTCTTTTTCACTCCTATTTGTCTGGTTAAATGAAGAAGAGCCATTATGAGCTCAGCCACTGTCCAGTGAATATTTTGAAGCCAGGTTGCTGTTCATTACTTTTCTGTGATTGCAGTTAATAGCCAAAGGTGAAAAGATAATTAGAAGCAACAATTCTGAGGCAAGAAATATAAACCAAGAGCTAATGAGCAAGATACCGTGCAAGCATCCCTCTCCTCTTTAGCGCTTCATGTTCCTTGTCTGTCATGACATTTTCATAGAATCATTAGGGATTGGAAGGGACCTCGAAGATCATCTAGTCCAGTCCCCCTGCCACAGCAGGACCACCTAGACTGAGTCGCACAGGAACAGATCCAGGCAGGTCTGGAACATCTCCAGAGAAGGAGACTCCACCCTTCTCTTTCCTCCTTAGTTTTCTTTCACACTTGCTATAGCTTTTCCCTGTCACCTCAGCACTCATTGCCTCCATAGCTCTACCAAAAATGACCTGAAAATCATTGTGAACAGCAGTCCCTGTACTCTGCTAGTTCATTTCTTCTGCTTGGTACTCTTGTCTGCCCTTATTTGCTGTGAGCATGTCGTTTCTGGCTTTTACCTCTTCCTCACACATCCCATCTTATGTCTCCTTCTCTGTGGAAGCAAAAATCTGATTTGCAAAGCAAACAAACCTCCTTCAGTCACTCATTGTCTCATCTAACCTATAACTGAAGTACATTTGCTAAGAGATGAGGATAAAAACCTTTTTTGCTATAATTAAACAAAAATAGAAGCACAAAAATCCTAAGTAAAGGGCTACAGAGAAAGAGGAGTCAGGAGCCAGATTTCCAGCTGAAGTAAGTAACTCTCATCAGTCAGAGTGGAGCAACACCAGTTTAAAGCATCTGAGGATCTGGCCCAGGAGGGGGGTTATTTTGCTTTGATTTAAAAAAACCCACATCAATAAAACTGGAGAACAATGAACATGGCTGTAATACAGCAAGCTGGGCTGGGTGTGAAGAAAGACAGCTAACTGGCTTATTATATAGATGTCATACTTTGACAAAATGTGACAACTACACCTTTTCATTTCCCCAGTGGCCTCCAGGAGACTTAAGATTTAGTATCCTATAGAACACTTTAAGCTTGAGAAACTTCTTCTTATGGTTTCTTATGAGTCCTGGAGGCTGTGAAAGAGATTACAATGCTTTATATTAACTTCTCTCAGCTTGTGAGAGATAACCTAGTGGACTGATACCAAAGTCTTCTCCTTGTCACTGATCTGCAGAAGTGGTTCATCTGAAACTACAAGTCCTTCCCCTCCAAGTCACAAAACAAGCCACTTGCAACATCAGCTCCACATTTTTTCTCAGCCCTGCCAAGTTCCAGGCCAAAAGTGTCAGCGTTGCCACGGCTTCTGATCTTGTGCAGCCATCAGTTTAAAATGTGCAATTTCCATGCACATCTATTCTGGGCTCAGTGCAGTTTCAATCCCCAGGACAGCCAAGGCATGGTGAGATCAAGTCTGCTTACTCTGGTTCAAAGTCAGAGAAATATAAAGAGAATAGTAAGACAGAACAGCAACAAAAATGGATTTTAAAATGTTTTCCCACACTTCATTTTTCCCAAACTGATAGTCTGGTAAAATTAATTAGAATCTTTGTCGTGGAGTAGTGGATGAAAGAATAAGCTGCTCTGTCCTGCCTTTTGAACAACTTGTATTGCGTGTATGTCATACAGCCGTCCTCAGAGGAAAGCACGTGTGATATTTGGTATCTGAGCACACCATAAAACCAAATTAATATCTCTACAAGGCTCCACAGATGGAAATCCATAGAGGAGACAACATGTTTTGAGTCATCCAAGAAGGGAGACTGTGATTCTCTTGTGAAGGGAGACTGTGATTCTCTTGTGCTCTCTCTGTTTTTCAGTTTCAGCTAATGAAGGGAATATTAACATGTGCCTCCTGGAACTGTGTTTTCTAAAGGCTTACTTGAAGCCTGCAGAATCTTTCTCAAGTCAGCTTGAAGTGCTTTGAGCAATTTACTGACCACTCCTAAGTGATCTACAAGCGTTGAAGCAACGCTGACTACCTCCTGTCTGAATGCCAGAGATTGGTCCTGGCATATTTATATTCCTTGTTATGATATCTCTCAAAATCATGATATTCTGGGAAGCAGAAACACCACCAGATGCTCTTTATTGGTGCAATGAACCACCCACAATGTCTGTTCTTCCCAAGATTCAGCACAATACTGAAGAGAGCTGGGCCCACTTTAGCTCCTGATTTATCGCATTTCGGAGATGTTTTGAATCCTACATCAGAGACAAAATAAGGATGTCAGTCCCTCTGCAAAAAAAATCCCCACAGTACTCCAAACCACTGGCTACTGTTAACTCCAAAAACCCCACTTTTGATAAAACCTTCTCCATAAACTAGAAGCTTCATACTTTTGTGGTGTGGGAAAATTCATAGACTCATAGAATCATTAGGGATCAGAAGGGACCTTGAAAGATCATCCAGCCCATTTCCCCTGCCTCAGCAGGAACACCTAGACCAAGAACACATCCAGGAGGGTCTCAAACGTCTCCAGAGAAGGAGACTCCACAACCCCCCTGGGCAGCCTGTTCCAATGCTCGTTAAATTCAGTTCTGGAACCTGTTTTATGCCCTGTACCTCAAAGAAATCAAAGTCCTTGCATCAGCCTTTTAGGCTTAGAATTTCCTTTTTGAGGGAAGTGGCCAAGAAACCTGTTGAAAGACCATGGAAGTCATGGATCATGAGGCCCAACCCACTGTCCTCTTTGGATAATGTGCTCTAAAGGAATAGGCAAATAAATTTTCTCCTGCAGTCGGAACTCTCTTTTTCTCCTGCCCTGTAGACAACTTTAAGAATTTGCTGTGCATCCATAGCTACAGATGAGATCAAAGACCTTTTTTTTCTGCCCAGCAGCCAATTTACAAAATGTCTGTCCAAGAAGTCAAATTACAAGACCACAGACTGGTATTCGCAGCACAAAACTCCTCCATATAGCTCTGTCAGCTAAAAGTTAAGATTCTACTACTTCAGCAATATCTTATTTGACCAGTTAGTCTGAAATGAGGCTAAAATCTTCTAGAAGTTTAACTAGCCTTTTTTTTAATTCTCTTTCATTTTTTCTTGAGCATCTAAAATTTATCATCCCAAGCTAATTATTCCATTTGAAATGCTGCATAGTGCAAGAGATGCCTATGGGGGTTTGAAAATGCAGTGTGTTCACCCTCAAGCCTCACGTAAGATTCACAATTTGTATGTGTACCGACTGATCACAAATACATCTTTCTACACTCAGCTCTTCACATGTGGGGACAGGAAGACCACACCATGGATGAAACAAAACTATGTGCATACAGATGCACATGATGGTTACTTACATGTAGGCACATTGCTGGCTCCTAGTCATCCTGCTAGCCACTAGGACCCTCAGGTCCCTTTCTCCTACACTGCTCTCCAACAGGTCAGTCCTCAACCTGTACTGGTNTGACTACTACTCTCTGGCTTCTATCCTGCAGCCAGTTCACAATCCACCTCACTACCCAATCATCCAGTCCACACTGCCTCAGTTTGGCCGTGAGGATGCTATGTGAGACTGTGTCAAATGCAGGTATAAATCCAACATACACCATTCAGACAAGTACTGTTACAGTCATGAATCCTCTCTGCAATGTCCATGACATTCAAATAAAAAAAGAATATTTGTCTTTGAGTCCCTTTGCTTTCCAATTACTATCAGTACTCAGGGTACTCTGTGTCCGTGTCACACATGGACATACATCTGTGCGCGTGTCTATACATAGACATCATTTCTGTATTTTGCTCTTCAGCCTCTTTTTATTGGCTCTTTTCTATGCTTATTTACCACTTCTCCTAGCCTACTTTCTATTCTCCTCAGTCCACCAAGTACCTCAGTTTCAATTGTATAAGAGGCACAATTTGATTTACAGTGTTAAGAGATTTTAAACAATACATATAATGCCACTAGGGGCCTGAAGCAACATCCTGAAGCAACAGGCGATCTTTCCCTAGGCACAAAAATTAAGATTCACTGGAGTATGAAGGTCAATGGGAGACTCGGGAAAGGGCAAACGGTCTGGTATGATTACACTATGTCTGAACTGAGCTGGCTTCCCCAACAAAAATGTGTCAAGTAATACAGACAAGTCATAGATAGGATTTTTTTTCCCTCTGTGCTTCTGCCAGTGCTGTATTTGAAGAATCCTGCCAAAACGTTTAGTCCCAAACCTTGTGTTTTGTATTAAATAACAGGATTTAATAAGGACTGTTTATATTTTCATGACATCAGAAAAATGTAATAATAATCTATGGAAAAATTCCCCTTTCCCAAGCTCAAATTCTAACATATCCTGAAACACAGAAACTGAACCACAACTGTTAGTGAATAACAACCAGCAAGAAAAGATCCATCTGCAACTTTTCCCTGCCCTTCTCCAGGACTGTGCTTGCAGTCTGTGGGATCTTCTTTGCTGACCTTCTTTCTCGGGACACTGCAACAGCACACAAAAGACTGGATGAGCCAGTCGTTTCTGTCCATCTCCCTTAACTCATGGAATCCTTGGCCTTTATGAAACCAGGACACCCAGAAAAGAAGTGACCAGAAGAGGGACTGTAATACAAAATGCTTTTAGGGTCTACAGTATGCTCCTGACTGCTTCTTGCCATGGCACATACCCACTCCTGGACCCTGCACTTGTGCAAACCAGGTAAAAGCAATAGCTCCAGCCCATAGACACCACTGTGTGCAGTTAAAAGAGAACTTCCTGGAGGCAGCAGACCTGCTACAGGGACACACTATGCTGCCACCGTGAAGATCGGATAAGTGGCCTGATCATCCAACTGTTGGGAGAAACTGGGAGACAAAATGCTTGATTCAAGCTTTGATGCAGTGTAAAGAAGTAGGAGATCAACAGTTAGAGGTCAGAACCATTGAACCTGAAGGTGCAATGGAAGGTTTTGACTGATGAGGAGGGACAGCTTCATTCGGAACACCTGATGAGTTTACTGTCCCAGATGCCCATCCTCCCTCTCCCAACACAGCTATGTGAGCTATGGAGCCAGTTAGCTCCTCCTGAACCACTGCAGTTTACCATACAGCATTTGAAAACGAGCTGAAGTTGGTGCTGATTTAACATAGAACACTATACTGTAAATGCTGGTGTTTCAGGGCTTGAGTGACAAACAGGATAGATATCTTTGTAGCAGAGGCAGGGCTGGAGGCAATAGCCTCATCAGACATCCCAAGCAAAGCCATTTTGTCAATCAAAGCATTGTAACAGACCCATACATCAGGATTTCAGCATATATGAAATTCACTGTTGTCGAGAGATATGACAAGGCCACCAAATGCATGCAGACTTACTTCAAAATGCAGCTAAGTGGGGTATAAAGAGGGATGTATCTGTAGTATTGAGCCCTGTGCAGAATTTCAGTCTGAGGGGTCTGTCTTCTACAAGAGAGACCTGGCCAGATGCAACACATTGCCCCAAACTGTCTGAACCTCCCACAGATTCTTTCTGTAAGGGAACAGAGAGTAAAGAGAAGCGATAAAAACTCATTCTTTCCCACTCTCTCATTGTTTCCCCTTCACCGGACACATCGCTATTGACTCAATTATGTAATAACAGCACAACAATAGAACTGAGGGACTGGGGGAAACAAAATCTTTTACGTTAGCTAAAAGAACAATTCTATCATAATATTATCTGCATATGGTCCAGTGTTAAGTTACCAGACCTTGAAAAGGCATAAATAGGAAGGTTAGCACAGTTCTGGCTGAGTGGGGAAATGAGAAGGCCAAATGTACATTAGTCAAAGAAAGAAAAATAATATCCCAGAAAATGAATAAGAGATAACTATCCTCAGAATAATACTATATAAATACATTTGCTGTAGGTCACATAAAAGATTCATGGCACACACATGTACAGGTCAAATTACCTTTAAATATTAAATTTCTTTCCAGCGGGGAAGAATTTCAGATTTATGCTGTTTTCATAAAGAAAAAGGATGCACCCCATGCATTATTATTTGCTGACAAATGATAGCTCCTGGATTTGCCTGCAAGATATAGGTTAGAAATTGTCTTTTTCATGATTAAAAAAAAAAAAAAAGGTGAATCATCATGATATTCATCTCTTCCCCAAGAAGTTTATGCTTTCCTTTGGCTCATTAAGTCAATATTTTCCTATTGTAGAACTATAGAAGTTAGCATTAGAGAACACCTATTAGGTCACTTAAAGTAGTCCATTTCCCTGCTAATGCAGTGTTTTTTTCCCCTGCAGCACACTTTAGGCAATCCAGCTTTAAAAAATTCAGCAACGAGGTTACACTGTTCCCTGGAGACATGATTCCACACACACTTCGGTGTTCAGACATTTTCATATTAACAGGTCTAAGCAGGAAGAGCAGAACCACAAAAACTTATCATGAAAATAGGATACGAGCTCAAAGCATGCAATGGCACAGAGTGGTAAATCTATCAAACCACCAGTAACAAACTATTGCTCCTGAATTTATGGATCCAGTTTGGCCTTTATCAGTTGAAAACAAATGTGTTATTATATTCTGGCTCTTCAATGGTCTCTCTGGAATGAGCTGTGATTCTTCCAGATGGATAGATGTTCAAGTGTGCAACCAACTTTGCATGGATGGCCCTGAAAACTGAACAAACCTCTTGATTACAGTCAAGTAACTCATCCATTTAAAATATGTATAGAGATCACAACAAAAATACCTTCCAAGCAATTTAGAACATGTAACTAACGATGCTTTGAGTGTCTTTAATATAATGTACAGATAAAGATTCTAAATCAGTCTCAGTTGCACTGTGATCTTTCACCTCATGTAGGAGAAATTGGTTTTCCTTCCAGACTGGCTAAGCCTGCGGAAGGACAGCAGCTGCTTTTAGCCACACTCAGAGAGACACTAAAAACCAAGGGAAACACCAGAGGCTTTACTCCACTTTCAGGATGAGTCAGGAGGTAAATCGCAATACTGAATTCCAGAAGAGATTAATCCTTTATCTTTCTGGTTGTAACAGCACCTACTAAGCAGAAGAAGAAAACATCACTGCCATTATTTTCTCTACCTAGAGTGTTTAAGACATTATTTTGCTTTCCACATCCAGTAATTGCATGAACCTGTTCCCTTTCAGAGCTCTGAGTCATAGGGCTCTGGTGGATTTAGCAATGGTGAACTCCATCATTCCCCTTTCTCCCTCCAGTAGTTTGAACTAATATTTCTGACTGCAAAGTGGCTGAGGAGGTACCTTCTGCCACCCCTGCAGTAACCTCTGGCCAAGAGGCAGTAACCTCTGGCAATCGAGACCACTGGAGTTTGTGAGTCAGAGCCTTCAGGCTATGAACTCCCAGGCAGAGAGGCAAAGTTCAAGGCAGAACATATTGCACAGAGGAAGCTGCCTTCATGAGCTGTGCGTGTGTTGGAAAGTACAGCACATTTGTCCTCATTCATCTAGGGGTAAATACAGGACCAAGGCTAAGTCACTCCAAGGGACTCCTGTCATGCCTTGGCTGTTTACGTGTAAATCTTAGTTCTGCAGGAAAATCCCACAATCAGATTATTGATTAATCTTCCTTGCTGTCTCACTAGCAAGTTCTAGGGGAAACCTCATCCCTAAGCTGTGTGCTGCGTACCAAAAATCTTTCCTGGTAAGGAATTCTGTGAAGTCTTTAGCCACTGGTGTGCAGTTTTTGCAAGATAGTTCCAATCCACAGAAGTGGTGGTTAAGATCCTCCTGTAGTTTCACCACAGTCGTGGTGACCTTACTCTGCTGGAGGCAGTATCAATTAAACCAGCATTACTTCCTTAGGATTATTTTCAGTCATGGGATGTTCCATCATTTGCAATTAAAACCCTGTTGAGACTTCTTGAAAAGGACTTTTTATATTGATTTAAATCAACAGAAATAATAAATACAATGAAGGATACCACTTCAGCCAGGAATTGTCAGACATGGGAGCTTAAAATTCACAGCCTTCAAGTCTTCATTAGACAAATAAAACTCAGTGGGTGGAGAGACCCATGGAAGGCGAATACAAAAGAGGCATGTTACACGCGGGTACAAATTTGTTTTCCTTTCACTGCAAGTGAACGCTCAGGGGAAAATGTTTGCAGCAAGAGCCTAGCTCTAATTTCAGTAATCCCCACAGCTTCTTCTGAGGGCAGGAAAGCCATTCTTTCCATTCATGTCGTTGACTTTTTGTTGCTTCCATGCTCCGGCCGCTCCTGCAGACCATCTGGCAGTAGTGAACTGGCTAACCTCATTTTCCGAAGTGCACACCTCACCCCGTTGCTCAAGCTGCCCTCCCTCAGCCTAAGGAAGGACACAGGCAGAGGAGATTTTTTTTTCTCTTTACTCTGTCTTGTTTTGCTTAGTGTTGAGGCTTTAAGAGGGACAGTCTGCCTGTCTGTCTTACCACAGCCTCTTGATCTTGGTGTGTTCCCTTTTCCCTTTCTTTACTCCCACCTCTCTCCCCACCTCCTTTGTGTTTTATCTCTGCCTGTAAAGTTGTGTGATTATGGATAGAGAAGTCACCACACAAACAGGATAGAATTCACCACAATGGCTGTTTTGTTCATATACATTTCACTGTCTGTCTCTTGCTGGAGTGTGGCTATCATCTTCTACTAACAATATCCCTGGGTAAATGATAAAGTCAACTCTGGAGTAAAGCTAGACGGTTTATCAGCATGTTCGAACTATCCCCTTACAGCTCCGTACTTGCCAACTGCACATCCTTTTCCTACACAAAGACTCAATGCACATTAAAAAGGCACATATTGAAGCTGGTGTTTGTTTGCAGAGAGGGTATGGATCCTGCTCGCTGTGGCAGTCACCCTCCATGTTTTTCTCTCATCACTCAGAGAAAACTGGGTGATGCTGTTATGCTCTGTAACAAGCTCTTGGCTCAAGTTTGAGGTTACTTTGCTTCTCGCCAGGTCATTCTTTCTCATTCCTCTGCTGATGTTAACTGATGGATTTCCCCTAAGCTGACAACAGAGCTGATCTAATGCATTACTGCAAGAGAAAAGCCACCACAGACACAAGATAAAAGATAGGAAGCTCTGAGGTCTGCGCTGGCTGGTGTCCTGAAGCCACAAGAAATTGATAACAGGAGACCCTAATATACTATCCATAAGTCAAAAGGCAAGAGACTGATAAACCTCCAAAAGTCTTTCCCACCCTCAAATTTGGCAATCAGATTAATGCTGTGACAGAATCCGCTAATAAAACAACGGCATTCGCATCTTGCCAGGCAAGGATTAGCAGCCAGCTCTATTGATAAAGTTTGATCTGCAACAAAAAAGTAGAGCTCTGAAGCAAAGGTGGTTCTTACCTTCATTTATTTCTCTCTATAAAAAAACCAGCAGTTAAGGTTAGTGGTCTTGGATGTGAGTGCTATACTTTGCCTGGAAATGCTCATTATATTTGGCTCTCTGATGTCAGGATCTGAGCAGATTTCTCACTAACTTAATTGTTTCTTGAGTACACTATCCCTTTCTCTCCATCCAGTTCCCCGTATCCCTTTAAAATAAAGAGCCTTTGCAGAAGAACCACTCTGTCTTCTCAGTTTATATAGCAGTTAGTGCAATAGGACCCTAATCCCAGACGGATGTTTAAGAGATTAGGAAGAGGAGGAGGATGCCTGTTTATTCAGAAGGCTTTCTCTTGTTAGTCAAATAAAGAGAAATTTTCCTATTGGTTTAATTCTTAACTGTTTTGACCTCTTACATCAGGGTTAAATTTGGCCCTTTGTTCTATTACAGGGTAAGACACTGTGAGAAGAGATGAGCCAACTACTTAATTTAGTTTCATAGGGCTTGATGCAAAGGTTTGCATTGCTCACAGAGTCCAGCTTCCTACATCCCAAGTTAATTCCACTTCAAGCCCAATGGGAGCTTAGCACCTGAATGAGCATAATGTCTGAGAAGTCAAATAAATAAGAAGAAAAGGATGAAAGATTGAATTTAAAGGGAATGAAAAACATTTTTCCTTGTCTGAGGATGTGAACCCTTCCATTTTTGCCTGAACTTAATATTATTGAGCAGAAAAAGACTGTGCTATGATGATTGCTTATCTCTCTCTTTTCTCTATTTCCCTTGAACAGTGGTTGGGAGTTTTCATTTCCTATGTCATTTATAATGTGCTGAGTTTTGTGTTTGTGTTTTTGTTTGGCACGTGTGTTGTGAAAAGAGGACCTGTTACAGATTGCATCATTCTTCTTCATCCCAGCTAGAATTAATGATAAAGTCCCCATTTCTCTGCAGCGTATTCTGATCAGGGCTGGATGAATTGCACACAGTCTATAAAGCTCTTTAACACTCTGTCACAGATCTGAATCCAGAGAGGAGAAAGCTAAGGCAAAATAATGCCTTTAATTTCAAAGACACATTCACCCAGTGAGAAACTGCTTCTAAGAATGACCATTTTCTGTTCTTTTCAGCAGAAAAGACCAAGGACTGCATAACAGTCTTGAAAGGCCAGCCAACTGCCAGTGCATAAAAACGGTCCTTCTAGGTGAGGGTTATGGGACATTGGCAAGCACGTGCGTTGGATGTGCTAGACAGTACCTGCCCTGTTCTGTTCATTATCTGAGAATGTCCGTCTGGAATTGTAGAAATTACTGCAACTGCTGGGTTTTTTCCGTTCTGGTCCTAATCCAATTCCCATTAATGTCCTATTAACCCCTTGCTGTGACAGTGATCAGAATGCTGAACTTTCCCCAAATTTGTCCTCGTGCAAACTTTTACTGTTCATTTCACTTCTTATCTCTGGGCCAAACCTAAAATCCTGCAATTTGTTAACATTTGTTAACATTTTCAAGAAGCATTTCCTCTGCACTGTCTTTCTAACAGACATAACAAATGCTGTACTGTAACTGACTGACTATCCCAAGTCGTTTCTCCTGGGGACGTTAGGAAAGGTTTAGATTTTGCTATTCATATGGAAGTGTTGCCGTCAAAGCAACAGGAAAGCTTTCTGCAATGTTAGATGTTGTTCTGCCCCTGCCCTGCCTAACAAGTGGCCTTAAGACTGCTAAGCAGCTGAACACATCTGGCTTCAGTCACCTAAGCTTGCAGGTCACTGAATTGCTCTTTCTGTTGTCTTTTGCCATAAGGATTTTTCCCCAACCAGATCGAAAGCTTTTAAGTAGCTGTATGTTTGTGCCAAGCACTAATTGAATGAAAGGGAAAGATGTGAGCCAGATGCAACAGGCTAAATTCCCTCTTGAAGTTAATGGAGTTACTTCAAATTTAAACCAATGAATCTTCAATGAAGATCTGGCCTAGACGTCCAGTTCCAAGAAACAGCAAGACATACTGAAAAATTGATACACCCTTGTCTCAAGTTAGAGAAGGAGCAGAAGAATCTAGGAAAAATATGATTTGCAGATCAATTAACTTTTGATTAAAGATACCTATTTCCTGTTACAAGCAATACTTTGTATTCCTTGGTTCGGCAAATGGGTGGAGGATTTTTTTGAAGTTAATTTATGCATTTCATTGGACATACTTTGCTTGAGTGCCTTTCGTTTGAATTTTTGTTTCAGTAGATTGACCATTTTGCACCTGCACAGCAGTCCATGAGACACTGTTTATCAGTTATCTTCCTCACTGTCATTAGGGACACGAATCACTTCTTTAAGAAACATGTCATTGGAAGAGAGTATTCAGACATAGCAGTGGCTCAGTGACAGGATCAAGAAAAGATATGGTAATATTGGAGAGATGTCTCCAATGCTGTGACCTAAATTAAACTTGTAAAGAAACAATATTCTTCATGGCAGTCGTTACTTCTCCCAAACAAACAGGGAAGCCTGCTGGAACACGTAACTTTGTCAATAAAAAAGTGTGTGTGGATTTGAGCAGGAGGATTTCCCATATTTAGGAAGCACAACCATTTAACGTCTCTTTTCCTATTTTAAAGCAGTTTTAACATGAACTGAGATTTCAAAATAAAGTTTTATTATGAGTCAAAACAAAACATTTCATCTGCGTAACATCAGAGTATTCATTCCCACAGTGACCTTTTAAACTTGAAAGGATTGCACAATAAATACTGACTTCTCTTTCATAAAAGTCACTTGAAATGAAAAAATAAATCTATGCTTCGGTATAGACACATGATATTTCAACATTACTGAAATAGTTCATCGCATTGTTTTACAAAATCAAATGTCATCAGAATGGATGTTTTGCTCTAAAATAGATGCTTTTGTTAAAAGTTGCATTTTCTTTCTCCAGAGTTGTTCAACAAAAATTCTAGCTGGCTTGAAATCGGTCTTTCTCCTTTTCAGAAATGTGGAAGTCAAGGCGCCGGGTAAAAACCTGACCACCCATGAGAGGTTTGCTGTTGACTTCAATACAGCCCAGATTTCCCCCACGGAATTCAATGGCGTCATGAAATTTAGAAGTACTGGCTCCACGCTATTCAATGGCAGCAGGAGATTAAAGAGGAGCTACACAGGATGGTGATAGTAGAATGTAATGTATATGGTTCAGATTTAGTACGTATCACAGAACTGGCCACAGAGGTGAAAGGGGAGCTGGGCAGGAATTCCAGCTGAACTAGCTCACTTGTCCCTAATCCTCACTATCTGATGAACTGCCCCTGGCAAGGACCACAGTACTACAAAAATTATGCCAGTGTTCATGTGTCAAAGGTGATAGAAAGCTAAAAATCACTTTGCATCAGATGGCTGTAAGAGATTTACAAAGTTTGTCCTGGATCAGTTTCCCCAGCCATTGAAGAAACAAAAGTAGAGCTCCCCATCAGTGCCTATCAGCACTAATTCCTGTATATCATTTCTGAAAGGCTTCAGCTCAGAGACTCGTTTTGTCCACTAGCTTGGCTCAGAGGTGTGTCAACAGGGGAATAGGAAGAGACCAGACTTCAAAACACTGTCTGGGTCAGAAAACAATCCAAGTAATAAAGAAGACAAGGTGGAGTGGGGGGAGGAAAACAAAACCAAAACATACGCACAAATACCCTACTAAAAGCACTGAAAGAGATGTTTTTACATTTATGAGGATAGAGTAGGTTGGTCTGGTCTGACCGATGAGCATACCTGTAGGTCTACCCACAGACTTTGATGAGCACTTAAATGTAAATAAAAAGAATCAATTTGCATTTTCCTTTGTGTTGCCAAACATAATGCATCAGTTTACAATTGCCATTAAGGGTTATTGCTGTCTCACCACCGTGCCTTAGACAGTTTGTGCCCATTATTCCCCTGCTGCCCCAGCAGAACATCTCAGACTGCTGGCGTTTTTACACGGATGTTCCTGCTTTTTCTGGGATGTGCTCATTCCAAAAATGTTTGTTTCTAGACCTTAAAAATGTTCTCCATGAAAGCACATCACTCATCACCTCCTCACACAGGCTTATTTCAGTGTTGATGGTCTCATTTCCCATATGCATACTCATTCCAGTTCTGAGGTGACCAGACTCATAAAGCTTCTTTTGACCTTAGTGGAGTGTAACCTGGGCACTACCTTGGAGTCCACTTATCCCTTGATCAGCATTTAAATAAGTAAATTCTTTCTGATCTATGGCCTCCCTCCCCCTTTTCCTCCTCTCTCTCTTTTTTTTTATAATTCCAGGGAAAAGGAAACAAACCACAAGCATTCATTCAGCAAACAGCTGTGGACTGGAGGAGATCAGAAGTGCAGTCTGGAAACCATGTGTGCTTCTCATGTTACAATAATTGAGAAACAATGGTCAACGGCAGGTATGGAAACACAACAGTCATAGGTATGCTGAAAAAACATCCTCCTCAGAATAAGAGATCACTCTGAAATCAGCTTGATCACTAAAGAGCTGCTTTGCAGCCTAGTGAGCACAAACAGGCAGCATGTGAAACTGCTCAAGAACTCAGAGAGTCCCCTCCTCTCAAAACTATAGTTATATAAAACATAATGCAAACGGCGACTAAAAAGATGGTGTTTAGCTGCTACCTTTTCATTTCTTCTCAACCTGTGATGTAATCTGTTCATCTGTTAGCTCTTCACTACATTAGACACCTATGCATCGTACCAGCGCACCATGTGTCATAGAGCGCTGTGCTCCTTCTGAATTACCTGAGCCAGGCAATCCCATGAGTTCTAACTGATCTGCTCCACAAAGCCGTGCTGTCTCGCACTGCCGTGAGGCAGTTGAACATGTGAATCACTTGAGTGGTGCCCACAAATTAAAATCACACGTCAACATGCGCAGCATTCTGCTGTCTTCACATTTTGAACGGAAATAGCCTTCTTTATTTCACAGATTTTTTTTATTCACTTAAAACACCAAAGACTTTGATTCCGCAATAAATTATCCAAACCCAACTACAGCTATCTGGTCTATATATCACTTGATATTCGCAAGGTGGCTTTTGGTTCTGTATTGCAGCCAGGTACCATGGGCACATTCCAGTCTGCATCAGAGGAGCTGTGGGATGATTCTGAGGAACACTCTCCATCTCAGAGCTGAAATTAGTAGCACTGCAGATATTTGGCCACTGTTATGACCTCGTTATAGCATTACGCTGAATTGGAGGAATATCTATATAAAAAAATGTCTCATTTTCCACTCAGTCACTGACCTCCCTGTTGAGAACACACACATGCACACATAAAACTAAATTATGTTATTAAAATACATCTGGACTAAGAACTTGGATTAAGACTGAGGACCAGGTTTTCATAGGCTTCCCAGCTGACTTTGGCAGCAGATTCCAATCGCAACTGGTTAAGGCTGGCTTCACCCCAATACTTAAATGTTTTATCCCTTAACATGGTGCTTTTTAGCAGTGAGAGCCCCACCCTTTACTTAGGAAACTAAGCAAAACCAAACTCTTTTTTTCCCACTCTTAATGTGGGAAATTGCTTGACAGTGAGTGATCTCCCAAGAACAGGGATAGGGAAAGAAAAAGGCAGATTCAGTGATTTCCTTCATCATCAGACCCAGAAATACTTCTTTCCCTGTAACATTTACACTGATCAGGGCAGTCACAAAGATGGTTAGGAATATTTACATGTCTGAAGCATTTTAGCCATGGACCTCAATTAACTCTACTCTGAGCACCAGGACAGATCTTATTCTATGAGAACAGGTCACTTCCCTGACCCAGTATGGGTGGAATGACCCTGGAAATTAACGAAGAACTACAAAATAATTATGATCTAAATTAATGTATGCTGGCTTTCTTTCCTTTTTCCCCTTCCCCTTTATCCTTTTATTTACAGTCATCCTTTCATTATAAACAAGGTCATCTTAAAATTATAAAGATACTGTAAAACATATGCTTTGGGGGATTTAGGGCTTACCCTGTACAGTCAGTCTTTTTATAGGGTAGCCCTAAAATTGAAAAGGATTTTGTCAAGTCCAGAGGCCTTCCCAATGTATTTTGATAGAGCAAAAAAGCCAGCTCGAGTGAATGAATACCCTGTTATAGTGAACAATCATTTGGCAGCATAGGTTATTTTAATGGACACATCACTTTAAACGAAGCCTTCACCATCTGTTCTGCCCTCTAATTACAGATGCAAAAAGAACATAATTCACAATTGCATCATAAAAAAGTAAGATATAAGTGATTTAAATGCATGTGTATGTTCTTTATTCAATGCAGCATGCAGCTGTTATGTTGTTTTCATGTTTCAGACACAAATCAGGATGAAAATGGCTCTCCTTTGATAGAGTGAATTCCCTCACACAGGACATTTTGTGTGCAGCGAGCAAGAATTTGCTAAGGGCAAAATCCCTACTTTTTTCACATAAACCCAATCCTGGACTCTCTAAAGGAAGATGGAATTTATATCCCTTAGCCAGCGGTTGCGCAGAGCTGTGAGACAGCCTGTTCTCAGCTACTCCTCTGGAGTACTGACAGCAAAGGCAGTCCCTAGTGCTCCACAAGGCTAATCCAGTGGATATTGAAGTCCTGGAGGGGTTAATCCATTGATATCAGTGGGTCAGAATACACACACATATATAAAAACTTATTCATTTTTTTCCCCATATTTTGGTGTCGCAGCAACATCTTTCTCCCTGCATTGCCATGTCTTCTTCTTAGTTTGGCCTCTTTTAATTCCCTGGACTATACAACCTTGGTTTTGACCTGTAACCAAACATTTCAGCCCTCTGGAACACCTTGCTGTAGGGCGGGAGTCATGGAAAGGCACTTGCAGCAGCCCATTGCATCGGGCTGAGTTTCAGCCTAATAGAAGATTTCACAGTAGTTGCACAGTATATAGCTCAAAATGAGAAATTGGAGAGGTCCTGCTGAGTAGAAACTCATCTATCAGCAGCAGCAAAAGGCAGGAATATGCAAGCGAATAATCCGTTCTAAAACTTAAATGATGCCATAAAATGAAAGAAATGCCAATTATTTTCAAGTGAGTCAAGATACTTAAAGTGCAACCTTTTATTGGACTAACAAATCAGTTAGAAATAAAACACATGGGCTTTCAGGATGAAAATGTATTTTCTTCAGGTGTTGGCAGCTTTTAAATTGAGCTATGGTCCAATCCAACTTTTTCCTAAGGATCAATACAGCTCTAGACATTTTATTCTTTCTTCTTGTTTTTTAAGTCTTTTTGATCCAAAAAGTTTTCTTTAAAGATGGCTGTTTTTATCTACTTAGGAAAAAAAAAATCGAGTTTCAAATGAAAAATATTATATTTTTTTATAAGCACATAAAATTGAGATGCTTTTCTTTCTAGCTTCAACAGAAAAGGTAGTTATACCAAAACTTTATTCTCTGTGTCTTTCTTAAAATAATAATACAAAAAGCCTTTCTTATACCAAGTTGAAGAAGCTTCTTTGTTTGTCTTAGTACAACAACTTAATCATGCTTTGATTTAGTTACACATTAAATATAATGTGCACCTAACTTTAAGCACAGAACAGTCTTCATAGATTCATAGACTCATAGAATGGTTCAGGTTGGAAGGGACCTTAAAGATCATCTAGATCCAACCCCCCTGCNCAGCCACAACCTCCCTGGGCAACCTGTTCCAGTGTCTCAGCACCCTCATTGTGAAGACTGATCATCATCTTGCATGATTTCAGGAAAACTACACTGTGCTCATAGTTAAACAGAGAGTCAAACCCAGCTCATTTTTCTTCAGAAGATGGTTCTAACTCCTTTGCATTGCTCTTCAGAATGAAATAAAAGCCCAAAGACCCAAACAGCTTCCGTAACTGGTCTTACTGGAAGTAAGCAGTCTGTGGTCATGTTGGAGTCAGATTTTATTAGACTAGGGAGACTACTGTGTAAGATAAATGTGTGGAATATTTTTGTCTCACCATCTGTAAAATGGGGCTACAAATATTATCACCTTTCTGTGAAATGTCTTGAACTCTGCAGATCTAAAATATCCCACATGAAGGCTTCCAAAGCATCTTTTTCTAGGTAAGGTGGATGAAAAAATGAAATTGCAAAATCTCCATTAGCTATTTTTGTCCTTCCCTTTGCAGTCAGTTTATGAGGTAGTCAAAACATCTCATCGCTCAAAATACTCATCAAAATTACTTCACTTTTTTTTCTTCCCCCCCCGATATTTTCTGTTTCTTGTCAGTGTGCTGCAGATGTCAGCTTGGAGTGAACTCTCACATGTGGTGGGTAACTGGCTGCAGGGAAGGACAGGACACTCTCCGCTATCCTACACAAGGTGTTTGACCGTTCTCCATATGTCATGGTAGTACAACCAGTATAGTCAATTCTCTTTGATAGCTGGGCATATAATATGAAGTAAAAGAAAATTGGTTAGGTATGTTGGACCTCAGATAGTTAAGACATACATTTAAGCCAGAGAACTTCAAAATCAATGAGAGTTTTTACAAGGCAACAATTCAGGAACAGAGTTCACAGTGCCAAGACAGCTGTGCGCTGGTAAGAATCCTAGCTGCTTCTTTGGAATACAACAGATACTGGAAGTAATGCAATCAAGCAACTCCTCAAAATGAAAAATTACAGTAAAGCATCCTTAAAATAACAGAGGGCTTTGCCAGCAGTTCCAAGCTGGGTATTGGGAGTGTGCAAGATGCTGCATTTCTTCTGAGCAGGCTATTGCTGTCAGTTCCCAAGAAGAGGAATATTGACCAGCATTGGACTTTCCCAGTGTCATAATGTTCAGCCAACATAAACAGTTCAGATCAAGTCATTGTTTGTCTCATTTCCAAGATAGTTTTCAGCATATGCTAATTTGTTTAGAGAAAAGGACTGTGTGGAGGACGATGCCTATTTAAGCTCAGTATCAATGATTTTCCCCAGGCAAATAGAAGGAAAATCTTGATAGCAGAAACTTGCAGCATTTTAAATAGCTGCTATAGAAAGACTGGCTCTGGAAAGGGAATCAAAAGGCTTTTTTGGGCTCAAGTGAGCTGGTTTTGACCTGGGTTTGCGATCTGAGTAGGGAGTGGGAGAAAGGAGACACATCTTCATGTTCTTGTCTGCTTGTTCATTCTTGGGGGAATCTGTCACACCCCTGGGGATGCGGTGATCCCAGCCAGCTGGAACAGCCTTCCGACAAGTCCTGCCAGCCCCGACTGTGAGAATGTCCTGAGCCTTTTTCAGCCATGCTCTCAGTCCTCCACTTTTCACAGGGCAAGGAAAACGTGGCACAGACCCAGCTCTGCTAGTTTTGTGCTGCACAAAGACACCTCTGTCAGAGGGGACTCTTGTTTTGCCTGCTTGGGACCATTTTACTCTGCTTCAAGGAGGGCTCTGCCCAAGTTCTTCAATTTTTCTACTGAACATTTCTTAAACCGTTGAAAAAACCCTACAATAATAGTATTTGGAGAGCAGGGAGAGAAGAGAGACAGAGCAAAGCAAACCCTTATCCTTGCTATGATTCAGAGCCAAGTATCTCTCTGTGCATTAGGCAGCACATCCCCACAGGGTCTGGAGAGACGAGTTAGGTGAGGCTGAAAGTAAGATCATATCACCAACCTTCTCTGTATGCTACTGTGCAGATGAGGTAATCTGGTCATGCTAAAGGATGGCCCCTCCCAAGGGGCTGACTCCACTTCAGTCTGCATTGGAGAGCCATGCACCCAGTGAAGCAGGGATGACTACACCACCACCCAGTGTGACGGAAGGAGGAGAGGTGCATTAAGGCCCCTAAACGATTCTGTACCTCCCCCACCTCACAGACATAATCTTTATGCTTCTCTAATTCCAGCACCTATTTGTCCCTCAGCCCAGGGAAAAACCTGAACTCTTTCCAGACCTGAGATGTGCATTTACATACACTGCAATGTGTCTGTGTATGTTGTGAGACCTGCCGTATAATTTTAGTGCCTCTCCTTTTAGTGAGGTCATGGAAGTACGGGCTCTCTGGAACAAAAACATGAAATGCGAAGCATAAGAAGATGGAGTCAGATTTTTAAAGACACTTACTCTCACAAAGGTACAGATAAGTTCCAGCTGGTTTTCTAAGCTGCTTTAGACCCTAATTTCACCTGACTTCAAACAGCTTTGAAAATCAGACTTTAGTAGCCGGGGTTGATTTTGCTGACTCGGAAATAAATCTCAATTGATTTCTGGAAGTGTGAGTGAGCAAAGAGCACCCTCAGCAGCCTTTGACTTCAGATGATGCTCAGTGCCCCAGAAATTAGGTCACTCAGTGCTCAGGAGGATCACTGGAAAATGCAGGCACAGAAAGAAGTGGGTAGTGTTTGCTAGGTTGACTTGGGAAAACAAGAAGTTAGTCCCTGGCCAAATTGGCCAGGACAGTTCCCAGGGGACAGGTTCTGCCGCATCACAGTCAATTGGACTTTGTCATTGACTCCCTGGAGTTAGTAATTTTGCCCAGCACTCTTTCTGCTTCCAGACAGCTGCCAAGTCCACTGGGCAATGGGTTTTTTTTTCTTTCTATTGAAATGCACAACACAGTGATGGGGCAGGCAGTGACACCATTTGCAGAAGACAATGCTGAGGCAAAAAAAAAATCTTCTTTTCCTGCCTGTCCCTGCAATCTCAAAGAAGTGAATTTATTTTTCAAATACATGATTTCTCATCTTCTGTTTAGTTGCCAGGTCCTAAGGGCTGATAGGACTCAAAACAGCCTGAGACAACTTGCCTGTCTTTGTTTCCTTAGATTTGCTGACAACTTATCAAAGAGACACAAACTACACGCTTTAAGCATACAAGGCAGCCTTTCAAGTCAGTCCAAGACCACAGGTCAACAAGAAGCCAAGAAACAAACTTGACTAAAGTACAAGTCCTGAAAAGCTAACAATATTGTTAACTTGGAAAATGGAAGTAATAATTGTCAGGTAGGAGCTTTCCTGCAAGGCTTTCCTCCAACAACCTCTCTACAAAAACACACTGCATGTGCTCCTGTGCTTTTGACTTTGCACACTGGAGAGATACCGGGTTCAGCTTGAAAGGGTTTAGCTAAACACCAAACCAAATCTAGCCAAAACAGCATAGATCATAGGCTAGATTATTTTGTTTCTCCACAGCCCTCATGTCCCAGGTCTAACATTTATTTTTCTTACAAGTATAGAATTCCCCTTAATACATTTTTAATTAGCTCATTCATCCTCTGTGGTGTCATTACCACAAGTCCACCGCAGAGAAGGAAAGAGAAGGGTCAAGTGGGACAAGTATGAATGACTCGGGATGTTCTGCTCATCACTGAATGAGTCACTGTACAGGATGACATGGATACAAGCAAAAGGGCATTCTGCGACCAGCGAGCATAGTACCAGACAGAGTGTTTTCTAAACAGCTGAACTTGGCTACGGCCCACCAAGTTCAGATGTCAACAAAAGTCTCATCATTCCGAAATTCCCTCCTTAGCTCTCTGTATTGGAAAAGATGTCACTATTGCCATTCTGTCCTCAAAATACGTTTGATCTTATCTACTTTTCCAGATTAGATACTCATGGAACTAATGAATGACCAATTTGCAAAGCAATCGGTTGCAAGCACCTTCTGGCAAGCTTTTCCCCTGGAAACTGCCACAGAAAATTCAACCCTTCTTCCTGGTGTAGATCTTGTGAGAATATGTGATTTTTTTAAAAGATACGTTTGGGGGTTTAATTGGTAGAAATATCTACATCTTTTAGGTTCTTCCCAAGGTTTTCAGGCCATTACCAGCTTCCCCAGGCAAAAGAAAAGCAAGACACCATAACAAAGTAGGAGCCCACCTCACTGCTGGGGCAGAGGTACTAGGGCTTGGGTTTCATCTCTCCTCATTTTGCCCTCTACTACCTCCAGCCCATCCCCACCCCCAAGAGAATGAAGATGGTTCTAGCTGCTCAAGGCAATAAAGTAAGGCCTGGGAGGAAATGTTGTCTTTTGGGAAAACGCAAAATTGTGTGACTGCATTAAAGTCAACACTATTTATCTTCACCTCTTGTCCTATGGGATGACAAAGGGACACAACTGTTAAACCCAACCCCTCTGTGCAGCTGCAATGCAAAGAGGGCAGGGACTGGTACTTTCAAGTGTCAGACCTTTTGTGCCCAACTACTAGTTTATGAGGCTGATGTCAAGCATCTCACTCAATGAAGCCTTTGTCCTAGGTGTATAGGGCAGGATAGTGGAAAAACTACCCTGTCTTATATCCCAGGCTCATCCATCTTCAGCTCACCCGGTTGCTCCATTTTTAGTTTTTTTTAGACTAGCCATTGCATTGCTAGTAAGGATTCCCCCCTCCCGGGTTAATGTACTGGAAAATTGCTCTGCATGTTTATGTGGGGGTCCATTCCAACTGAAAGAGAAAAGGAAAGAGGAAAAAAGACTATTTGGAAAGAAGAATATTTTTCCCACTGAACTCACAGGGCAGACCCCAGCTTGTGGGTTCTGACCCTGATTAAGAGAATTTCAATGACCTGCTAGGAGGTTTATTGTGAAGTCTGGTAGAATGCACTTCCGAATGAAATTGTTTATTATTTATAATCACAAAGGTGGATTTGAATAGTCTACATTGCTCTACTTCACCACACTACTCATTTCAAGACCCCAAATTTAAACCATCCTAGATCACTAAGATCCAGTTCTCCTCCAGCTCCTGGACCTTAACCAGATTCTCTGACTCAAACCTTTTCTTTTCCCTTTCCTTGCCTTTCCCGTTTCCTTTCCTTTCACTTTTCCCTTTATTTTCCTTTCCTTTTACTATTCCCTTTCCTTTCCTTTTACTTTTCCCTTTCCTTTCCTCTCCTGGACCTTAACCAGGTTCTCTGTCTCAAACCTTTTCCTTTTCCTTTTCCTTTCCTTTCCTTCTCTTATCTCTTCCCTTCTCTCTTCTCATCTATTCTTCTCTTTTCTTTTTCTCTTTTCTTCTCCTCTCCTCTCCTCTCCTCTCCCTTCCCTTCCCTTTTTCCCCTTTTTCCTCTCTATACAGTTAAAACTGGATTGCACAATACAAATTTGTTGACTTTGGACCCAAGGATAAGGCAACACAAGTGATAGCACTATATGAGATAACTTGTAGCTGCTGATGGATAAAAATAGCCAAAATACACGCCTACAAATAAAAAGTTTCCAGTGTTAGGGCTGTTTTTAGCTCAAATAAAACTTTACATGGTCTCTGGGGTTTGAGTTGAGACTAACTTTGGACAAAAGTGAAATACCACAAATGTCATAAACAGTGTCTGTAAACAAGCTAAAAATCAACAGTCCTCTTTTCCCAGGTCTGGAAGACTAGCCCGCTGTGTGTTCACAGATATTCACCATCATCACAAGTGTCTATGATAAAGTCAGGTACTAAATGAAACTTCTTAACAAATTGAAAATACTCATAGGTAATGTGAATGCTCAGGTGCTTTTCAATTCTGTTCCCACTAAACGGGGTAGTCTTTTTGGTCTCTTTCTCAATAAACATGTCAGAACAACATCTCTAAGTCTCTCTCCTCAAAGCTTCTGGTACTGTCAAAAATAGCTGAAGTTGTTTATTCATCCATCTTTCAGCAAGGCTGGGTCCTGTTACCCAAGAAACAGAACGCTTTGCAGTTCTGGAGAAAAAAAGAAGTGAAAGGTCTGTAAAACACCTTTCTCTTGTTCTCTATAGTTAGATCTTTTCGTTTTCTGGGACTGTAGTTCATATATGATGTCATTTCTCGTTATTGCTTCTCAAAGTTAATTTCACATACAGTTGCGAGGTGACATTAACTCCCCCCGTGTGTAATAAGGTGTCTTCATACATGCAGTTGTCTGTTATGACCAATAGTCACAAATCCTACCCCAGAAGTTAGAGTGAGGTCCTACCCTTTCATGAGCTTCTGGTTACCTCTTGGCACTAGCTCTTTGCTAACTAAATAAAAATGCAGGCAGGGTTCAGGCGCTTTCTAACGATGTTTACAAGTGATGATGTGCTCAGGCCAGGGGCTGGACTGAGCCTCACCTCCCAGAGAAAGGGTTTCCACTCTTCCTATTCTCCTTTCTAGGAGTCAAGTGACGTCAAACACCTCGCGACCTCGAATCCTGGCCAAACTGTTGGCATGGTTGACCTGTTTATTTGGGTAGAGCCTGAAAGAATTTTGGCAAAACTTACAAACTAGGCTCAGATAAGGGGAAACCTTCAAGTCAAACAGAAACGTTAATGTGAACACCCCTAATCTCCCAGTCTGCCCCCTTCCGCAGGCAAAGGTCAGGAACATTTGGTCCCCACAGACCCTTAACAAGCAGATGTTACTGTAACATGCCCAGGGAATCAAGCATAAATATGACCCCTGACCCCAGTTGTCAGCTGATCCGCTGAGACTCTTAGAAATATACTCTTAACTTTTAGAAATTCCCACTTTTTCCCACCGTCCCACTCCATTCTTTCCCTCCCCTCTCCCTTGTTTCTCCCAGACCCGTAGCTGCCGAGTGGCGCTTGCACAGTTGCTCACGGCCTGACCCTCTCTTCACCCAGGTCAAAGGCCTGAGACCCAGGGCAGGGCTCTTTTCTTGCTAAAGGCCAGCTGATGAATCATTCCCAACTTGAAGGGAACAGAGGAGAGGGGAGGAGTTTGTCTCTCAAAAGGCCCTCAAACAACTGTGCCCTATATATCAGCATTTACACTACTCTGACACTCTCAAAAATTCACTTTCCTTCCTGGGAATGACAACAAAAAGTGAAGGGGGAAGGGATGGAGAAGCTGAGAGGCCCTCCCTGGACAGCCTGGAGACAAGCCAGAGCCCAGTCCTGATGGCAGCAAAGGGGGCTCTCCCTTTGTTTGAAGGTAGATGTAATGTGTGAGCATCACTCACTTCAAAAAACACTCCTGTTGATTAGGAAAGAGTGTAAAGAAGGCAGAGGGGGGTTCCAAGGAAAGTGGGGACAAGCTGCATCAGGCAACTGCAGACCAGGTCCTGTCAGACAGGGCAGCTCTGACCAGCGGTGGGAGCTGTCAGTGTTTCTCAGCACTCGCAAGACAGCTTCTTCTTCCGCTCAGCCCCATGTGGCTGTCAATTTTTTGCCTGTAACATCTTACCTCTCCTACTGCCAGATGATCCACTGCAGACCTGCCAAGTTCATCTGCACAAAAACGTTTCAGTTCTGGATTCTGTCACACCATCTCCTAAGGAGGGACTGTCTCATTCTAAATGAGCTGCAGGAATCACAAAAACCAAACCCAGACACCTTCCAACTCCACCGAGACGTTGCTCTGGCTTTCCAGCCTATCCACCTCGGCATGTGTGACTCAGGCCAGTGAGCATCTGGAGACTGCAGGCGGAGGGATGCGTAACACTCCCTAGACATTGTTTATTTTTGTTTGAGTCCCTTCACCTTTATAAAATCACAAAGACATTTTTGGCACCACACCAGGCTTTGATTTGAAGTGGGGATTTCCCTGCGTGGTTCACACTCCCTCTCTGGACACTGTTAAAAGCTAACCGCTGCTGATGACTTTTACCCCTCACTAGCATGGATGCTTGGGCAGACGTGGCTGTGGGCTGCACCAAAACACGAGTTGCCATGGCACCGTCGGTTATTATATAAGCCATCAGTTCTTATAGATCTGTCACATCCATTTTAAGATAGGAGAAGAAGATTTCTTGCTTGTCTTTTGGAGGATATGCCTGTATATTTTATTTTTAATTGATGTGTGTGTGTATTAGTGTAGGTGGTTCGAGAAAGGGTGGACCTGCATACTTTAAATGGAGAAAGGAACTTATAATTTAAAACCACACATTACTGTGGCTGGGTGATGTATTCTGTAAAGCACAGCCTTGATTTAAAAGTCTGTCTAGTGTGGACAAGTAAGAAACATGGGTTTGTTCACACAAAGACATTGCATCTTGGTTCCAGAAAAGTCAGTGAGAATTTTGCCATTAACTTTAAATGGAGCTAAGGCTTCACCTCAAAGCTTTTAATCAAAAAGTGTGAGCTAGCATGTTCAAACAATGCCTCCCAATCCTAGTCAATGATAGTCTAAGGAAAGAAGGACTTTATTCAAAAGCCTTTCATCCAATCTCTTGGTTACCAAAAGATAACTGCAAGGCCCACTTCTATCCTCCTGAGCTGCTCCTGATCATGCACAGTATTTTCACTCAGCAATACCATTTCTTTCAGTTGATCCTGTAGTGTTCCAGAAGCTTGGTTACCACTGTTATTTCTTCTTAGGACACAGCAAAGCTCTTTTCTTCATCTTCCAATTTGTGCAAAATTCACCATTGTGTTTGTTCTCTCTACTATAAAGGTTACTCTTGCTGTGAGGGTCTCTGAAAGTAGAACATTCACCTCCAGCTGGTCTCTCAGCATACACAACCCCTGATGGTTATCCCTAAGGTGACTCTGTAATGTGCTCTTGTGGCCAATAGGGCCAACAGCGTCCGGGGGGAGTGGGATCAGAAGATGGTTGGTTAGTAAATCAAGGGAGGTCCTTCTCCCCCTCTACTCTGCACTAATGATGCCGCATCTGCAGTATTGTATCAGTTCTGGGCCCCTCAGTTCAAGAAGGACACAGACCTGCTGGAGGGTGTGGAGCGTAGAACAAAGAAGATGATGAAGGAAGTAGAACACCTCCCTTCTGAGGAAAGGCTGAGGGAGCTGGGTCTCTTGAGCTTGGAGAAGAGGAGGCTGAGGGCTGACCTCATTCATGTTTATAAATATGTGAAGGGTGGGTGTCAGAAGGATGGAGCCAGGCTCTTCTCAAGGTCATCTGGTGATAGAACAAGGGACAATGGGTGCAAGCTGGAACAGAAGAGGTTCCATATAAATATCAGAAGAAACTTCTTCCCAGTGAGGGTAATGGAGCATTGGAACAGGCTGCCTGGCAGGGGTGTGGAGTCTCATTCTCTGGAGACCTTCAAGACCTGCCTGGACGTGTTCCTGTGCAACGTGGTCTAGGTGATCCTCCTGTGTCAGAGGGATTGGACTGGATGCTCTTTCCAGGACCCTTCCAATCCCTAATGATTCTATGATTCTACATGGAAACTACCTAATCACTATCCCATTATCTTATACTAGAACAGAAAATTATTTGTACTTCAAATCTTCTCTCATCATCAAAAATAGAGAAATAAAACAAACATTTAGGAGAATACAGTAAACAGACTAGGGGAAAATTCCACCTCAGCATGGTCAAGAATAATTTGTACACATAAACAACAGAAAGAGAACGGAAATCTGGAAGCTGAGTATACTGGAGATTATTTTCTAGTAGCCTGGCTTTGAAATCTTAGTAGAAATGAATTTTCCCAAGTCTCATTAACCCTCCAGGGATGTTTTATGACTTTATAAAATCTTCTGATGATCCAACAGAATTTCCTTTCCTGGGACTGATTTAGCCTGTGCTGGGTCCAGCCCATGATGTAATGTAGAAATCATGCATACAACCATAACGGAGAGAGAATCCACAAAGTGCCCACAACATTTCCGTACACATAACTCGCAATTTACATCAGGACAGGAAATGTTTTCCCCATCCCCTGTGTAAATCAGATATTTTAGAATAAAAAGTCCCTATCTGAAATCAAGATTAAAGAGACAATGTTTTTAGACACCAAAATTCCATGTATGCACCAAGGAGAAGATTGCTAGAAGCATTCTCTTTCCAAATGGTTTGATTTCTTCTCTAAGTCAGTGTTTTCTTTCACACGAGTTTAACTTTACTCACATTGCACACAAAACAACAGATTTTGGTGCAGACAAGGGAAGAATTTTTAGGAAGTGTTGAGGTGGAGTAGTTTACCAGCTTTCTCAAGCCTTTTCTTTGCTCCATTTGGCATCTCACAGGAAGAACACTGTTTGATAGAAGAGGTTTTACTGACAGACTGCTGATCGCCTCCACTGCAGCTACACCACATAGGTTCAGAAGTTCTAAGTACTTTTGCCTATGCATATCTCTGCACACTCATGAACCTGCAGGAAACCCACTGAATAACAGATCTGTTTTTCCTAGGTCGCTATAGCACAAAACAAGGCAACATAGAATCATAGAATCATTTTCGAGGTCAGAAGGGACCTCGAAAAATCATCTAGTCCAATCCCCCTGCCACAGAACGATCACCTAGACCAAGTGGCACAGGAACACATCCAGGCGGGTCTGGAACATCTCCAGAGGAGACTCCACAACCCCCTGGGCAGCCTATTCCAATGCTCCATTACCCTCACTGTGAAGAAGTTCCTTCTGATAGTTAGATGGAACCTCCTCTGTTCCAGCTTGCACCCATTGCCCCTTGTCCTATCACCAGATGACCTTGAGAAGAGCCTGGCTCCATCCCCCTGGCACCCACTCCTCACATATTTATAGGTATGACACTAAGTTGTAAGGAAGATGTCAGTCTGGTTCTACAGACCATCCAACAAAGGGGGTGTAAGACACAACTTTGAGAATTATCCCCAAAAGAGTGGGTGGAGGGCAAGAGATCCTCTGCACCTAATGACTGAAACCAGCTGGGGCTCAGGTCCTGTAGGCTCTCACACATCACAAGTCAGTCTTTGGAAATCAGAATTATTTCCCATCGGTGAAATTTCGACCGCAAAGTTGGTTTCAAACTTCATTCCTGCTTTTATCTTTGAGTTACTTTTTGCAACACAGTCCCCAAGGTCTGATGTATTTGTTTTTCCCAAATCTCATGCCTAGCACACTTTTATTAACTGACAGACCATTAAATCAGATTGAACAAACCTGCTAAGGAACTACAAACGTGGGGTGTTTTCTTCTGGAGATTAAAAAGCACTTATGGGAAAATACAAGCTGCATGTATTTCAAGTTTCCAAATTCATGCAGACTTGTGGAGTTTTCTCCCATCTACAGTTACCCACCCCTTTTCAGCTTTCTAACCCCAGTTCCTACCATGCTACGCAAACAGCAAGGGTCAAGGTTGAGGACAGTAGCCTAACAAGTGAAAGGTTGAATAACTTAAAAAGAAGAAAATACCGATTTCAAGGGAGAAGCTGAACAGGTTTGGGATTTCTCACACTCTCACAAGCTGTTGTTCCCCACTTAATTGGCCAGGTCTGTGCAGACATTACATTTTTGATGGGCACATATTTTTCTGTTGGTGTTCTACACTACCTAATTTTGCCCTTGTGCTTGCAAAATGTTATCTTTTTACTTCTCTTTCCTTCATTGGTTTTTCCTTCCTTTTTTTTTTTCTTCTTCTCTGTTTACCTTGTATATACATGTGAAAGCTAAAAGTGTAAGCACGTAGTGCACTATATCTGACATACCAGTGCCCCTGGTCACCTACATTCAGCTACAATAACACAGAGCATATTGACTTTTAAATCTGCTCGGTATCCTTGACAAAAATCTTCCCTTAATTTACATAACTTCTGAACCTGATTCCAAGAGGAAAAAATAAAGGCAAGGCTTTTTCCTATTTTGGGTATGTTAACTGAGAGGAAATGCTATCACTTTCTATCTAAACAATGAACCATTTTGTCCTCTGCGTGGCTCTGTCTTGGTTGCTGTATTTCTTTTCATTTTTTTAATAAAATGGGCAAAAAACCAAACCCTGATAAATTCCAATTATAAAGGATACTGAGAGTTCTGAATTATTTCTATAACTATTATAGATCCTGCAGCTGACCTGGTTAGGGTTTTTTTGTTGGGTGAGAGGAGTTATTCAACAGCATGAACTGGAAGCTGTTGCACAAAAAAACTTAAACACAGAGCAAAAATGGAGAAACTTTCCCAAAGAGAACTATAAACTTCGGGAAAACCTGGTTCCACCTATATCAGTGGGATTGGGGTAGGTTGCTTGTCTTCAAGGACCAGGACTATTGTCAAGAGAACATTTACCTGTTGAAGTCCTTTGCAAAGAAAGTAAGTAATTGTGAAGAAGTAGTTGCTGAAGTTATCCAAGGCAAATTTCCATGTGCTGGCCTCCCTTTCTCATTTTATTCTTCCCTATGATATGCTCACTGCCTAACAATCATATTTGGTATCCTAGAAGGAGTGGGGGCAGTCTGACCCTTGCTACCAGAATAACAGTAAACAAATGATGCTCAAAGCTTATGACCAAGTTACAAAGCTGCTACATGAGGTCCAGAGCTTATTCCCAGGAAGAAACTACCAAGAGACCACAAGGAGACATGAGGCCAAGCACACCCTGTGCTTGACCCCTGGAAAACTGTCAAGGAACGTCAAATACGAAGTATCTCAAGCATCTAGCAAACACAGTCACTGGAGCCCCAGCTCACTTGCAGTGAAAGTCCACAGGAATTTCTCTCCTGGCTTTGCTAAAAAGCTAGCTATGAGATGGGTTCCTTCAATCTGGAAGGTGATGAAAGGCTCTCATGGACTGCAGTGCCAGCTTTCGAGCCGTAGGATGGAGCTCAACTTGCCATCTATGAGATTTCCCAGCACTTGAGAAAGATCACTTTTCCTTCCTTATTTTTTTTTCTCTTTTGTTACAGTCCATTGCTCGAGTTTTCTTTTTACAGTAGCTGCAGAGCAAACATTCACACAACAAGAAAACTTCCTCGTGCCACAGAACAACATGACCACAGAGGAACACCAGCTTAAACTGTGTTTTTCCATGTTCAGAATATGTACCTTGACCATAGGCCATTCATCACGCATGGCAGCTATTGCTAGTGGTTAGACCACAGACATCCAATTGCTCAGAATTAGCTCCACGACATTCTCTGGTTAAGTTAGTGCACATGGGAAAATACATCATATACTTATGGTTAAACTTTAAATGCATCTCTCAGAAAGTCCTCTCCACAGGGCTTCTTAGCGCTATCTCCTATGGTCAGCTACCAATTTGTCCATTAAGCTTGTGGGCATGGTTGTTACCAGCATCTTTTGTTGTTCCTAGTTTGATAGAATTAGAAATGAAAGTACTTGGAACAACTAGAGTAGGCTCAGTCCTGATGGAAATGTAAGGGCTGGAGAGCTGCGATCACATTACAGGAGAGACAGTACACACTGTTTTGACTGATCCTGAAGTGGAAGAGCCACATATATTTAAGCCACCTTTGCCCTGACAGTGAATTCAAAGCTGCTCGTTGCAAGCACCAGAACCATCCTTCAAGGCTGTAAGAAATTTCATTACAGTAAATATTAGTATAGAATTGTGTTTTTATGAATCCTACAACAAACACTACAGTGGCCATAGGGTATCTTTCAAATGGGAAGGCATGCAGAGAAGGCAATGAACTCATTTCTGAGACAGTCAAATCCTTTCACGTTGGCTGCAGTTGTGTCATGAGTAATAAACCCTCTAACAACAATAAAACCTTCATCGCAGCAGCTCTGTATGCAAAATACCAAGACATGATCTGTGCTCCTAGAAAGCTGGTCCACAGGCAGACAATGGACTAAAATTCAAGTTCTCAGCGTAATCTCTGTTTGGTGAGGGGCTACGTGTACAATTACAACAGATTCCACGATGATGCTAATATCCCCAGCACCCCATTGGGAGATTAAACACAAATTCTAAAAGTAAAACTACGTGGAATAAAAAGCAAAGCAGAGGGCATGGGATGTGAGAAATTTGAACACTTGATGTTTCACATGCAGTTGATCTAAAAGACCTGATTCAGCTCCAGTGAAGGGAACCGTGTTGCACTAGACAAGAGCTTAGCCAAGAGCGTGGGTTGGTTTTAAGCCTTCTCTAATGGCTAAAACTATCCCATAAGCTGCAAAGAGTCAACAGAAGCCATACATATGAATTTTCAATTTTACCCAAGTAAAATATTCATTGCACTGTGTTTCCTCTGTTCAGTGAAATTTCACGTAGGTGACATTACCTTGCGTTATAAAATTCCCTTACATTCACACTAATTATAAGTAATTACTTGCACTGTTCCTTTAAGAATAAGAACATTATCAGCCAGCCCACCTCAGGGAATAAATATGCATCTCACTTTGATGAAATTTGCACACAATACAGGTCAGGTAGTTAATGAAGCCATAAACCATAATATGTCTGAGGCACTAAACATCACCTTATTCATTTGGCCTTGGTGTTTAAGAGAGCAAGAGATGTTTATTGCCATGAGACACCCTCCTCGCCTTTAGGATCACCATTCATAGCCAGCTCTTTGTAAATAAACATATAACCTTTGCAATGGTAATTTAAGACTGTGCAGTAAAGAAGATGCAGTGAGTGCATGGAGAGTGGAAGAGAAGATAAAAAACCTCATGAATAAAGTCGAAGGCTGCAGGCTAAGGTGTTTATTAAGTCCCAAGCTGTTTTTTTCCTCCACTTTTCCTCTCTACTGAAATAAAAACAATGATTACTGTGACGCTCTAAAATTAGAGCACATTTGTCGTTTTTAAAAGCAGCTAACAACTCAACTTCAACTGTGCAACGGCGTAATAAGTGTGGAAAAGAGATCTGCCCCAGGCCTAGCCTCTTCTGTTGTGTAATCAGCTAGTGAGAAAGCAGGAGATCAGAGCAGATAATGCCAGTTTTCCACTCTAGAGTGGCAAAGGTATAAAAGGTTTACATTAAAATGCATCGATGAAACGCTGCAGTCCTCCAAGCTGACTTACTGGGACAGAGCGCCGTGCGGAGCAGGTTAACCTTCCAGCCACACTGCTGTGTCTTTACTGCGTGTCACCAGCAGAATCCCTACATTAAAATGAATAAAGCCCCGAATCGTAAAAAGAAGACTTTGCATTTCAGCCCCGGGATCTCAATGTGTTTTGCAAGGAGGCATGAGTTAAACATCGCAGGGCCCTGAAAGGTAGTGAAAGAAGATAACTCCATCTGTTTTATGGCCAGGAAACTGATACAAGGGGCCCCGACCAAGGTCACATAGCAAGTATGAGACAGATAATAGTTAGATCTCCTGATTTCTGTTCCTGCGCGTATTCCTCCCTTCTCATGCTCTGGAAATGATGTAGTAGTTTCTCAAACATTCTCATAATTCTCATTAATCACTCTCTTCTATTTCTACAACAGAAAAGGTAATAGTTTCCATGCTCACATGCCAGAGAAGTTCGATAAGTACTGCAAATCACTCGTTTTACCTATGACCACCAAATCATGAGGAAATCACATGGCTTCTAGGTCCTGCTGAACAATCTGCGAAGGTCAGGGTGGATCTTTTAACTCCACAAACACGTCATTGTACTGCCTGGAACAGTATATGCAAACACACAGGCACATACGCAGTTTGTGACTCTTACTTGCTCATTGGTGTCTGTGATGGAAGGACTGTTTGATCTGTGGAGACATTCAGTGGTGTGATGGTGCAGATTTTTACATGTAATCAGTTTGTTTAATCACAAGGGGTTTTGAGCTGACTTTAGTTCCCCCATTTCTTATTATTTGTGACAACTTTGAGAAACTTCAAGGCTGCTCTGTTTGCCTGTGCTTGGCCTAGGACCTCAAACTCCCTTAAAAACCAGCTGGTAGGAAATATCAGGAATAAGGAATCACACCTTTCCATTCACCAAGCTACACTACACTCAGCAAGGTCTATACCATCACTCCTACAACAGCACATGAATCAGAGATCACTCTACTATAGAACATTGTAATTGACTTATTGAGAAAAATCAATTACTACTTTGCATTACTATCACAGCAAAAACAGTTGACGTATTCTGGTCAGTACGTGCTACTCTCATCCCTTTCAAATATTCACATGGTATTTAGTCTAGAGGACTTCTATACCCCAGTCCATCCACAGCAGCCAGTGTCTGTAGGTTAGAGTAGAAACTCGCTCTGCTGTGACTGGCTGCTAACAAGGAAAGTGGGTAGATCCAATAATAAATACACTATAATGACATAATAAAAGTTTGGGAAATTGCAGGAGTCATGTTTCTCATTCAGAAGCAAAACTTAAAATAAACTTGAAAGCCTGCAAACATCACAATTTTTGTCTGATGAAAAAGTCCTGACTGAAAAGCTCAGTGAAATGACTTTGCAGGAGTATATGAAAGACATACCACAGGCAAATTGAGATACAAAGTTTGGGTTTTTGATCCCAGAGAGAGAAAATAATGTGTCCCTCCATTTATCCATGAACTCTGCAGCTGGCAGGGGCTGTGTTCTGTTAGTAATTACCGTGAACAGATGAAGGAAGATATTTTTTTCCCCTTTTATTTTGACCTGCAGTTAAAGAAAATTTGCTTGTTTTATTTTAGGTTTAAAAATGATGAGGCAGCATCAACCTGCATTTCACCCCAGAGCTGTTGATTTTCCCCTGTCTTCTCCCTCTCCCTTCCTTTCTTCCTCCCCACCCCCCCCGCCCCCCAGCATCTTAATTTATTTCAGACTATGAGTGTGCAGATTCCCAATTTAGTGAGAACAGTTTGCTGCCAAGGCCCTTCGGGGGCTTTCTCTGCAGTTTATTTTCTTAACTACAAGCTTCAGGTTGTTTTGTGTGTGCGAGTGGTGGGGAAGGAAGGAGGAGACTGCATTCCTTCCTCTAAAATTTACAACATGAAAAGTTTGGATTTGCTTTCAGCTGAGTAAGTTTTGTCCTTCCTCATCCTGCTCTGCATTTTGTTGCTGCCTTCCTTCAGCAAACACCCAGCTGGCAGCCTCGGCGACTGATGGAGTAAAAAGCATTAGACACATTTCTTGCTGAAATGGTTATTTCTCTCTGCTCCCTCTGCTTCCCTGTGTGAAATAACTGCTCACAGAAGTGTGACAGGGACAGCACTGAGTTCACGCCTGCTTCTGCACAGCCGCACTGGGGATATCTGTGGTGAGATTAATTCTATCCTACTTCAAAGTAGAATACCAGGGGAGCTCTGCCTGGGTCCTTGGCGGGTGGGACCACAGGTGCACCCAAACGAACACGGGAACAGCCCTACAGCCTTGGTTTTAGCAGCAGACAAAGCAAAAGATCCATTTTATTGAGCACCTGATGTGCTACCAAGCTTTTCAACATCCCGAGCTGCCTTTTTCCTAATGGGAATTTCATTGGGGCAAGAATAATGACGATTTACACTGCCGGCTGAGATTTCTAACGACATGGCTGGAGCAAGAGGTGGCCCAGTTGAAGCCCCCCAGTACCCACGGGGTCTCCATGATGTCTCATGTTCATGTAATAACCCACACTGTCATAGTCTGGCCGACAGCACGCTGTGGTGCCACCCAGCTCACGCACCCTGTTAGCCCCAAGGATTTCCCGGGCGGAAACACAAGAGGCCTTGCTTCTCTCCAAGTTTTAAAAAATGCTGGTTGCTGTTCAATTGGGAGCAAAGCCAAAAGGATAACAAAAAACAAACCTGTTTCCTGAAAACTGGGAAGCCTGTGTTGTGGCTGGCTGTACAAGCCTGCTGCCTTCCAGCAAGGGGACAGCACTGTAGAGGGACAAAAGGATCCCCTTGGGTGATGGTCCCCACTCATAGGAGTTACGCTATGTCACTCACCCCAGCAAACACAGAGGAAACACACAAAGCCTTTTCTCTTTACACAGCCTTCTCCACTGTCTACCCCAGCAGCAATTATTCTTGGATTTGCTCTAGTTCTGGGGTTCCCAGAGGCACATCCCCTGCAAAGGGGGCATGAAGAAGGTAAGAAGTAAAGGAGCCTGTTACAATACCTGTCACAACTCCCACACCAGCGAGATATCACAGACTCAAGCTAAACACAGATCCATCCTTAGAGGAATACATATATTTGATTTCAAGCTGTTGAACAATTAGAAATTACTAGTAAGTGCAGGAAACCCCAGCATGTTATCAACAGTCCTTGAATATAAGGTTCATTACACAGAGGAAATTATTTAATACAAACTATTCAGTGAAGTCCAAATACAGGACAGCAACGTGAAAAGAATATGAAAGTTGCTTAATTTTTACAAAAAATATAAATAAAAATACAAATAAAAATACAAATAATCCTGGGTAGGTTTTCTTTAGGGAAAGCAAAGCTTCCCTCCTGTTAGCCCACTTCCTGCAATTCCACAGTGTGATTGTGTGTTGGGAATATACCCAAATTTATTTTTATGCAGATTACAGTAGTCTCATATTTCCTTAATACAGTTTCATAGCTGATTTCCTTTGCCCACATTAGCTGGAAACTGTTTAACATATGCCTCACAACTAGCTATTGTCAGGCTCCCGCTAGTTCGGGGACTCATTTTTAAGAGGCAAGGTGGGGGTAGTGGTTGTTGCAGAATGGTTTTGTCATGCTGTTTCTACTGATGACTTTAAAAGTTAAATAGGAGGGTTTTTCAAGTTCTCAGAGTGCCATACATGATGGGTTTACACTTGTCTCCTTCTTCCTTTCATTTAGTTACTGCCCAGTGATTGTCCAGTGCTTCGGATGATTGCAAGGACTCTGTTTAATTCTATTCCTAGTTCCAGCTAGCTGTGGTCAAAAATAGAAGAGACTTTCACACAATTGATACAGAAGCTATGACTAGGACTTTTGTCTCGTATGGATAAAGTCCTCACAACTGCACCTGCCTGCTGCACCAGTCAAAGCCATTCTTGCAAGGTAGCTTCTTCCACAACACAGAATCATGGAAGAAGAGGAAGAACTGAACACAGATAGCTGAGAAACAAGTGTCAGCTATGACAAACCACCTCTACTTTATTCCCAGCAGTGATACAACCCTAAGACTAGGTATAGACAGGACTCTAGTGAAAGGTCCTATATGATCTGGTCTTCATCACCTCAGAAAGAAGAGCATTAGGAGAGGCTGTGTTGAAAAGAAGCAACAACAGACAGCAGATCACAATGAGAAAGGGAAAATTCTAGCCCAGAAGAATGGAGCAACCAGATCAAACAGAGAAAAAAACCTCTCGTGTGCCATCTGCAAGTCCTTTGTGGTCAAGTCATGGAACAGTGGGACACAAAACAGGAGAGAGATGAGAGAAAGAGATATTTTCTGCATTTGTTCCCCTTCTTCTAACGCAATGTATATTGGATCAGTTCACCCAGTTTTTCTAACTCAGGGAACAGATGGTGTCATATTTGAATATAAAATGAGTTTTCATTTGCTTTGCCATAAAAGAAAAAAAAACACACAAACAAACAAGAAAAAAAAAGAGCTCACCCAAAAATGATGCTATAGGTTTTTTTTACAGACCTGTGGTCTCAGTTACAAGCTGAGCTTGTTTCAGTTCCCGGATCTAATTTGTGGTCTATTATGGTCCTTTTATGCCTGCAGATGTACAAAATGAAAAAAAGTCCCTTCTACAAATGGAAATACTTTTCTACTTAGACAATGTTCATGTTTTGGGGAAAAGTGAAAAACTGTTTAACCACATTTGGCAGCAAAATTCCAACCGTACAGGCACAGAGTTTGCTGTTGTTGCACTGCGCTGCGTAGCTTAGAATGCGATTAGAATTCAAACCCATTCCTTTCTTAAGGTTCTATTAGAGGAAACTGTTTCCCAAACGAAAACTTTGCTCATGATACACCTTGCCAGGACCTATGAGAAGGATTCACACAGAAGAGAACCTCTTCACATGGCAATCCCAGGACAAAGATGAAGATACCAGATGAAACAACCTAGGATTTAAGAGATGAATGGGCTGGGCTTCTGTTCTTCTTTTCCAAGGCGTGAGATTTATCCCTGAAGACATGAAATAAGGGATCTGATTAAACACTCCAGTTGTATGCTAGTGTGATTTTGTAATGTCATCATGGTAATCAGCGGAGTTAAGAGTCATAAAAGTAAACCCGTGTAGCAACAGAGGAAGTGAACGGGTCAGATGAACAATCAAGACCTTTTTCTGAGTCTATCTGCAGTCTTTCACTTGCCTCACTTTTCCCCTGCTATGATGCTTATAAAAGTTTTGGGCTGTTTGCAGGTGCCAAAATATTCCGAGAATAAATTTGCACTGAATTTGAGACAAGCTGACTGAAGACCTCTCCTGAGTCCCTTATTTTCTCAAATTCCACAATTACGATGTTATTGCAAGTAGAGCCTTTTTTTCCCCCCCTCTTTAATTTACACTCTGCTGGCTTCCATGTAACCCTCCAGCACATCTATAAAAGACCTTGGTTGCCGAGGTGGGGCAGGAATTGAGTGGTTTAGGATTTGGTAAAGGGATTAAGGAGTCTTTCATTTCTAGGTCACTAGTTCAAGACTGTCATGACTGTAGGCTGTCTACTGACCCGTGTTAAATATATTGGTGGATGTTGCTTATTCCCTATCAAAAAATCACCACCACATTTGGCATTGATTTGACTTTATAACACAGTAGGATTGGTATGCATTCATCAGAAATGGGAGCATGTTGCAAAGCTCAGATCAGGATGTGAATTCTCTCAAGGTTTGAGAATGGATGTGTTTGGGGTTCTGCTTTGACTTCTCCAAGCAAGAAATCAAGCAATGAAATGTGGGTTTCAAATTGTCTAGTAATTTAGAGTTGTTAGGAGCCAAGTCCTACTTTTAATTGTAGTTGTGCTGTTTCCCTATGAAAAGCGGTTTCTTTCTCCACTTCTCACCTGCAAACTGCAAAAAAAGCTCCTAGTAAAATCCCCTCTTTTCTTATTTAGCTCCCAGAGATCCCTGAAGAGATAAAGAAAGGAAAAACATAGAAATTGGGAGACTATTAATGACTCAATCAGGTAGGAATCTCAGAGGTAAAAGGGAGCCGTTATCACTTTTGGTATATTTTAGCTAAACATCGGAAGAAACACCAGCAGTTAGAACCCTTGAGTTCATTCAAATTAAAAGAAGAAGAATGATATTCCCCAAAGAAATGCAAAGATCAGACCTTCAAATAGGATTTCTTTAACACCTTCGACTGCAAGCTTCCCTACCTTCTCTTTTTCTCATGCAGACACCATGCTCTTCAACAGGCTCTTTGACCTTAATGGGATGCTCTTTGCCGATTTGGAGTCTCAGTCCCAGCAGCGAGTTCATAATAAGAATCAGATGAAGAAAAGCTGTTTCCCCACCTTCCAACAATTGCGCGTTTTAAACCATCAAGCTACACATTGCTTCTGCCAGCTCTCAGAAAGATGTCAAATTGAGTAAAAATTCAAAAAGCAGAGACCTCATTGAAAGTACAAACTCAGCTAAAGTGTTAAAACGCGGCATTATCTTTGGTTGGGAGGCAGCTTTCCTAAACGGCACTGAAAAGCAATCAAATTAGAAGATAAATAAAACCTGGAAACAGCAGGAAAAGTTATACCGAACATAAATCTGCTTGTGATAATTTTAATTAAAACTGAATGTGATACAGCGCTCAACGAGATCTTTGCTTCATTCCCATTTATAATTTGCATGTTCTGCTCAGCTGTAGGTCTGCACCACCACATACAAGGGAGCTCGGATCCAGGGATGCCAAAACAAAGGAAAAAAGAAAGCAGACAAGTAAAAGGTACTTTTCAGGAAGATGAAGAAGCACAGTTGCTTTTGAAAGCCTGCTCTTCTCACAGCCTCCAGGATGCTGTGGTGACCATATGTTCCATACCTGCTCATATTTTGATTTGGGACCTATTAGCTCAGAGGAATTTTCTTCTTTGAAGTTGAAGATTGAGCATGGGCTGCTTTGGCTGGTTTGCCTCAGCCACTGCCTTCCCCCTGCCAACAGTGTCTCTGGGTGCTGTCAATAGGCCTCTCTTTTTCCTTAATCTCCTTTAGTGACCAGGTGTAGCCAGGAGTCAGGTTTGCTCTGCTTCCCTCATCTCATTGTGGACTTCAGCGCTCACTGATTATGACCAGTTTCTGCTCTTATCCTTCGGATCAGCAAGAGAACGACCAGGTACTTTCAAGGGGATGGCAGAGCTTCTTGCATAATTGTAGGATTCTGTGTCTCTGCAGCGTGTCCAGAATAACCAGATGACTCACACAGCAGCAGCACAAGAAAGATAAACTTTTTCTGGTGTTAAGGGGCAAAGACTTCTAAATATCTCAATTTCTAAATGCCTTCCACAGGAATGACATCAACAGTTTTACCATCTTCCAAGTGAGAGAACAACCAAAACAAACCACTCCCCTTCTCTCCTCTTCTTTAGACTTGTTTGACTATGGCTTCACAATCAAGGAAGCATGCTAGAGTGGCATCAAGGGAAGAAATGGTGCCACACTTTGGATGAATGCTTCAAGCTACAGCTTTATCTCTGTCCCTGCTTCATAAATCACCGTGGCTGATTTCCATGATGATTTCTGTCATCTTCCCTATTTACCATTCTACCACAATTTTCCATTCTATAACCACAAAAAGTCAGTGGTATGGACAGAAGAGGAGGCTGAGGGGTGACCTCATTCATGTCTATAAAGATGTGCCGGGTGGGTATCAGGAGGATGGAACCAGGCTCTTCTCAAGGTCATCAGGTGATAGGACAAGGGGCAATGGGTGCAAGCTGGAACAGAGGAGGTTCCATATAAATATCAGAAGGACCTTCTTCACAGAGAGGGTAACATAGGCTGCCCAGGGGGGTTGTGGAGTCTCCTTCTCTGGAGACTTTCAAGACCCGCCTGGATGTGTTCCTGTGCAACTTGGTCTGGGTGATCCTGCTGTGGCAGGGGGATTGGACTAGATGATCTTACAAGGTCCCTTCCAATCCTTAATGATTCTATGACACTACAGTCCTTGGTATAATCTTGATTCTTTATTCTTTAACATGAAAAGTGATGGGAATTTGATGTTACTCCCAGTTTTGCCTACCTGGTGTGGTTTATTGTATTGAGGACCCTTGAGCAGACAATCGATACCGCAGCACTGGCATACCTTGGCCTGGCTAAAGATAGGCTCAGATTATTTTAAGCAGACTGTAGCAAATCAGTAATGTGGATGGAAATATTTGCAGATGAGTGAGCCCCTATATTTATCTGTTTTCTCCCAGAATTTGTAGACAGGCCAAATATTTCAGGATCGAGAGGACTGAAGAGAAAGGAAGATGTTTGACTGTTTATGGGAATCCTATTTCTCTTGTCTGAGATGCCTGTGCTTCAAGAAATGGTATCATCACAGGCTGGGGATATCAGCTTACAACTTTTGAAGGAGATCTTTAGTCATAATCTATCAAAGCTTTAAATGAACACGAAACCAAGGAGACAAAATGAATAACTCACCCTAATGGAATAGCAGATGGTGAGATCTCACAGCACATCATGGTAGTATTCCAGCATCCACTATATAATGTTTCTTTTTCTGAGTGAGAATAGTGCTCATTCTTGTTGTTTAATGTCTATAAGGTCTGGTAGAGACTAAATCATGATAAGAGCCACAGACGTTTTGGAAAGCCTGAAATTGGATAAGTGTCAGTCACTATCACCTCCATCAACCTTAACTTCCTTAGTCACAATGTAAACAGCTCCACGTAGTTTTATTTCATCATTTACTGAGAGGGGGGAACAATATATATCCTAAACACTTCTGGACAGCAGCTGTGGATGGAAAATATATAGGACAGCAAAGCTTGTGAAGTGTACAGGAAAAAAACAGGGCAAGTGAAACATGCCTGAAGATTGGGAATCCCAGGGCATCCATGTGCTTCAGCTCAGAAAAAAGAGGGATGCTGCATTTCACAGCAGAAAGCCTTAAAAAAAATAAAATACAAATAATTGCTTTGGGGACCTGAGTTAAAATGCAGGTGTTTTGAGGGGAACATAAACATTTTTTCCTAAATGAGGCGTTGAGGGCTGGGAGAAGGGCAGTAAAATTAGTGGAATTACTGCCTGATTTTAACCAGATGATTGCTGCAGTTGGACACCAGTGCGGTTTCATTAGGGACTCTAATTTACAAGCCATTCGCCGCATTCCAGGGGAACGAAGCAACTCCCCCTCCACCCCTCCCATCCTGCTCCTAAAGAATGCCAGCCCAGAGCTTTATGGCAGCAATGCCTGACTGCACACTTGCTGGCTTTGGGGCTTTTCTGGTCGTTTTTGCTATTGTTGGTTGGTTGTTTTTTAAGGCCAGCTTGGCACTGCAGCCAAGCATTCTGGGGAGAGAGACAAAGATTTGCACTGCCCTAACCCAAACAGGTAATCCCAGGAGTCTGTGTAAATCTCCATCGCCATGAAGAACATGTGGTCCTTCTACTGAGAGCTGTCTTGATTTACACATAACATGCAATCAGATATATGACATCATTTCAGTGTTAGATACTAGTATATTCCAGATATAAAAAGACCCTTCTCTTGGCCTTCCATTAGATCCTAAATTGTCATTAAATACAGTCCTGAAAGCCTGAAGCAGGTGAGGTTTTGGCCTCGTGTGACCTAGATCAACATAAATTTGTCTGATCTTTATAGAGGCAAATGGCCTAACGAACACTATGCATGGAGGAGATTTCCATGTAGTCAGCCCTTGGGATCTGGTATTACTTTCAGAGGTATGAGATTTCTGCTTCAACCCACCTGGCAAAGCAGCAATAACTTCTCTTCTTTAACAAATAGCATGCAGATTTCCTACATTCCTCCTGTTCACCCTGCTTAGCCATCTTCTGGACCCATCCACACCACATCAGCATAGCTTTCCCATGTATCCCAGAGCTTCATTCCACTGCCGCAGTACAAGGTACTAAAGCCAAAGAATGGCAATATGAATTCTTTCTTGGTTTTGTGAGTACAGAGCCTTCTTTGTAGAGGCTAAGCATTCTTCTGTCATATTATTTTGGGTTGTTTTTTTTTTCCCTATTCCTTCTTTCTATTGCTTTTTCTCACCGAATTTCACCTTTTCTATCAAGAGCAGCAAAGGTTCCCTATTTTCTCCAATCAACAATTTCCCTGTGCTGCCTGCAATTTTCTTTTACATTTTCAATACATCTGAGTTTCATTTCTCCCCAGTGACTGTTCCTTTGGCTAGCACACTCTCCAATTTTGGTAAGCTCACTGAGGTCCAACAGCCACGGTTAATGTTTGCCTGCTGTTAATCCTAACCCTCACACCTAAATTATGATTAAAAATACTGAACAGAATCCCAAAGCCAGAGGGGGTTTTGAGTCTGTCACCAAGTAGTTATACGATGTGCATGTTACATATTAACCAATCCCACAAACGAAGGAAGTGAGGTTTCCTTTCAGTTGTAATATTTATCTCCCATTTTTTGAGGGCAGCCATTCTGGTCTACCGCTGCCTCTCCTCTGCTCCTGTCACTTCTCACAAGTTCTGCTGGGTTGGCTCAGACATGTATTCCAATGCAAACCCTCCTGTTTAAAACCCAAACCAGATTTAGTAAATAATGGCCTTCCCCTGAGGCAGGAATGAGCTAGCAGAGCCCAAACCATGCCAACTATGGAGCAATCTTACATACGAGAAAGGAAAAGAGCAAGTCCCCTAGAATTAACTCATTCTTTGGGGTCTTGCATCTTACTTGAGAACCACTTGTGAAACATTGTGCAGTCCTCATCTTCAACAAACTCGGACACAACCAGTCTGCTTGAATCATTTAAATTATTCTTCAGGGCTTTCTTTTTTTTCCTCCATTGAACACCTTATCCCACTTCCAAAGACATTTTGGTTGAGAATACACATGTTTCAGATGTAGAATTGCCTAGAGAGCTGTTCTTATTATTTCCTTCAAATATTGCTCATTGAGTATTTGGATAAATTTCTCCGTGCCAAAAAACTGCTTATGAATTGAATCTGCATCCTGTCAGTGACTTTGTTAACCGTAAGTATTTCCTAGCAACCTACGCAATCAACTGGCAACCTATACCTGTTTGCAGATGCTTCCCTCATGGAATATTTGGGGCAACGATGCACTTTTACAGAGTGAAGAGCTAATGTAATAAAAAACCTAACCCCAACCGGTGGTTGCCTTAAAATGGCCTGAGTGATTTCACCACTAGTCTTTATTTGGCAGGTTAGGTAGGTTTGAGCAGGCACTTCCCATCTTTCACTTTGTTGTACGTGTAGACTTGATGAAAACATTTGTAAATGAAAAAATTATCATTTTAACTTAGTATGGTATCCATCTGTTCTTCTACAGATCCAAGATGGCAAAGGCCCTGACACACATCTTCCTCTAGTTTATAAAACAGTTATCTTGACAGTCAGACTATCAGGTGAATTGTCATGGAACCACCCAGATCCCCTCTCAATTCAGCCTTTGAACAATAAGTCTTCATAACTTGGAAGACCTCTGGTTTTTTTGCATAGTTGATGTTGTTTCTACATAGTCAGGATTCCCTGAACACTTGCAAATGCTTCATCATTCAAGCATTTCATTCTTCATTGACTTACACTGGCATTAAACTCCTAGCTTCCCTGCTTTCAGGAGTTTGGAAAACCAGAGAAACAGTTAAGTGTAAAGGGTGTGCATCAACTGTCTGTATTAACCAACATAGAGAAGTCTCTTTGATACTAACAAGGAGCAATCTGGCATGAATTATTGCCCTTTGCTATTCAGAGACTTTTCAAGGCTTGACTTCTTGTTTTCGTAAGATCACCTTGTATAATTGAGGACTCAAATGCAGAGCAATTTGTTCAGATCCCTTCCCAGTCTGCTTATCCTCATCTCATAGATACAGGAAACTTGCAAGGGGGGGAAAAGCTGTACAAGAGACAACACTAATTTTTTCTAACACCACAGTGAATACAAAACACTTCTAAAGTTTTTTTGCTCCCATAGAGCTTTGTTTTTTAAGAGTAAGTGTGTTTGGAAAACAGAACACACACTGAAAATGTCATCTAAGGGACTGACTGGTTTTGGAGGGTTTTCAAATAAGATGCTCTCCTTTAGAGAGAAAAGCGTCATTGACAGACAGCTCCAGATAAAGGTAAAAATCAGAGCATCATGACTGATCAAAAAGATAGTACCAATCTTGTGTCTCTTCATGATTTATATGAGTGTAATTGAACCTGCTGTCCTTTATGGATTTATTAGATATGTGATTAATAACTGGAGATGTTGTAAGACTAAAAGGATTTAATATTATAGCAACCAAAAGAATTAATATTATAAAGAAAATTACTTTTGTCACTAAAAATGTGATGTCTTTATTGACAAAACACAAAACTTGGTGAGACAGAGCGAGTCAGATGCCCAAGACAGGAGGTGATGCTAGCAAGAGGACCTACCTCCATCTCTGCTGTGGTGACCCCAAGGAAGCTCTAAGGTGAAGCAGAGCACAGATGTTGCACGCCAGTGCTCTGCTGTTGAAAGGGGATGAATGACTAATAGCTTTCACAAAAGGCCAAACAAAGTGTCATAAGCTCCTAAAAGCTCCTAAGATGTGTTTCAGCTTTTTTCCTATAATTATCTCACTTCTAAGCTAAACTTGACAGAAAACCCACTTGGTTTTGAAGGAAATACTCTTGTTGTTTTGGAATGCAGATGTTGCTGAGACTCAGAAGGAAGGCTACTTTCATTTGACCAGCTGTCTTCTAACAAGACATCCACAGGCTCTTCGTTGTACCCTTAACACTTAATCCAGACAGACAATGACTTAATGCTAGCTCTTGACACAAACAGACACTGCACTCTATCGAATAAGGCTGAGGCCATCAAAATAATTCTCATTGGAGAGTAAATGTAGTCTGAACCCAAGTTTGAAAGTCTACTGAGTAAACACTACCAAAGGAGAAATAAACATGTTCTGTTGGCCTGAACTACCATAACTCTCTCAGCTGCAGAAAGAAAATACAGCACAAGCAAAAAAGGAATGTTTAGATATAACTCAGAGGACGGAAAGTTTCTGCTCATGTTTAGAAGATCTCACAATATCTGACCACAGCCATGTGTGTTAGCTGATATCTATCCCTTACCCAAAAATATGCTCAGGCAGATGGAGAAGGCGATTGCTGAGATTTGATTATCAAAAATAAAACCACAGACCTGGATGAGCTAATGTTGTTCCAGATGCATTATCTTGTAATCTCCAGGAAGAGAGAACAGGAACATTGAATCCTCCCTTAAAGAGGTCTTTCAGAGGGCTTAGTTCCCCCACTGCATGGGAAGAAAACCCTGTCTAAAACTGGAGGGAACCTGTGCCTGAGTCCCAACCAGAAGGAAAGTCAGGTCTGGAGCAGCAGCAAAGAGTGAGATAAATCACAAGTTTCCATTCTTCTGCAGTGACACAAAGAGATGCCCGAGTCCTTTCTCTGCTCTGTACCATTCAGCAAGTGACCACTGGTTGATGGTCTATTCTTTGTTTTTCTTGCCCCAGACTGCATTTCCCCTTTTCCCAGATTCCTTGTCTTGTATTGAACTATATTTCAGAGCTCAGACCAAAACCAACCCTCTGAAAACATTCTGGGACAAGTGGCTGCACCGAGTACATTAAGCTGGCTGCTGCAGTAGAGCCCACATTGGTATGTTTGACGATCGGTTCACTGAGCTCACTGATAAAGCAGCTGCCCTGCAAAGACATCCAAACCTCCACTCAGGTCCCACAGAAATTGCAGGGTCAGCTTTTTTGCCACATACGGTGACCATTAGCTGAAAATGTCAGAGACCAAAGGTCACTTGCAGTGCCCTGGCACTATTTATAGTGCCTGAAAAGTACCTGGGTGCCTCTGTGTACCCCAGTGTTACTACTGTTACATAAAGCCAAGAATTTGCCTTTTAAGAGAAGATCTGTTTTCTCCCTCTTACACGTGCCATATATAACGTCTGCCTTCAAAAAGGTCCTCATATTTAAAATAATATGATAGGGAAGAGAACTCACCCCAGAGTAAGCCATAAGGGGAGAAAGCTATAAAGCAAAGGATACTCCTGCCATTGTTTCTTCATTGTTAAAAGGTGAAAACGTCAGACAACAAAAGGGAAAGAAAAAAAGTAGACAGTTTTAAGGGCTTTTAATATATCTAATGTTCTGGGATCTAAATTGGCATGGAGCCAGGCAGTGTCTTAAAGGGACAAGCACTTTATTATACTTTCTAATTCTTCCAAAGTCTGTCTGTAGGATATATGAGCTGACTCTAATATGACTACTCTATTCTCATCCTCCAGTGGTATACTCTGGTCTCAGCTCATAAATTGAAAATAGAAGATCAGTAAATCAGCGTGGACTGTTTCAGAGGGACATTGTGAATTTCCAGTCAAATCTTCTGGTTTATCTTAGATATTTCATCTTAATGTCACCTTTAAAAAATAATCTTTCATTCAAGGAAGTTACAACATCCAGTTCTAAGCTGATTACACTCCCCCACTGACCTTCTGGTGAGAGACTTCCACAGCAGTGCAAACACAACGTTGGCAGCTCTCTGCTATAGCTTAGGAAGAAGAATTTTTGGCATAGTGAAGAACTTTAAAACCCTCCCAAGACATGTTGTGAGGCATGAACAAGGTACAATTACAAAACACATACATTCCTACATCTCCTACATCTGTCTGCCAAAGCTCCTTTCTGGGGTCTAACAGTTCTGTGGGCAAGCCCATGTCCTCCACACCAGCATGACCTACATGCTAGTATTCAACATAATTTAGTGTGCTGAACTATTTCCTGTGTTGCCACAAATTTCAACAGACTAAGCAAGGGGAGCCATTTCTTGAGGAAGGGGGGGATGCGCATCAGAGAAAAGGATTAAAAAAGAAAGGTACAGATGAGTGCTCCAATGAGTCTCTCAGGTACAGCCTGGCTCAATCTCTTTAACAATAGCAATTTCCTCCCCTGAGGAAGAGGATTTCCCCAAAAGCTCAAAGAAACACCTAGAAGCAAAAGATTTAACTGAAAAAAGGTATCATGAATTGCATTATAAGTGCCATTCACTTCCACCAATGCTACTTGTACTGGGCCATAAACAATAGAATCTTGAAACAATTCGTCTGTATTCTGCTGCTAAAATAATTGAGTAGCTACCTGAGAAACCAGTGATGATGAAATTGCTCAGAGGATTTGGGTCTATGCTCTTCCTTCCTACCCTGACCTATTCCTTTGTCTTTTGAGTGGAGATGATTTTGTTTTTCACAGCTTTAAATGAAGCTGGGAATTTCCATGGCTGCTTATTTATATAGGGCTGTATACCACAGTTAATTCATCCTGACAAGAATGATGTTGAGCTTTCTTGCTATATGATCTTCTATTTAAGATCCTGTCAGTTTTGAGAACTCTAAATAAACCTTCTTTTAAATAGTTAATACTCTTCTATGATATATGCCTTTAGGCTCTGAGCTTAGTCCAACCACCAAAACTTAGAGTTTTCTACATTTCCCATCACCACAGCCTTCCTATAGAAATTAAATTTGCATTCTAAGTTCTCTGGTGGATTCCCAGTTGTTTGCTTCTCATTTGCCTACATCTTAGAAATAAATGAAAATCTACTCAAGTTCCTTCCATAGGACTTCTACAATCTTTGTAGAGTAGAGTAATCCCATCTCAAAAACAAATTGCCAGAATATTTGGTGAGAATATCTCTGATGATGTGAAAGATGATCAGGTTCTCTACATCCTGCTTCTTTAAGGCCCTGCACACGCAATACTAGAAGCCAAAGAAAGAGTCAATTCTCTCTCTACTTCTTTGGCCTAGTGACTTCCTCTGCTTCATTCTGATAACTGGATGAATCAAGGAAACACCAGATTCTGAGACACTTCATGTAGTAAATAGAAGCCACCCTGCAATACTGACCCATTGAAGCATTAGGGTCAATGTGGGCACTGGCCAAAATAGCCAACAGTCTGTCGCTTGGAGACCTCACAGGTGACTGAAAGAAACACAGGTTAACACTCTCACTTTGAATAAGATTTAGAGAGGTTTGGACCTCTGTCTCCATTGACTATGCTAAGCTGTTTTTCATTTTGACTACAGTTTCACTGCAGACCAGTGGGGATTTTCCTCTCATTAAATATATCAAGTAGTCACTCAACCTCAAACCAACACAGATCGTCATTCAGGCTTCTCAATGCTATAAAAGAAAAGGGGGCAAAAGAATTGCTACATCAAAGGTTTTCCTTCATCCATCCTCTCCCAACCAGCAGCCTCAACCATCCACAGGATTCTTAAGGTCCTAAGAACTGGGTCTTTCCACACAAGATTTATTTGGTCCCTGGTGCTCAAAGTCCTGCAGAACTTGTCCTCGTCTCCCCACATGCACTTTCGTATGTGTCACACAGGCACACACATCCCTGCTGGAAAGCTGAGATATGTACAATAAATACCTGACTCAAGAGCCACAGGAATAGGAACCCAGGCAGATGTCACAACCTGTCACATGCTCCGGCCTCAATCAACAGCAAAGGCAAAAAAAGCACTAGCCAGGGCGTTTGTCAACTGGAAACATAACTAAAACAAACAAATTGTGTGTTAAATTCAGTTCAAGAGAGGTTCCTAGAAGCTAACTCATAACAACTAGAAGAGAAACTCAAGCTCTCCTTTGACAAGAATTGTCCCTAACACCAAGTAAAAGTGTTTAAACTTCACAGAACTCTGCACATTTGCCTTTGAGTGTCGGCAGTGAACACCGTACATTCTTCTAAGGCTTCACAGAGCAACTGTCAGCTGTCTGTTTTCTTTCTGCTATGTGTAGAGTTTATACAGACACTCCCCAAGGAGCCTTTAATTACATGTCATGACAAGTCTCCCAACCTCTTTGCAGCTCTTCCACTTAACACATAGTGTAAACTCACCCAATCTCCCTTCACTTTCTCCTTTCCGGATTTCTTTCTTGGAGCTCTGTGGAGGCCTGTGTTGAAGCTTCATTATGATGGAGTGGACCCAGTGGAGGACTCTATAAAAAGCATCCAACCCATTTATCAAGACAAATCTCTTTAACAAGTCTACGTAAACCTGAAGAACCCCAACCTGTGACTCAGAAACAAAACTAAAATCTGAAGTAACTAAGAAAGTGGTTTTTTTCTGATTGCTTAATCCTACAGTTTTTCAGATTGCACAAGAAAGTCACTAGATTTTACAAAGGACAACACTGGGTGGTCCCAGCAGACAGACACCACCATTACAGAGAGAGCTGTGCAAACACAGAGACTGTCCCTGCCCCAGTATTCTTATAATATAAATAGCAAGGACAGTGGGAGGGAAAACAGAAGCACAGTAAGGTGAAACGTTGTGCAAGATGACATGATAGCTTGGTAGTCACTACAGATACTGCCTTGCAGGGTAAGTGGTTTTGTAAGAAGTCTCTTTTTTTTTAAATGCAAAACTAGAAGAATTCAAAGCAATTCTCACAGCAAAGATATTCTAAAGTCTAGTTACACTTGTAAAGGGAGTCTGTAGAACATCATGTCCCAGTGTGCCACGTTATTCCCTTTTTCTGACACTCAGAGCAAATTTCCTCTATTTTCAAGTTTAAAGAGACTTTCTTTTCCCCTCCTACTGCTTCTATCTCAAACCGGGGTCCAAAAACTAGGCTGGGATAATGAACCATTTGCACTGTATGTGCAAGCACTCTATGTTTGCGTGAAATTCCTCCCCCACCCATCACAGCCATGGCTTAACTGTGCAATTGAGCCCATGTTTAACCACACAAGTAGTACTAGACACATCAGTGAAACTACCTGCACTTAAAATTAAGCACTTGTTTAAGGGCAAGGTAGAGAGAGATGCAGAGTGGGATTTTAAAAACCCCTTGAGCACTCAGTAGAAGTTAGGTGCTTAATGCACTTAAGAGACATTTGAAAATCCCACTGAGATGTGCATCTGCAGCTGAATGCCTCTGGAAGTTTGGCAGTGAGGCTCAGAATGATACAGTGATTAATTGCAGTGAGAGATACACCTCTAATGAAGTCCCCATTACACTGAAAATCTGCAACAGATATGGCTAAAACCTATACAAGGATGGCTCCTTTTCCTACAGAATATCACTCAGGCGATGGCTAGTTCTGTGAGCTTTACAAGCAGTCCTCAGAGGGCTCACAGGACCAGTCAGCCAGCCTATGGTGCATTTCTATTTACTATATTTACTAAATTTCTATTTACTAAATTCCACACCATAGCTATCTGGAGTACATAACACCTCAAACATAGACCCCAGTCCTTTTTCCTCCCCCCATACTATCTCACCAATTCCTGCAGCAGAGGCACCTTCACACTCTCTCTTGCTAGTTGATCCTGAACCAGTCCCTCAAAGGAGGCCCAAAACACCCCGTAACAAAAATCAGCACTCACCCAACAACACATCCAAATGCCTGAGGACACTCAGAAAGCTGAACCAACACCTCTAATAAAGGGATATAATTTTTCAAAGCTAATTAGAAGAAGGTGACCTGAGCCCACAGGTATGAACCCTAATGGACAACAAGCTGAAGAGATAAGCCCCTGCTTTCCACACAAGCTAACAGAGGTCACGCCGGCCAGGGTTTGAATCTTTCTGGCAAGCAGCTCTCCACAGCTCTACACCTGGCTGGGTTTAATTTGTTATTTATGTCAGCTTTGCATATTTGTAAAGTTCAAGGGTTTATTGCCCTGGCCTGACCTTGCCAAGTCAGAGCTCACATGTGGTTCTCTAGTAGCAATTTCTTTCTAATAAACTTTACTTGAAAGAACATGTGTGATAGATTTTGTTGATGATTAAAAAGAATGGGGCTATGTTCATTGTTAGCCAAGCTGGTTTTGAAGTTTTGTTGGAAGTCACCTCTGTTCTCATTTTTTTCCAAAAATGTCCCCTTCCCCCTTCACCCCTTTAGTTCATTGCACACCCTAATTATGTCTCATGTTGAAGCATGTAGCATTGTTTGTGTCTACACGGTAGAGACACTTCCCCGTGTGCTTATTAAGATCATTAAATTAAAGAGCATTGTTCAGAGCTGTTCTTTAAACAGAGCATGTGCAAGCACCAAAACCTGGGCACCCACAAGAGCAGGAAAATGCAAGCCTGTAGAAAGCGAGCAACGCCTGACACATTCTTTACCAGCCCCAAAGATTATTGGTCCTAATTTGCTTTGTTTTCCCCTGTTAACAAAAGAAACAAACATTTTCTGTCCCTACAGGCTGTGTAAAAGGGTCCAAACCTAACTCCATAGGAGGCAACACCAAGTTCCCATCATCTTCAAAGGACTCAGAAATTCATCCCCTTATGCTTGAAAACAAGTAATCCAGCGTTCTCTTGGAAGTGGAACTTCTAAAACTTGATGTTTTGACCTCTCTGCAGTACAGGTTCTCACATGGCTAAAAGTATGGATGTGCCTGTGTTGTTTTACCCTGCTGTTTCATGGTGGTTCCAGCCACCTGGCTGCCATGCAGACTCAAGAACTAGATGCACATTGGGGAACATATAAACTGAGGGCTTGCTGCTTGTACCCACAGCCCTCTCTTTAATCCAGTGCTGCCTATCTTTCCAAGTGTGGCTGACACTGCCCAAGTTTAAAAGTCATCAGAGGTAGAGAGGCAGGCAACGTGATCGCACAAATCTCATTTTCTTATAAAACCCAGCTGAAAACGTTTAACACTTCTAGCACATCCCACTTCTCCTACACTCACTTCTCCTACTTCTTGATTTTTGCACAAGTTTCCAGCTCAGGACCTAATTCTGAACAAATAGCACTGCAGGAAGTTTTCATGTGATGTGTGACAGCAAGTTACGTGTGCTTTTGTGATCACTTCAAGAGATCTATGTGCAAGTATTTTCCTGAATCAACAGCTTTGATTGTAAATCATTTGAGACAGGATTGCCATTTATTAAATGTGCATAGAATGACCTGCCTGAGATCCTGAATACGACTGTAAAATGACTAAATAAGTAAATAATAGTGACATTCATGCTCTGACAGCAGCTGTGAGACTTTCCATTAAATGAAGAGCTCAAGAGGCAATTGCGTCTAATAGTTAAAGCAGGGACTAGGAAACTGAATTTCTGGTTGTCACTCATGGGGCAGAGGCAGGATGAACTGTAGGTTCTTTTTGCCTGAAGTATCAGTTTGTAGCTCCCTCTGTGAGTGGGACAATGGCCTAAGGAGTTGTCAGCCTGACAAAAGTCTTTCCTTCACTAAGTGGCAAAAGACACTAGTTTGAATTACATTTATTGTGGGTTGGCGTATAAAAGCTGCAGGGCAATCAGCAACGATCAGCAGTGGAACAACTGATTGCAAGCGCTCAGCCTTCGGTGCTGAGATTTGCTTTTCCCCGGTACCGCTAAAGCAAACCTTAAATCTTCTTGCTTATCTTCCCTTTGTGTGAGATGACTTTTTAGGAGAGCCAAGCAATTTTAACGAAGCATAGCAGATGCGTGTGCAGGTTTGTATGTACATGATGCAACCAAGAGTAAAGCAAAACTGGGAGCTCCAGAGCAAACTGGAAACGTTTCAGCAAAGTCCTAGCCTTTGCTCTGATCACAGCTTAATTGGACACCCTGGTGTTTGAAGGGGCTCTGTAAGAATAAAACAAATGTGCCTATTGTTCTTAGAATATTATAATAATCATCATTCTTTAAGCATCAGTAGTGCCTTTCATCTAAGGACCATAAAGCACAGTGCAAACGTTAATGAACTAAGCCTCTTCGTACTCCCACAAACAAGGTAGATATTTTAGACCCATTTTTAACTTAAGAGTGAGACCCAGAGAAGATAAAAGTAATTTGGTTTTTATATTTGCAGTTAGTTTCTTGATTCTGTGTATATTTAAGTCCACCAGTAACCAACGACTTTTAAAATGAAGCATCTCTAAAACTGAAGTCCTATTTTAGTCACTTAAAAAATTTGTGATTAGATCCCTCTGTCCAAGATCTCTAGAAGAATCAGATCACAAGTAAGTTTGTGCAATGACAGGAGAAAGTTAAGGCTCCTAGTTCCTACTCCCTCCATCTACACACTAGGGTACCATCATTTTCATAGTATAGCTAATGCCCTGTAAAGACCTAAACATTGTCTTCACTTTCAGCCTGAGCAATTCCATTCAATACAACACTGAACACAGTGAATACAGTTGATTCAATGTGCAGAGGTTTTTACAGGACTGAGCTTCACATATTTCCTTTCTAATCTTTAGAAGCTCTCAGATGGCTTCACATACCCACCCAAGAGTTTAAAATATGAAATGGAGCTAAATCCCCACTGAACCTTGTTTTATCAACCTTTGCTAACTCTTTGGTGACTGGGTAAGAAATTCGTAAGCAGTGTTTCCCGGGCATTGGCTTAATAAGAAGCTTTCAGCCTTGCTCTCACTGCCCAATTTATTTTTTAACAAGGTTCTCTACTATTGAAACCAGTATGAAGTGCAATTATGGGCTTAACTGTTAAATTATCCTCCCAACATCTTTGCAGGCCACTCTCTTAGCTCTTCAGAAGAATATTTTATTGGAAAGGGTAAATGTATAAAAATCTACTGTTAAAGCACTTAACAAATCTCTCCTGTCAGGCCAGTAAACTGTAGTCCATCCACTCTGATCCGAGATTGCTGTTTCTCCGCTCCCCCTTCCTCACCTCCCTTTTCTTTGTTTAAAATATGCTGACCACACAGTGACCTCTCGTAACCCATTGGTCGAAAATTACAACCAGCCACACAAACAAGCAGCTCGAGGTCAGAAAGAGCAGGGTCTGCTAAAAGTTAGTAATCATACATTAATTCCCTGACATAATTAATCAAAATGAACCACCGTTATCTAGCGCGGAACCTTTAACCTATTACAAAGGGGTCAATTTGCAAACCACTTGAGCATGGGAGTTTGGTACAAATAGCATACTCCCTTCATCTGGGATGCCCTAAGTAGGCAAAAATGCCTTTGAAGTCCCAAATCTACCAGATTTAGATATAATTTCATCAATCAAGTTAAAAGGCTGCCTTCCCTCCAAAAAGGATTTCATGTAGATCTGTCATCTAGCTCTGTTCAGTGGGTGACTGAAAATCCATTTGTTAGGCTCTTTTTGTCAGGATGGAGTAGGCTGCAGTTGGCTCTACATGTCAAAATAGCTGAAAGTTTATCAAATTGAAGGCTGAGAGGCATGATTTGTGTTAGAACCTGCACTGGTGTGGTGAAAGAAGCAGTAAATCTCAGCTTTGTTATGCCAATCAGCTCCAAATCTGGAACTTAATTGTGTTTTCATTTGATATGACTCGAATTGTATCTGTATAGTGCACGCAGCTTTTCCTAGGGAACCAGAGACAGGACTTCACACATCTGAACGGCTCTGGGGACCCTGCTTCCTTACGATCCCTTATGTTCTCACCCAAGCAAAGTCCTTGTGAATTCATAGTTTCTCCATCTCAGAAATAGGGAACTGAAGCCCAGAGAAACAGAGCCCTGATCTTTCATGGGATTTTAGTGCTTGGTTCTTTTTTTCAGATCTTAAATTCCTACTGAAATCTGCATGAATTAGGCATCTCAACAGGAATTGGGAGCCTAAATACTTTTAAGATTTGAGTTTAATCAGTGTGTCCAAGGTCACACAGGAGGAACTTACAGCAGAGAGAAGAGCAGAACCCAAGTCTCTGAAGTCCACTGAATCAACTTTCCTTCATCAGATTTAAGATCCCTATGGTCCATGGAGTCTCCCTCGAGTGTTATCTAATCCGCTTTCATATGTACCAATACAAACACTCCTTCATATGTATATTTAATGTATTTATTTATTGCATGCAAGAATGGATGAGCTGCAGGATTTTAAAAGAATATCCTCTTATCCAGTGATATCATATATCACACAGGTGAATCTCGAGGGGTTTATGATGTTACCAAGACCCCAAAATAGAATTAATGTTAAGCCCTTCACTGAATCTCATTTTCCATGTCATATAATATATAATCACTACAGAAACATCAAAAATACTTTAAATTACTTTATATTAGTTTTAGTGCAATGACTGCATTTGGGAAGTATCACGCCTACTTGAAAAGTTTCTGGGAAATATAAAACAAAGTCATTGTTAAGGTCAGTGTTTTAGCAGAGGTCACCTGAACTACAATTCCCAATATGCACATGGAGTTGACATGTCTGGCTTTTAAAACAAAATCACAATTCATCATGTGAATGTCAGATCTGTGGCTTATGAGTTCCTGGTGTCTGAATGATTATGACACTTATAAAGTATATTTTATTATTACAGCCCACTCATTGCCACTCTCCATATGTGAAGTGATGGATATTTTAAATGTAATTCTACTTATTTATATTTATATCTTACTAGTGACAGGTAAAAAGCATCAACAAATCACTGCAATTTTTAACTAGTCAGAGACAAGATTTATTTTCTGTATAGTTAGTATGCACACTGCGGTTATTAGAAAGAATGATTCCCACCCAGAGAATCATTGTTTAGTCATGTTTAATTAAAATAAACAAAAAACAAACAAAAAAAGACAACCTCGAACCATTCAGAAATGTCACACAAAGGTAAAAGGCACAACAGGAGAGATGGATATAATGGTAAGTCTTTGTGTAGGTACTGTACGCACCTCTCAGACTTGACTCCTGGTGTGATACCAGCCAAGTGCCAGGAACTGCACACCAACTTGGCATCTTCCAGTGCTGGCTGTGGCCACTGGAAATTAGAAGACTAAAGCTGCCTGGAACAAAAAGAGATGAGAATGTGTGCAACATACGGCTTTAGACTGTTGCCTGTTCATATTAATTAAGTGCATAATTAATCTACTAATACTTTAATTGTTCAAAAAGTTAAGACTATGAGGGACTTATTTAATGGATAGAGTGATAGATGAGGATGCAGTAGTTCCCAGCCAGGCTCCTCCTCAGCCACGTCATTTTCTGTAGAACTGAATGTAAACACCCTTCGCTGAAAAAGGCCAGTAATGACAAAAAAGATGTACACGTAGGGAAATGAGCAGGGCCAGTTAAGTTCCTGGGAGAACAGAGGCATGGCAGAGCACCTCACCTATGTGCTTTTCCTCTACTGATAACACCATCACAGTGATTTGATTTTGTACAGTCTGTAAGGTATTTCATCATCACTACCTTCAAGAAGTGTGGTGGTGCTTCTCCAGTCTAAGAGTCCTTCTAAAAGGAGAGCTGGCACCTGTTCCCAGGGTGGTTGGACAACATGCCAAACAAAATGGGGGGGGCTTCAGTTCTACAACTCTAGTCCTTCCAGAAAGCCTGAAAACTATGACCCAGCATCCAAAGTACAATAATCTCTGGGCCTGCTTCAGTATTCTCATTTAAAGTCCCTTTTGCACTTCAGTGTTGCTGCTGTTTCTGGCCACAGCTCTGTGCATACCTCTCAAAGAGCTTCCTGGACATACAATGTAGTGTGGGATCAAGGAGCAAGGTAAGAATGTTCTATTTCATTTCTGGGCAACTCTGCACTGTGGGACCATTTGGGTGTAGGATGCTGAAAGACTGTTGGCCTTCCTATCACAGGTCCCTCCCAAGAAAATCGGTGCTTTAGTCCAAGCCCAGTGCCCAAGTGTGTGAGCTGAAAGGCTGATAGTAGACTCTTTGTTGGGAGACTTTGTAGGTTGACAGAAAACTTGGACGCTTGTCTCTTCTTCACTCCACACACTCTACCAAGTCGCTGCATGCTGTAGTGCAAACTACTGAAACCCTCACTTAGCATATGTGTAAAATAAATATAACTGTAATTAATGACCTCCGAGGTCTCTGGTAAAACCATTTAGCATTTGTCAGGCACTTTGTGGGCTTTTGGGTCAAAACCAATAAGTACAAGGTAGCATTATGAAGAGTTTCATCCTCAAGTTATAATAATATATAATAGCAGGATCTTCAAGCTACAAATAAAATCACACCACAGGAATGTGTAACATGGAAAATGTGACTGGACGCATCTCTTGTTCAGACAGACTTAACGGTGTATAACATGTAGATGCATTCTTGACCCAGACATTTACACAGTGATAAACCTCTTCTTGCATAGGTAACTGCTGTTGTTGTTAACAGATGGGAAACAAGTGTGAAAACACCAATTGCAGCAACTTACAATGGCAGGATGCTCTAAGGTATGGGTTACCTTGAGCTTATTCAATCACATCACACAAAGGACAGAGGGGTTGCTGGTAGCTCGTTCTGCAAAACCGTCTGAGCTGCAAAGACTTGTGAGTCACACTCCAGAGCGCGTGTAGGGAAAAACACATTACATTTTCCAGGCCACCTAAACTCCTGCTCAAAGTGGGAAACATGCACATGTTCAATCCATTCCTTCCCCCACACACCCTGTCTTGACTCCCACGGGACAGAGAGTTTATTAGTTAATGCTTGAACTTAAATCTTCATCTGAGGAAGTGATGAGCATCTAAGTCTCTCCTCCCTTCTTGCACAGAGATGAAAGTTCCTTAGCTGGCCTGTTCACTCCAACCTCCCCCTTCCTGGAAGAGATGAATCCCTGCTGAAGAAATCTGAAACCTCTGGCCACCCAGCATATCCTTCAGAAATAAAAGCATCTTCTCTGAGAAAATGCATGCGTGGAACGAAGCACAATGCAAGGCAAGCTCCGCTTGCATAGAGCTGTAGGAAATGAAAGGTAAAAGCCAAAAAAGCCAAACGGAGTGGTGTTAAGATAACAACAGGACATTGTTTTGATCCCAGGAGATCCTGTGGTTTTTCTTTTTAATAGTGTCACTTAGAGTAACTTATAAGGGAGGCAGGGAAGGTGACACAATTTTATAACTCTGCAGGGGCTTCACACCATGGGACAAGATTCCTATTGTACTGAGGAGTATTGGAAAGAAAAGGGGGAAAAGAAAAAAAAAAGCTTGCAAAGCAGATCTAAAATTACACCTATTCTCAGGGAAGATACAAATCTAGGCCAGAAGGATTGCTCATTACAATGAACTCCTAGGAACTTTTCTAGCAAGTGCTTCACAGGTATTTATCAACCTAGCTGAGGGCAGGTGAGTAGGAGCAGGGGAAAGAAAAAAACCAGCCTGCTTTCTCCCCACAAAATCCTCAGCCTAGATTCCACAGTTGATCAGGTTTTGTTTTCTATCTTCCCAGTCATAAATTTGTTCAAGAAGGCCCCAGCTACTATGGGTAGGATTTGATAGACTGACAAGGAATTTCGGACTTAACAGATTCTTGTGACTTTCGCATCCAAGATCACAGACATTAAAACAACCTTTTGGCTAACAGGGACAAAGTTAAAACAAGACAGGGTTTGCAGGGTCTACCTGTGCTTTCTCTGCAGGACTGGATCAATCCCCTGAGGAGCAGCCTCCTTACACTTCTTCCAAGTCAGATCCCAGCGTTTCATCTTGCTTACTGCTATCAGTCTCTAGTGTATTTTTCAGTTGGACAACTACCTTTATCCAGCTGCACCCCACACGGAGGCAGGACACTTATAGCATGAATAGCAGCAGAGGTGGGCATAAACCATAGCACCACTCGAGGTACCCAGTGTAGCCCACACAGATAGAGACAGATTCAGAACCTGGCACCAGCAAATCGGTTGCAAATTTCAAGCCACAGTGTTGGAACAAACCAAAGATGCTGCTGTCCTCGTACAAGAGAAAAGAATGAACAGTTAAGCCTGAAATAACAAAAATCAGGCAGATTCAGAGGGAGGGGAAACAAAGCAAAACAAAACCTATGTGGGCATCTGTGATTTTTAAATAATACCAATCCATGACAATAATTACAGTGGGATGGCCCCCAGTGTCCCACTATTATTATTGTAAGGTCTTCAAAGATCTTTTTCTGAGCTAATTTCAGCTGTTTGGTGGAGAACTTCTTTTATTCCCTTCCCACTCTGCATCACACAATGCTCTTTTTGGTGTTTCCGTTCACACAGCGGGCACTGATCCCTGCGAGGAGAGGTGTCAAAACTTCTAATAAAATGACTGCTCACGCAGAAAGTCTCACAGCTGAAATTTTGGAGTCGTACAAACTCCCACACAAAGCAGGGCTGTCAGATCAGATTGCAAGGTGTCAGTTTACCCAATTCAAACCTGAGGTTCTATGAAAAAAATACACAACACCCCCACCCCCCCACACACACACAAATGGAGAATGTCAATCAAAAGTAATTAATAGTTTTCCTTCCTCTCTCGCACTCTCAAGAACGCTAGGAGACAATATTCTGTGATCTCAAACCACTGATGAGTAACATTTGTTTGAAAATCAGATGTATGGTAAAACATTCACAGGCATCATCAGTGCTACCTGAACACTACTCCAGAAGCACAAGGATCCCAAATTCCTTCCCTGTGCCTGTGCTAGAACATGCTGCTCAATATTAAGTTTCAGAGGTGACAGAAGGCGTCAGTACAGATGAGGAGGACAGATGTAGGGTTAAACCAGATGTGAGGAAAAGAGCTTGGGGCCAGATTCGAGCCTTCAGCACCCACCATTTACATCAAGTAACTGTGAATGATCTCATTTCCCAAGTCATCTAGGGCAAAATATGACTTTGTGTGGAGAAACCAATACTTATGGGAACTCATAAAAATAAAGAAGAATCCTACTGAGCTTCACTGAGACCTGAACAGACTCAAACAAAACTCCTCCCAGCAGAATGCCTGAGTTTTTTATTTATCTAGTAATATTTGCATAAAAGGGTTACTGGGTGTTCAGCTCCATATTAGACATTACATTAAGTGCTGGAGTGCTAATTTCTACTTGATTTTCGATAATTAGGGCTGGATTTATAAGGATATAGAGGGAATAACAAGGTTGTAGCCCCATGCTATTTCTTCCCCATTAGCTCACTAATTCCTGTGCCACTTTGCACCTAGCTGAAAAATTCCTACACCCCCAACAAAACCATAGATGTGATGGATCCAGCCCACATAGATGGAAATATATTATTAGACTGTAACTATCTGTGTAGAAAATTCTTCACATTTCCTCTATACTCCTTGCTTGGGGGGCAGACTATCCATGCTTTGGCCCAGCTCTTTTCCCTTGGCAGGCAAAGTGACATGTCTCCAGCTGCACATCACCCTCACATGTGAGTTCTCCCTAACTCTTCTCAGCAAAACCCATCTGACTTAGCAGATATGCTGTTAAAATTGGTGCGTCGTTTTTTTCTTGCTATTCTCTACACAGGTCCCTATGTAAAGGCATGACCCTGCAAAGACAAAAAGCAGCATTACTTACCCGAATAATCTCCTTAAAGTCAATTGAACAGCAAAGAGCTGCTTCTCAAGATCTTTGAAGTCCTTGCATGATAATAGGCAGTAAACAATGCTACATCATCCCCTTTCACCATCCAACACCTGCATTGTTTTTATGGACAGAAGCCATATATATATGTGGTTTGGCGTTATCCCAAGAGGGTTTTTTTCCCTCCCTCCACTTTTTAAAAAATATTGCTTAGAATAGTCTTCATACATTCTTAATCTACTCTGAATGGCAAGAAGTGTTATATGATACAGGTAGCTCCTCCCAGCCTCCTTGCAGGCAATCCAATGAGAAGAGGACCACCACCACTCTAGATATCTTTAAAGCACCAGGCCTGTGAGTTGTTGCTGCTGTTGTAACCCCATAAAGCTCTTTTCTTTTGTTCTCTTCTTGAGACTGGTTCCTAGTACCCTTCAGACATTTTATTGATCTTTCTCCCCCTCTAGCTCATACATGCTAATTGTACCTCTGTAGCAAAACAATCTTATTATCATGTTAATTAGTGGGAGGGTTGTTGAGGGTTTCCAGTTCATTACCTGCTAATTTCAAGATAAATGAATCCACAGGTTACTAAGTAAATAAGGTCACCTATCAAGTACTTGTAAACGTGTTTGTAAACAAGGAGGGGAGATGAGGAGAGAGAGAAAGAGAAGTATGTTTGCCTTGGATGGTGGGAAGTAGCTTTGGACACGGATTTGGCATCCCATGCTGGGGTGACTCCATTTCCCTTGAACTCATTTGTAATGGAAAGCGAATGTTTGCTGTCCACCTGGTTCCCCAGTGGGACGTTTCCTCCCTGCAACTACTTTGTGAGCTCAAAGGGCTCTTTGTGAGCAGATTACTCATTTGGAGGTTTGGTCGATTGTTGCTGCCTTTTGTGGTGAGAGCCAGGAGTGAGGACATGCACTAGGCAATACAGCACCAAAGAGGGAACAAAAAAGCATGGTAGTGTGAGTCACAGCAACCTCCCCCTCCCCATGGCTCGGGGTTATTCATATTGCCTTTATACACAGGGTAACAGGACAAAGGAATTCAATAGGAGAGGGGAAATAAACAGTCAGATCCTCTGCTGGGGTAAAATGACATATTGCTTTGAAATCTGTGCCTTTACACCACACCCCAAATCACCAAATGACTCTTGAGTGGGGCAAAGTGACTAAAAGGACGGTATAGAAAAACATATCTGGACCAAGGAGGTTGCAGAGGTAAGCTATATGGGGTCAAAATGGAAGGTGATACTGAGCAGGCTCCCTTGGGCTCGCTCCTCAGACCATATTCGTTAAAGCTGGTGACATAAAGAATTTGTGTATTAAATGTCCAGAGAGCATCAAGCTGAGGAGGGCAGCCAGCTCAGTGAAAGGAAGGAAAGCAGTTCAAATAGATCTTGATAAATTGGAGAAATAGTTTTGGGAGAAAAAATAGGGTACCAGCTCCTAAGAGCAATTTCAGACTCTGAGTAGGAATATGGTACATGGACAAAGATTAAGCCTAACAAGGTGGTGATTCTTCATCAAAAGATGTGAAGAGATGAGTAGATATCAAGCTGAAGAAGAGGGAATACTGTTATGATAGTGTGGACAAAGCAAACATGATATTAGCCTGTACAAGCAGGAGTATTACCTGACAGACTCCTGAATGACCTCCAGCCCATGCAGTGCTGGGGCCAGGCTCACAGTGGAAAGTAGAGGCAGAGCACCAGGGAATTTGGTCTGTGAGGAAGGAGGCAGAATGAACTCTAACTGAGAGCCTTCAGAAATTTCAAAGATGAAAGAAGGAAGCAATCTACCCTCCAGAGCCACACTGGCTAGGCCAGAAAGTAAAGAATTTACAACAAGGAGGATCCAGGTTAGGGGAACAACTCGGGTACCAACATGTAAATATTTAGTGGCAATTTAGGAACCTGTGGATATTCAAGGCAGGCTGGCAGGTACGATAAAGGACCTGTAGAAGGCTTGTACCAGTGTGATGGGCTGTAGGCTGGGTAAAACATCATAAGAGTTTTTAAATGGCAGTATAGCTCTGTGTTTAGGCATCTAAGTCATTCCCTAGGTAAGAACTTAAATTTCTAGGCAGTGAAACACTGGAGCAGTTTACTTGATGTTGCTACAATATCTTTGTATTTAGAAGAAGATGGGGCACTGGTGCACTGGAATCCCAGCAGGTTCCCACCCAAAACGACCTTGGATCCTTCTCATTTTGTATCTAAGTGAGAATTCACCAGCTAACCCTGTTTTCTGGCTGTGCTGTTCACGGATTCAGCTTTCTGTTTAACCCACATCTGAGTCTGTTTCAGTGGCTTGGAATAGTTCAAAGTTGAACAGAAAAACTTCTGGTGTACAACTAGGGTGGTCCAATGGGTGAGACCCAAGTAGAGATGAGAGCTGCAAAAGTTGCAGTGAGTAATTCATCTGCCTCATCCCACCTTTTTCTCTGAGGGAGATGTCTGAAAACACTCTTCCACTTTGCCAGACTTGATTCAAATTCTGTTTAAAAGATGCACTTGTGGTAAATTTCCTCTTCTCCCTAGTTGCTTTTAAAATTTGTTATTTGTGCCAAGAGCTATCGTATGAGTCACCTGAACTTCTTCCACCAGCTGGATGAGCATATAGCTACTTGTATCATCAGCTTCCAAGGGCGAACCATCATGAGAAACAAATTTAAAATTTCCTTTTGCGAGCACGCAAGATAGAAATAACCATTTGAATGTTTGCTAAAAACAAGAGCAAAAGCACTACAAAAACAGGCTGGGCAAATCCATTTAGGTTTTCTTTTATTTCCCCCCCTCTATTTTACTTGGAAAGCTATGAATTTTTCTACTTAACATGAATTAGAAAGTAGGAATAGCCTCTCTTCTTGAGTAGTGTTTGATATCGAATGCCTGTAAAACACAGCAAGCCCCTCTCTGAACTCTGAATTGTTTGTGCATTTATTTGAATACCAGCAACTTGAGGATTTTAAATGCAAAGACCAGCAGTTATAAGGAACATTCAGTGTTATCTTATTATTGTAACTAAGCAGCTAAAATGCACGCATAAAACAAATTCAAAGGGGATTCTGTATATGTATTTACTTTCTTTTCATCTGCTTTGCCATATAGGCAAAGACTTTGAGAAGCAATGATTTCCGAGTTCATGTTTTAGTGGGCTTTGGAATTTTGGGGTTGTTTTTCTGTGAGTTAACTGTATAATTAATCTAACACTTATTAAGAAAGTCTCAAGTGTTTGTATCATCTGGTTGTGGCTTCCCTTTCAGAACACCTTTTAAAGTTTCTAACTGTGTAAAATGTAGACACTCCAGAGGCTTCATGTTTTAGCAATCTAACTGGCATCTGAAACACTGAATTCTCCCTTCTTCTTTTTTTTAATTAAGATAATAAATTGGTCTTAAATTATCCCTGAAATCAGACCAGTGTTGATTACAATGGGTCTCATGCTGTGACAGCTCAAGATGATGTTATTTTTATTCCTTTTCAACGAGATCTTAATCTCTCCCTGCGTGTAAACAAATTGTCACAGTAACCTTGTTCTTTAATCTCCCAGCTGAAGACCTTTAAAGCATTGGGAGATAACAGATCTAACTGAGATTTCATCAGCTTTCAGGCTTTTACAGATATGCCGCATGCCTCTCCCACTGCTGCAGTCTTTAAATATTGAAGGAGAGAAGTGCACATTACCACTCAAAAGCTTTCCTTAAATGTTTGAAAATAGTATCCGCCTAGCAACGTGCGATTCAGGGCTCGGATCCGCAGACAAAATTTGGATGCAGGCACAACGAGCCAAATTGCTACCTGTTGGAGCTGGTGCAGAACCATCCATCCCACTGTGTCTCCTGCATCGCTCAGACTTACCTCTGTCAGCCTTTCTAATAAAGGTCAATGCGTTTTTAATGCTCAGAACACTGAATGCCATGAAGAAACAGCAGTTTGCATCTCTTCTAGCAAAGGAAAACAATTTCAAGGGGTAGTTAGTAAAAACAGAAGTGAGAAGTCCAGAGGAAAATTACTAATTTTTTTAATCTTTCCACCTGCTTTGCAAATACGGACTAATTTATCTTCTAAAGTAGCAGATACATAATTATAGCCGTTGCAAACGGGGTAGAAGAGGCAACAGGCAGCAAAGTTATTTGCCTAAGGCCCTGTAGCTTGTCTCCAACCTGGCTCACACACAGCAAGCAACTGCCCACCCTGGGGAATCCAAATCTTCAGCCTCTCTGCTCTCTCCTGAATATTTTGGGGCAAACTCCCAGGATGAGCTTTACTTCAATAATTGGATTTTTGCAAAGTTCCCTAAACATCTTATTCCACTGGCAGGGATAACTCTGTCAGCACCACCTGTGAATACTTCTTCACAAAATAATGTCAACAATGTGTACGTCAGGCTATTTCAGTGCATTCAGATGAGCGTTTTTCATGTTGAGGGCATGTAAGCATCATTATTCATAGTGGTAGGACTGGGAATACTCAATAGCATCCATAAACCTGGTGTGCATTTCCTTACAGGTGAACATTATTTGTGAGTAGACATATGGGTACATTTTCCAAACACTATACAGGAGCCACTGCACACACAACAAAATCTGTTCCTGTTAAAATGGCTTTTGCCCAGGCATCTATTGATGTTTGGAAATTGCTCTCCATTTATTTACTGGCATGCCAGTTATTTGTCTATATAACAATGTTTTCTGTCAAGTCTAAACAAATTTATTGTTCCTACAGTTTAAAGTTTCATTGAAAATTCAGCCAAAACAGTTCCAAGTCTGACAGAAAGGCCTCTCCTCAAAGAGCACAGGTATCTGCACCAGGTTTTCAATAATAAGGTCCCAGATTTACTACTGACTTTCATTTGTTTTAATACACTTCCACATCACATTTAAATGCACTTTGGATATTTCTGAGTATGTTAAAGCTAGAGCAGGTATGTGTTAACAGCATCTAAGTACCAAATAAAGGTATAGACATACATAAATAGATGGATAATGCAATTTGTTTTTCATTTATTAGCATTGCCATCGACTGAGAACTATTTCTCTACTTCTGGATGTTTGGCTTCCTGAGAAAGCTGAATGGTGGTCAACCTTTCAGAAAGAAAAGCAGGCAGATAAAAATTCTTAAGCTGATGAGGCACATTATACCCAAAATTTCTTCATCATTATTCAATAGTAATAGCAAGACATAATCAGATTTCTCACTGTCAAATTATTCTGCAGATGTGTCTCAGGATTGCCAAGTTAGTGACCAAGGAAGAGCTACAGAAAAATCAATCCTATGCAAAAAAATTGCTGTCAGTAAGTTTGAAGCAGTTTCATTCCAGATAATTTTTAGTCTGAAATTCCTTTAGCTTTACATTTATCTGATCCTGCTACTGAAAACTTAGGTAAATTGATATGATTAGCTCAGGGATGTTTCCAGAGAATCAGTTGCTCATAGCTTTCTGAAATACATTTTAAATAGATAATTGGAAATATTTACTTACTCGGTTATTTGCCAGCAAGCTGGTAAAGTAACAACCTGTAGAGTGGAGCCTGGGAATATTTCCTAGCTGAAGTCTGAAATTGAAGAGCAGTAAGCATTGCTTGCAGCATGAGGGGAAATATTATGACTCCCTATTTTTATATTGCACAATTTCCATACGTTTAAAAACAAAACCTTGCCATGGTTGAGAGAGGTTTGATTGCTCTAGAGACACATTCTCCCTGTAACTATGTACTTTTGACCACATGCCAAACTCAATTACCAAGTCTCCCTGTTATCTCCATTGTCTCAAGTGATGAGGGACAGACATCAACAAAACCTGCTTGATGTGGAGCCAGGACCGGAACCTGGCCCTTCACAGCTCTAAAGGAAGACAATTAAGTTATCCCATTGCAGCAGAGCAAACTACACCTTCATCAGTAGCTTTGCTCTGGATAATTCCTACCTGGCTTAAACACGTGTACTTAAGACACTTGCATTGCCACATGAGGCTGCCTCACTTCTTCTATTCTTACAATGTTCTGGTTACAGTCCCAAACAACAGAAACATACAGCTTTTCATCTACTCTGAGCCTACTTCCCAAGTCACTAAAAATCCAGCCCTCCTCCCTTTAATCTTCCTAGAAGGAAAGCCTCCCTGCTAAAACATCATTAAAAATGTATAGTGGTTTTAAGAGCTAAAGGAAATGGCTTTAAATGTAAATATCAGCGAGAGACTCCGGTTTAGATTCCGTTGCTGCAGTTCAAGCCTACACACTCAGCACCATCAATTTCTTATCCTAGCATGGGCTAGCAAAATACCACGGCCTGAACTAACCATAACTTGTCTTGCAACTTCTGTAAGAGTGAAGATCAATTTTCTCCCTGAGCAGCAGACTAATTCATCAGCACAGTAGAGACTAAAATGTGGCAGGTACAAATAGCAAGGAGTAGAGCAGGGATACTGAGAGAAGGGAAGAGAAGAGACTGGAGGGAAAATAAAGGCAAAGTAATTTGCTAACTAATGTGACCCCATGGAGCCCCCAATTCTGCATCACCTGGGAGGAAAGAGGCTGCACCTGTGTGCAACCCCATGTTACTATTTGCATAGCAGTGAGCCCCAGAGGCGGAGTAACTGCCTACCAGAGACAGGCTGTGGTGCAAGGCTGCCTGATCTGCCATTCACTAAGCCCTTGGCATCAGTTTGCCTTTCTCATATAAACACATCCTGTGCTCTCATTAGTGTATTTTGAGCCCTCTGAAATGACAAGAGACGGGTATCTTCATCCACCACGCTGAACTGACTTCCCCATGGTGCTGCCAACGCAATTTTAAAGCAGATAGTGTAGATGATTACTTAAGTGAATTTACACATGATGGCAAATAACTATGCTTAATAAAACTGAGAGAGCCTTAATGATTTCATTTTGGTGATTTAATTTATAAAAGCAAAGCTTAATCATTTAATAGCATCATTAAGAAAACACCACAGGAAGTTTAGAAATAAAGAATCATCCGTATCTCCTGAGAAATGAGTTTTCTTCTAACGTTCGGTTCATGACAAAATAAAACGGAAAGCTTACAGCTTCTTAAATAATTGCACTTGAAATATAAGCAATCCCTAAAGAACCCATTCAGCCTCATCTTCAGCAGCACAGAATTGCATTTCTGTTCACCACAGTGTGAAAGAGGCTTCACAAGGAAGAGATACCTCTGGTGATGGGAACGCTTGTAAGCTTTTTGTGGTTAAAGACTGCCTTATGGAGAAAAGGTAAACGTCAGAGTAATTAAAAATGAATGTTTATTTTGAAAGTAACAGTTAAATAATAAAAATATTAATAATAAAGCAAAAAAATCATATTCGGTCACCACATTTGACAATGGAACCATCAGCCTATGCACGGGGTGTGTGTCTGTGCAGGCATGTGCACACACGAGCGTGCCTGAGTTCCAAATGGAAATCTCCAAGGGCTGGATTAACCAGGAGTTTGTATTGGGGTAATGGAAAATATGACCTCATTAGCACTAGGTTTGTCATTTGCTCCATAATACAAAAGTAAATTACAATGTATTAATGCAGTTAGTGTTGTTTTTAATGCGCACAGGGATACAATAAAAGTTTTTATTGGGGAAGTGTGATGGCGTGCTTTCACTACAGCATTAGCGTTGGTCTTCTGATAGGGCAGCCAGTCATATTACCCAGTGGAACACTCCTATAATGATGTAGTAAAATTTGACTCTGATATAGTAAAATCTGTTTATGGCAAAGCTGCTTTTTCACGCAATTGGGCTGGGACAGGGAGCAGAGAGGACATAGTGAAACGAATGCTTTTCTAACTATACTTTCATTGAAAGTCCTCAAAGCAAGTATTTGCAGTCTTCAGATCTGCCCAAAGGAATTACCATGCCATACTCTGCATTTTCTTTTGCATGGTTCCTTTTCTTTCTCAGTTTATCTATTGGTTTGTCATTCAGCAGCTGCTATAAATTAGTGTCCATGTCTTGGTCAGAGAGCCTAAACCAGAAGCTTTATAATTTAACACTCTTGTTGCAGAGTTCTGCATATACAGCTCAGCCTGTGTAAAACAACCTCAGGCACATTCGTGGCTTCAGAGAGAGGATATTATGGTGGAGAGCAGAGGGTTTGGTGGTATCCTTTCCTTAATGAATATAGAGCTTGCTCGTGTTTGTATCAGTGCTGGCCTGCATCGCTCAGACTTACCTCTTGGCAACCTGCACACTTCTGCCTGCGCTCCTCTGTTATGTTTCCAATAACAGGTTTGTGGTACTAATGAAGGTTTGCAGGTGCTAATTTTAAGCCACAATTTTGCCTTTCTCTGTTTCCTAATTGGAAAAAGGAAGTTTCATGCTTTTAGACTTAGTTTTAGTTCTGCTCATCATCATGCCCCAACCAGACTTAGGTAATACCAATCAAGGTGGTTCTCTCCAGTTCTCCATGACCAACAGGCCATGCTCCACAATTGCATTGTTTTTAAAACTCTTGTTATCTTTGTCTGATTCAAAATAAGCTGAAATTTGGTTTCTGTAGCAGTACCTCAGTGCAAGCTGAGACTGGGCTGAGGTACTAACGTTCACCATGACTGATGGCTGTTTCACCTTCAAAATCCATAGAAAGCCATGCTAATTGCTGATGTGACCAGGGAAGGGGTTGTTGTCTGGAACAGAAGATACTGTGGCAGCTAAAAGTGGCCCATTGCAGCAGCAGTAGCCACGTTCCCATCCCTCCCTGAAAAAGCCAAAAGCCTAGCTCCCATCTGCTGCATCTCTGCTCTTTGGCCTTTCTCCTCCCCACACCGAGATCCAACTTTCCACTTCCAGGGAAACTAACCTGCATTTTGTTTTTTCTTCTGAGTTACATAGAACCAGATTGAGGGATGCAAGAGAACAACAGCTGGAGAGCAACATTGCTAGGATGAAGCTGGGAGAGGCATTCATTAAAAGAAAAAGAAGGTCATAAAGTCCTGAATAAGGCTTCATAATGAATGGACCCAACTAGCCTCTGACTGTGGCTCTCTTGCCAGTGTAGTGACAGTAGTTGAAAGTTATTTATTTGTTTGTAATATACTTTTCCACCGAAACACTTTAGTAATAAAGAGACATGAGGGGAGACACATTAGAAAGCGTGCCATACATCAAAATGAAAAGTACTACATAAGCTACATGATAAACGTAGGATAAAATGTACTTTGTTTTCCACAAGACAAAGCAATAAGGAAAATGCTGTGTCTGGAGTAATTCTGAGCTTGGAACTTCTGCTGGTTATTTATTTTTATTAAGCAAATATACAACACTGTAAATGTACCTGGTGCTACCGAAACAAGAACAAGGTACAGTGCTGGTTCTGAGGAGTTTGCAGCTGAACATGGACAAGCCACTGAACAGGACAGACAAAGCAAAAATCTCCTGTTCAGGGAAGAGTTGAGATATTTTAGCTGAAAACAAGCAGAATTTATAAAAGAAAGAAATAATATGGCTATTGAAACTCCACATAATCATTAACAGGTATAAACATATCTCCTCTCCTTACTATTTATTGATTTATTCCTCCGTGGCATATTGTCTAAATCCTACGCAGCGAGTCCTGAAGCGAGGACGGCCTTTGTGTTATTTGTACTGTGCTTAGCGCTGCCAGGCTCCGCTCTTTCACCGAGGTCTTTTCTCCTCTTTTTACCAGCATAGTTAATAAAATGAAGATGAAAGTGATGGGAAAAAAGCATCTGCAAAACAAGAGTCAACAAAATCCGAGGGCTATACTAGAGAAGTCTGGGTGGGAAATAAGAGAGGAGGAACAGACAGTTAAAGCAGGGGCAGAGAGAATAGTTATCTACCTCACCCACTTATTTGCTTAGGAGCTCTTGCAGATTTCCTTGAAAATGCACAAGGAGAAAAGAAAAAAAAGAAGTTATTTTGACTTACAAAAGCGTGGAAAGGTCATTAGGAAGACTTGAGAACCAATAAAGCTCTTTAAATCCTTCCTACTTGTAATGCATAGAGCAAAGCTTACAGGAAAGCTGCAGCTAAGAAAATTACAAATGGTAATGCTATTATTTGGCATATAGTTGCCAAAGGCATTCAATATAAAGATTTTACAGAGGTGTCAACTGATATATAGCAAACACACAAACAGTCTCCAGCACTGTAACATATGCAAGGAGAGTCGAGGCTAAATATTAAGCATATGAATTATATATTCTTGCAGTGCAAGGCTGAGAAAATGCTTGCTGTGCACCATAGTTAAAATGAGCAATAAATACCAGGGTTAATGCTGGCAATGTCTTGTTGTGGAAGGTTCCTCTAAGCCCCCCCCCTCCCAAGTTAGGGTTTCAAACTATTTTCTGCTGTGTTGGATAATGAAGTGATTAGGCTGCTCCTTTCCAAGACTGTTACATATTTAAAACAGGTTCCACCGCTGCCTCATTTTAAACATCAGAACCTGTTTTGGGCGCCAGAAATGTGAAACATGAACATCAATAGCTTTCTCCTGCCAAGATAAGAGCTTGATGCAGAGGCCAAACATATGTCTTTCTTTCTTTCCCCGAGGAGGTTTCTGGATAAGGAAGAGGTGTGTCTGTACCTGAGCCACTTAAAATGACTCAGCCACATATGGGCCTTTTGTAAACTTTCCTTTGCTCTTGCTCCACAGGGCAGCAAGAGATTTCAGTCTCAAAGTTACTGCCATCTGGGTTTAAAACAGCTGGGTCTGCCTGAGACTGGCCTCCCCAGTAAAAGTGGTTTAAGCTGCTGGTGTCTGACCCCTGCGGTAGGTGCAACCCCATACAGAGGCAGCTCTGCAGGGTCTTTCACTTCCCCAGGAAGGGTCATCCCAAGGTTTGCCCTTTGAAAGCAGCAGCAGGACTTTCAGGATAAAATGCACTGCGTTTGGTTGCAACCCGCATCAGCGCCAGCAAAATTCAGGTGAGGGAGGGGAGAGCAATGCAATGCGAAGCGCTGCCATGTTCCAAAGAACAGCTCTTGTGCCAGGCCGGGAAAATCAGGATCTTGCTCTGCTCACCAGCCAAGGCAATGCCTTCGCCACCTCTGGAGCACTGGAAGTGCTGCCCGTGCCTGACGTGCTGGGTGAGCGCCCACACAGACAGGTCGTGCGAGCTGGACAAGACGCAGCTTTGTATTCCACAAGCTTGCCCAAAAGGCCAATTAGTTCTTGCAGCTCAAGTTTAATGAACAAAAAGTGCTCGTAGTAACCAGACTCTTGCCTCCCTCAAACAAGGTGGGGTAGTGTCAGGGCAAACTCAGTTGGAGACCTGAAGAAAGATTTTCCTTGTGTTTCGCTCTGCCTGACTGACTCTGTGCAACCAAATGCAGGTCTGACCCACCCCTGGCTTCCTTCCCCACTGTCTCTGCAGAGGACAGACACCTGAGACAGCCTCTCTGCCAGAGGACCAGGATGCATGCCCTCCTGCAGCGACTGCCACCGTTTTGCTCCTCTCAGGCACAGAAAGCATTGATTTCATGTCATGCCCTCACAAGACAAGAGTGACATAACCTAGCAGAAACCCACTCCAGGCTGCTGGCTCCAAGCCCTGGGACACTCAAAAGAGAGAGAGAGAGAGAACTGCAGATCCTAACCAATGCTTATATTTCTTCCAATCGTTTCCACTTTACTACACTGTGCATGCAGAGCTCTACTCTTTCCAGAGCTGTCCCTGCATGCTGGGCAATTGCTCATGCCTTGAAGTTGCAGCTCAAAAAGCATGAGAAAATATAAATGAGGTCACCCCAGGAACTCTGTCTGAGTGTAAAAAGTGTCAGTATTTCATTTTTACTTCTTCAAACATATGTCATCAAACTCAGCACCCCATCAGGCCACCCCTACTCTAAGGACTCTGGGATTCACACCTGGGCTGAGGGGTGGTGGATGTAAAGCCTCAGGGCAACTTCAGCTTCACCCATTCTTTAACATTTTAAAGGCCTTAAGCAGGTCTGGCCATATGTACACATCAAATCCCTCCCTAAGCACTAAAATACAACTGCCTTTAAAGTGGAAACAGCAGTAAGAGGACCTAGCCCTGGATAGACACAGGAAACAGCCCCCAAAATACAGGGAGTTTTGAACAGGGAGAAGGATTGTTTCTTCATGGCGTTTTGGCTCTGGTGAAGAGCCAGCCTTCTAAATCTTCTGCATCAGCACCATCTCATTTTTAAGCAGTTAGGCACTGACAAATAAATGCACCATTTAACTGCCTCTTATTGAAATTAACAGGAATTAATCATCCTGGCATTTTTGAAAAATCTGTCTGGAGAAGCTTAGGTGCCTAAATATCGTCAGCAGCAAAGGCCCAAGCAACTTTTCAAGTACTAGTTAGCTGCTGCTTCCTAATGTGTGTCATAGCACTAAATCACATGGAATAAATGGGGTTTTTAATGAATGTGAGCGGATGGGGCTTGAGCTGCCAAATTCCTCCCAGCCTTATACAAAGAGTGGCAGTAGCTGTGAAGCCAATCTTCCCTCAGCCAGCTGAAAGTCGGACAAAGATGTTGCACCCAAATTCTTCCAGCCTGTTTGCCAGGGTAGCACATGCATCTATTTTATTGCAGTGCTGCTCTTGTTGACCTTAATTCATGAAGTTCATTCCTGATTGATTTCTAATTTTTTGGGGGGAGACCTCGAGCATCCAACAGCCGTGGTTGCTTCCTCAAAGAGGTTACAAGAATGTCTGACATCCTTCTTCTGTACCACAGCAGCACACATGAAACTTGCAGCGCTGCCTGGCCCCAAAAACCCTGGTAAACAAAGCTCTTCTTCTCACAGACTTCATTTCATTCATCCCTTAAGGTTTTGGTGAGACCGAAATAGACCATTATATATATATTCACACACACACACATATATATACACACACACAAATGTTTGATAGATAGATAGTTAGACAGATATATAGATATGATAAAAAGCGAAGCAGAAATTAAACTGCTCTTTGAGACATCTTGCTACCAAAAATCCAAACCACTAGCAAGCATAGGGGTTGGAGGAAGATGGAGATGGGCTGCCAGAGTGAGAAAGAGCAGCTAAATTGCTGCTGTGGTCATGAGCTTGGTCTCAGTCAAAGTCTTTAGTCCACCAGAGTTGCTGTGAGAAGTGAAGGGAAGGTGTTTGGGAATGCTTTGCATCCTTTATGTTTGATTTTGGATGGCTTGAGAGGCACAGCACATTCATATCCCAGCGCCATTGTTTAAGGGGTTGTTTGTTTTTATTCCCCTCCTCCCTACACAGAAAATTAAATCTGGCACACAGAGACGGGGCACTGATGACTCTTTAGGGATATATTTTTATTACATTTAGGAGACAGTCAAAATAGTTTTTGACATTATTTTATTCTAGGAATTATAGCTGAGACCCTGAGGGACGGAGGCACGCAAAGCCCACAGTAAAGCGGTGGGAGATGCTGATTGCCCAAGGCTCCTTTGAAATCCCAGATTATGTTATGGATATAGTCATACAATTGAAAGTGATCCACTTACCACAGTTTAACCAGTTACTGCCTGCCAGAGGAGGCATGGGAACTGCTTTTATGGTCTAAGCATAAGTGTTAATTTACAAGCTGTGGTACTTTTAAGAACATGCGCGTGGTTGCTGTGGCTCAGTCAATGGGTGCTTGCTGGTGAAGCCACAAGTCATTCAACCATCTCAGTCATGTGCCTGTACCTTGTGGAGAGGATTCGTTGCTCACAGCAAAGCAGCACTTCTGAGCTTCAAGCACATGGCTTCCTCGGCATGGCCAGGGCTGTGTGCGTGCATGCAGGTCACCATGCTGAAAACAAATTATAAGGAACAAATGATTGGGTGAAGAGCAGATGGCAGTAATAATACTAGTTAGAAAGAATAATAGGTAAGTGACCCATGTTTTCTTGCAAGTGCTGGCTCTCCAGAATTATGATTCTTCACTAAGTTTGAGGAAGAGGCAGAATTGCTCCATTATGGACAAACAAATGTTTGCTGCTGTAGAATTTCTCATCCAAATCCATCGCAGTTTGGTTACGGCCCATGCCCTAACCCTATCCTTTCATTGTGCATGGTTGCTACTCTGCCTGTGCAAACATCTCCAGATGTAAAAATTCAAAAAACCTTAAGATATCTCTCTTATTTAATCTAACATTTGGAAAATCTAAAACAAACTCTTTGTATTTTTGGACTGGGAACCTCAGCTGGCTACTTGAAATAAACTGGCCAGCTACAACTTTTCCACAGCTCTGCATGAAGTTAATAATAGTACTACTTTGAAGTTAGCCAATGCCTTTCCTCTGACAGTCTCGCAGTGCTTTTGAAATGTAGCTAGATGTTAGTATTCCTGTGTAGCAGCTCAGAATAAACCACGAGGAAGGTAAATGATTTGCTGAAGGCTACAGAGTAAACTAGTGGCAGAACCCAAATTTTCCATGACCTGTAAGTTAGAGACATTGAATTTTGGGGTCCTTAAATGTTCTGTCTTTCCTTAAGGAGGCAGTTGTAGCTATTCCTCTAGTACTTCCTTTAGCTTTTCCATGGCTGTTATGGAAATCAACTGGAGGTATCCCCATCTCATATGGCCACAGGATAGATCTTTGTTTCACATCATGAAAGGAGCTGCTGTGGGGATCAGGAGAGATAAAAAAACCACAGCAGGAATTGACCTGAGCATCACAAAATCCAACCAACACCTCACTCTCTGACCAAATACACATAACAGCCCTGTTGGAGAGAGCTGCAGAGAGCAGGCTCTGAGGGGGATAAATTGTTGTGATGAGCTGAGAGCTATAGATGTGACACTTCTGTTCTTACTAATACACTCACCATCATTCACTGTGTTCATTATCACAACAGTTCATGTATTTTTATTCATCAGTGAGAGCAAAATGACCGAGCCTCTTGATGCTTTTGTCTGCGAAACACCTTTGTCTGCTGTTTTTGTATCACCTTTGCCATCGCAGCTATAACAAATCACCTTGTTAATGTTACAGCGCTTGTTCTTGTGGCCCAGGGTGATCCCTTGTAGACTGGTGGGCAATACTCACATAACTATAATCTGCCACATTTTCATGCAATTAGTATGCGGCAGAATTGTTCTCAGATACTCACACACATACAGAAAAGATTAAATAAGACCCATTTAATGTCATGAATTGTCCTGTTAGGAGTTAATGAGGTCTGGTAGGTTGCCAAAGTCCAACACACAGAAAGCTCAGGCAGGCCAGGAGGGAGAAAGGGAGGAGCTGCTGGGTTCAGCCAGATAGACCTTGAAGTGCAACAGCTGTGCCTTGTCTTTGAGGAGAGGATCAAGTAGAGAATATGAGATAGGCAAACGTTGGCTTAAACTTTCTTCTCTCTTTGATTGTCCTTGGACATCTGCCTCGTCTCCTGTCAAGAATGTTTGGCAGCTGTGAGCCCAGAATAACACTGCCGCTCAGCCAGGACGCTATCGCAGTCGTCTAATACTTTAAGCCAACTAGTCTCTGCTGTGTGCCTCGACCGATACTGAACTATGCTAATGCCTTGAGCTAACTAGGCTTTCTAACAGCCCGTGAAATACATAGAAGTGGGCTCTGCGGTTTATTTTCCTCACGTGCTAATTGGCTTTAATTGTTGGCCAATTGGATTTCAAGTTTAGAAAAGGGTGCCCCAGACAAAAGGAAAAGTGTTAACTTAAGACCGTGGGAGAGACAGGCCATTCTGTTCAGTTTCTAATGTAGCAGACTTTATGCAGATGCATAAGTCTCAGGGCAATGGCTGTCCTAGAAAGATTTCTCAAGCATGACCAATGTGGTTTCCTATAAAATATATGCTTCCATACAGGCTGAATGTCATTAATGTGCAGCTATTTGCTGGAGTGTAAATTCTCATCTTTCAGAACCAAAGTGATTGTGCTCATTTTGCCTCAACAAAGAAAGGGGGTTGCAAGATGAACACTAGATTATTTTGATATTTCAGCTGGTTTCGGCAGTGGCTTTAGAAGTAGAATTGGTTCTACAAAAAACAGGGTTAATTTTGTCCCTATAGTCATACAAGAGAGCGAGAAGAAGGGCTTCTATCCTATATGTACCTCAATATTTGTCTACCAGAAGCAAGTCCTCTCTGAATATGAAGGTGACTCAGCTTCTACACACATTCAGCCTCTGAACAGCATTAGAAGATTCATTCTCTGGTGCCGCTAGTTTTACAACCACTGCATTTCCATTTATTTCCAATGACATCATGGGAAGAGAACCAGGCCACCTGTGAGATCACAGAGTCACAGAACTGAGGTGGAAAAGATGTCTAAGATCATCAAGCCCAGCCTATGACCTGACATCACCACATCAGCTAGACCATGGCACTAAGTGCCACATGCAGTCTTTTCTTAAATACCTCCAGGGATAGGGAATCCACCACTGCCCTGGGAAGTTCATTCCAGTGTCTGATTCCCCTTTCCATGAGGAAGTCCTTCCTACCATCCAACCTACCCCTCCTGTGGAGCAGCTTCAGGTTCTGTTCTCTTGTTGTATCACTAGTTGACTAGGAGAAGAGCCTAACACCCACCTGTCTATAACTTCCCTCCAGGTAGTTATAGAGCATGATAAGGTCCCCACTGAGCCTCCTCTTCTCCAGGCTAAACAACCTCAGCTCTCATAAGACAGCCTAAATTAATTCTGTGTAATCTTTAATGCGTGTATCCTCCTAACATCCGTGGTAGACAGGGTAGTGCTGTTATCCATCTTTTGCTGAGGGCACAGAGGAAGAAATTCTCAGAGGTAGTTTGGATCATAAATACTTATGAAAATATGTGCTGCAGAGACTAACAGCTGGCTTTTCAAAACTAAATGAATCGGATTTGGGCAGTGACTCTGCTTAAGTGCTCACAAGAACTTGCTGAAGAACTAGTGGTCAGAACCTGATCAGAAGTGATTTGCCTAGGTCATATCAGCTGCTTGTCCTAAAACCTAGGATAGGAATTTAGTGCCATTAGGACCCAACCAAGCTTCTGAACAAAACCTCAAACAAATCCTCGACAGTATCGCTACCTAGAAGATGCAGAAATAGGAACAGACTGTGGCATTGTTGAGATCTGCTCACTGACAGTGAAGCTCTCTGCTCCCCTTCATTTTAGGAAGTGCATCCCTTAAACAAAGATCAGTTCAAACCATTTTCACTTGCTCATCCAGATGAAGGCAGAGTAATGCTGGTACGTAGAAGCAGTGAGTTGCTTTCAGAGCCATGCAACACCTGTATGCTGGATGTTTATTAACCTTTATCAACCTTTCTCTTCTTTGTTTTGGAGATCACCCTGTAGTATAGATTTTACTCTCTTACTTCTGCTCATGTAGTACTACACAGACAGTACAAAGAATTACGTTTGGTTGTAACAAACTAATGGAGAATTCTCCTCAGTGATGGATTTTAACAGAGATCAGGAGTGTTGGAGGTGGGTATGGTAGAATAACCTTTGCTATTCCAATTTATAAATAGTCTTTGATGGGCTATAGTTAGATGCTGCGTTTGTCAGACTGCCTAATTTATAGTGGTAGATTGAGGTTAGTGCATGTGCATAACAAGAATTAAAAGACCAAACTTTAAGCCAAAACCCAGAGTAGGTGATAAAGGTGTTCAGGCACATACTCATTCTCATACCAAATTTAATGAAGTTTTCAGTGGTGTTTGACATCTAGAGCAGCCTTCTCTGGTGCCTTCATCCTGGTAGTCCAGAACTGCCTTGATTGGAGCAGATAACTAATTTGTTCTTCAAGCATAGACCTCAATCTCTGATGTTGTGGTTCAGTGTTTTGAAAAGTTCAGCTAAGTGTTTCCTACTCAGGTGCATTTTACTCAATCACTCCAGACAGGATCAGGGCTGAGAATGTCAGACCAACACACAAAAATGTTTTAGCAGTAGTTCCAGCTGGGATGAGAAACGGTACCACTGTAAATCTCATCACTTGTTGTCCTAACAGAAGTATGGGTAGTCTGAATTAATTCAGACAGTGGGGTGTTTTATCCAAATCAAGCTACGAGGATCTTGACCCCTCTCTTTGTGAAAAAGGTTTTCAACAACGAAAAAAAAGGATCTTATTTCCATCCTATCTTCTGTCTCTATGTAAACTGCTATAACAAAAGCAAAAACAGAGGAACTATGCAAAAGAGTGACAAATTCATCAAATTCTTCTCTCTTACATCTAATGCTTAGTGACACTATCTCTCTCTTCTCCATGAAACATGATATTCTCTCCTGGTTCACAAGCACCAGGGGGGGAACATACTTGCAAAAACTTACAGCTACAGTGAATCTGACCTGGAACACTTGTCTTTAAGGGCAAGACCTAACATCAGCCTCCTCAGCAGTTCAGAGACACCGTGGGATTAGCACAGAGGGACTCTGCTGGCTTCTGCACAGTCACATGCAAAATGCTGGGTCAATGCTCCTCCCTGCTGCCTACTGGCATCAAGCCCTCTCTGACAGCATTCATAGGAGGTAAATGCTGCCTGTGGGAAAAAACTGTCCAAACTATACTCTTAGCTTCTCTTTCAAGCCATATCTTCCTTCTCCAAGAGCATCTCAGCATGCACAATGTGAGGAAAAAGCAGTTGATAGCAGCTCTGGAGGTGCAACTATCACAACATACTTCCCCTGCCTACTTATTTTCACTTGGGATTGTCCCAGTTTGGCTGCCTTTGTGTCCTGTGCTGCCATCACTGAGGAAAGCTGGACACTAGACACTTTCTGCAGCTAGTCAACACATCTCTGGGGTTTGTCAGGAGGGTTAACTGAAGGCTGATGCCAGTCACCTGCTCTGGCGAGGCACTGAAGTGTGCTGCTTTCTAGTGCTCAGCAGCTCCCAAGAAGCTGCAAGTGGATGCAAGTGGCAGATGCTAACAGACACCAGAGAGCCTGGATTGCCAGCCTTGCCTCTCACTGACAAATTACACCTTCCCTGCAAACATTTCAGCGTGTAACTTATCTCCCCATCGGAGCACCGGCCACCCCTCTTCTCAAAGGCAGTGTCCTTCCAGGTGGATTATTTTCCACTCAAAGACTGATGCCTGCAACAGCAATCTTGAAAGTCTCCTGCTATCTGCTTCTCACTCTTCACAAGACAAGACAAGACCACCCAGTGATTCGCCTGAAGAAATATTACACCAGCCTGTGGGCCGGCATGCCTGAAATTGGCCCAGGGAGCATATCGACAACGAGTTACCCAGCTTAGGAAACACAAGGGGATTAATAACTTGGACAGTGCCCTGGATAGAACTAAACTCAGAAACAATTCCCCATCCAAACCCCATCAGAATTTTAATCTTTACAGACTTTTAGCTCTGTAGCCCAATAAATCCATTCCATAGTGACTCATTGTTACCCTGATCTTCCTTATAAAACACACGGTGGAAACAGGGTAACATTTTCCTTTCTTATTGCTCCCCTTTGTAAAACCATCTTTCCTTGTATCTCGCTGCCATTTGCCTGTTAGTCATGGGCTTCACTCCTGAATGAGCCACTTAAGACAAGTTTCACTGATGTCAAATTGATACATGTCTTGTGAATACTTTATACTTTCTCTTTATTTCATCTGAAAGGACACTGTTCAAAACTGACCAAAATTTGGGGGCTTCTCAGTGAAAACCTTCAGCCAAAATGCAACTTTTCTATTGAGTTAAAAAAAAAAAGAAGAAAGAAAATAAAATAGCAGAAATTAGAATAACCTGACCCAAGGCCACAAACATTTTTTGATTCAAATTTTTCTTTTCTGTTGTCCTTCTCAGAGGAATTTAAGTTCCTCATAGAGGACTTTATTTACATCTCTGAAGAACGTCCACAAAAGCACGTTTTCAAAATAATTGTGTTCTCGGGTCTTGTAAACAGCAACTGCAAATCAATGGGGTTTGCCTGCAAATTCCAGTCTCGTAAAGTGTTTTCCCAGATATTTCAAATCTATAAACCAGCCCCTGAGGAAGAGTGACCAGATTTGTATACAAGTTCTGAGCAGGCAGATGGACAATGATAACAAAGAACAAAAATAATATCATTGTGAGAATTGGCTGTCTGTCTCAGGCTGCTGCTTTCAAAGGGCTGCAACAGAAACAGCAAAGCCCAAAGTGGACTTCATGAAGCCCTTTTCTTTAGCACACATTGCCTTTTCAGGTTCAACGTGCTGGTTATGGTGATGATGTGGTAAGTGAATCCCAAATTCATTCAAGTTTCTAATATTTTAATTGAACAAGAAGATGAAGGCACCATTGCAGTGACCCAAGAGCAAGGAGGGAAGAAACCAAAGTCCTTGCTGACAGTGCTGTGAGGTGTGTATCCCTCAGCACATGGGCAGCCTTATGTAACTGCCAGATCATTCCCCATAAGCTTTAAGTAGTCAGCATACATTCTGAAATTCAGCCTTCAACACAGAACAGATGCCCTGACCACCCTCCTATAGAAAACAAAATCCTGCTTATTTTGGCAGATGTCCTTTTTTTCCTTATAGTCTGCTATCCTATCTCCTTGCTGACTGTTTAGGGTATTTTTCCTAAGCACAAGGTTATTGCAGGTTTAGCCTGAGACTAGAGTCAATCCCCTCCTTTGAAGCAAACTGATTTCTTCTCCCTTTTCCCTGTGATATCTATTTTGGAGGCTCTCAACTCCCTGGTGGGCCAGTGGGACATCCCGCAGCCTCTTTATGGCTGGTGGTCTGCAGGAGGGAATAGGATTACATCTCTCAGCAGCCAATGGTGCTGCCTGTATGTTCAATAAACGGGTTTAAAAAAAAAACACACACACACAGCATGTCCTCCTTACTCTGCTTTGCGTGGTGTGACTGAACCTGCAGAGCCAGTGGGAGCAAGTTCTATAGTGATAACGGTAACCATTGACTTTCCCTTTCCTGATTTCACCTCTTTCATTATGTTGGAGAGCTTTGTTCCAGACTAGGAGATTATGCAACGGGCTGAGGAGGAGATGTGACTTCAGTGAGATATAGCACACAAAAAAGTGTGACAAATTGCAATGACAGGGGCTCCGATGGTAGCTTGTGATGGAGTGAAATTAAATCCCTAACCAAACAATGCAGCATTATGCTATATTCTATAGGCACCCTTGTTGAGTGTAGATTGAGAGAAAAAGAGACGGGCAAAAAGAAAGATGCACACATACTTTCCCTATCCATGTTCCCAGCTAGGCCTTTTCCCTGGTGTCAGCTTTGGACTAAATAAAGAAAAAAAATCCTTAGTGCCTGGCCCCAGCTGTAAGAGATGTGCGACACACGGAGAAGAAGTGTAACGGATTGAAGAGATGCCCAGCGAACACCCACAGATTGTGGTGCCATCCCGGCTCCGCTCCGGCAGCAGTGCTGCATCCCAGGAGACAGGGCTGGGACTGCATGTCTCCATACCTTCGCACACAGCATCCCAAGTAATTTGCCCTCCTTCCTAATTAAAGCGTTCCCCAAGGAGCGCTGGAGAAGGAGGATGTGTGTACACCTTTGTACTCAGCTACTCCCAACTTCCTTGGGCAATACTGCAGGGTGAGCTTGATGGCTTTTTTCATGCTAAATAACTGACCTAGATGGCCTTACTGCCCCATTCATCTCTTCTACATAAACAAACTATTCATTCTCTGAGGAATAGGTGCATCTGTTCACTCAGGCCCAGCTCCTGAGGGAAGCCAACAAGAGACTTGACACTAGAAGGGAGCACAACATTCTGTTAGAGTATCTTTGCTGTCCTGGGGCCATCCAGGTGTTAAATCACTCAGTGGCCTCTAAAGAGTCTGGAGCCAAACACTGAAACAAAAGGCAAAGATAGGCAAGGCTAGCGCCAGATATCACAGCTCGCGCTCCTCGTGTTTCTCCTTTGCTTGCTGGGGATTTCAGAAGCACTATATTGATGGGATGGAAAATGAAGTTGACTCGAGGAGGCAAGGAGCACTCAACACGGCTGCAAACTTTATGAGCTGGTCAGCATTACTAATGTTCTCAGAGTAACACTCTTGCGAGACTCCTGAGCTTAGTTTCAACTGGAAAGGAACAATAGTTCAAGCTGTGAAATGTTTTACATTCAGCTTCCACCTCTCCCCCCCTTCTTCCACGGAGTTGCCATGAGCCCAGACTTTAAAAACATTTCAGACTTAAAAGGTTAAGATTTAAGTGCTGCTGATTTTATCTGGGCTTTTAACTAACATAGGCAGGTGGATTAGAGATATGTGTACAATCTCCACTCTAGACACTTGGGTAAATATGCACAAGTGCTGAGTGAGCCAAGGAAGGAATCTGATGTTATTGTCTATTAATTTGAAAGCAGAGATTAAAGAAAGTGGAGAAATCAGTAGTGTAAATATCAAAAAGGATTTCCATTTATATGTAAGAACATTACTCTAGCAGTCTGGCTATTTCAAATAACATGAAAGCTTTTTTTTCTGAGGAAAAAGAACTGTGAATTTGTTTAAATTTACATATTTTCTTCTCTCTTTGTTTGCAGGAATGGTTGCCATTCTTGCAGCTAGGAAGCAGTTTGCTCAACAGGGTTGGGTTTTGTTCAGAGCCTGTGTTTGGCTGGAAGACCTAAAACCGGCAGAAGTATTTCACTAAGTTACACGATAGACAAGGCGGCTGGGATGTCCTTGTCTTTGCCTTGGTTTTTCCCAGTCACATTGGTGAGGATATTTTCCTCTTTTAATTTCCACTGCACAAACAGCTTGAAAACAGACTCTGTTTTTCTACTGCTTGTTTAATTATTCAGAAATACTAATGAAACCTTAGCAGAGGTAATATATAGGTGATGGGGCATTCAAAACCATTTTGGCCGTGGCTATGTGTCGAGTTGGTGATGTGATTGCCCCTCCAGCTTGTATGGTGTCACTTCTGCCTTCTTCTCAGATGCCTACAACCAGTATTTTGTGAACAATAATAACAGCATTTCTTATTTGTAATAGTAAATTTGGATGATATTAAATAATGACCACCCTCAGAAGAAATTAAAAGTTTCCACTTCCTCCTAGAAATTAACAAGAAAAATAAATAAATAAAATGTATCTACTCTGTTAATACCGGCTGTGCTTTTCATACTGGAAGAAACAGGATTTTCTCTAGCACTGGAATTAAGTTGTGTCCCCATGTGATGGATGCTCTTTAAAAGCATACTTCAGGCTAAAAGATCAAGAAATTCTCTACCTTTATGAAAGCTTTACAAATTCCTGGAGGTCATCTGAATACTCAAAAATAATGCATAATATGACCCCATGAATCAAATAGGCCAAGCTCAGCACTTTTTATTAGCAGAAATATTCATGAATCTTTTATCCTCCTCCTTAGTCCACCAGCTCTTATTTTCACCCTGTTCTCTCCTTAATGCAACATTTTGTAGGAATGCCAAGAAAAAGGAACCCAGCTTCAGGTTTAATTGCTAATATTTCTAAATTTAGTCAGTATAAAATCCATCTGAGGCTCCAAAGATTTTCCCTGTAATCTGCAGAACCTGAGTTTGAATCTAACCCAAGAGAGCACCACGGCAAATAAATACCACCTGATCTCTACAGACATCTGACAAGAGTTCAACTGTTTTCCACCTTGCTACAAGTATATCAGCGTTGATTTCCCAATGCAGCGCTGTAAGGGAAGAAGTCAATTAAAATGCAACTGTCCCAATTTTGGTGAAAGTTCCTATAACCACTACACAGGTTGTTATTTTATTTTATGTTTTATTAAACAGGCTAATACTACGGTCTTGTGCTGGCGTGCGTTATAACTCGTGTAACACTAGACAAGCAGCAGGGACTGTGAGCCAAATGACCCCACTTTTCCATGCAACGATATGACAATTGCTGGACTTGGCTTATTCCTCCCATCTTTCTCACCTGCCTCTGTGACCATTACGGATATCACAGTGAAACTCTGCAGTATTTGGCTGGAAGCACACAGTATGGGATTGCCAGTTTTGTTACGTACCAGCACTTTCCCTATCAGCAAAACTGAAGGGAGATTAGGCTAGACAGAAAGGAACCAATTCTGAATGCTGGAAAACATCCAGATTTGGTTATCATTTCATTCTTTATTTTGGATTTTGTAAGTGTCTTATGGAAGATTTCAAATTTAAACAACCACAGAGAAAAAGGGAAGCTTTTCCAGTTTTCCACAGCAGTGGGTATCGTAGATCTAGGTAGGTGGTTGTAATTTGTCCCATGCATGATACATATGCTGACAGCATTATCTGATGGGAGACTGGATTTGCATGCTTTTCTGCAGCAGCTATTTGCTTTAAATAGAAAGTTTTCAATATTTCACTAACAACACCTCAAATCCAACAGTGATTCCATTTGGAACAGGGTTTGTTCAAGGTCACAAATTTTTGTTTGTCAGATCCTTTTGCAACATTTGGACAATTTTACCAAAACTCTCTAGTTTACACCCGGTTCTAATGGTAAATACCCATAAAACACAGAGGAATCTCCTTAGTGAAGAATTTAAGGTATCAGGTCCTCCTAATCCGGTATGATTAATTATCATGTATAAGGAAATAGGAATTGGGTTTAATTCATTTCCAGATGTAGGAAGATTAGGTCTGCAAATTAGGTTGTTCCAATATTGAGACTACATCAATAACTACTGAATAAAACACCAAGCTCTGGGTTTTGGGCTCCCCTGAATGGTTTGGATCAAGAGTTCACTCAGATTATGTTACAGATGATGGCTTAGCACAACATTTGCCTCAGGTTCAGTTTCTTGAGTCTAAGGCCAGGGCAGAATTCCAGTTCATCTCCTTCCACTCTCTTTCTAGCTCACACAATTATATTTCACTCACATATTTCTAAGCTGAGCCCAGTGACATTAATTAAACGAGAGCATTTCAGAAATCAAGAGACAAGCAGAGAGCAGGAGAGAAAAGCGACACCAGGTCTTTGCCATGGCAAAGAGCTGATAAGGGTGACTACACCTGGGATTTGTCTCATGTAACTTTACATGTCTATAAGGTAGATGTCTACACCTGATCTGAGCAGGCTTGTACTCCACCGCAGCCAGTGGAAAGAAAGGACGTTTCTAGGGCACAGCTCTTCTGCATTGCCTATTTCAAGATGAGACCTAGTGCCCCACTTCTGTGCACTGAAGAGTGACCACATCAGGTGTGGACAGCTGTGATACAGATCTTACAGCAGCCTTCAAGCACTTATGTGGGACATACGGGAAAACTGGGGAGGGAGTCTTTATGTGGCAGTGTTGTGATAGGATGAGGGGTAACAGCTTTAAACTGTGAGAGTGTGATTTTAAGTAGATATTAGGAAATAGTTGTTTTACTCTAAGGGTAGTGAGACACTGGAGCAGGTAGCCCAGAGAAGTTGTGAATACCCCATGTCTTGAATTATTCAAAGCCTAATATAGTGAGAGGTGTCCCTGCCCAAGGCAGACAGGTCAGAACTAGATGAACTTAAAGGCCCCTTCCAACCCAAACTGCTGTATGATTCTGTGATATCTGAGTCATGCGAGAACATATTCATCTTTCATCATCACAAGCTCCAAAAAGAAAGAGGCAGCTTTGAGGGTTCTAAAGATCCAGTCTGGTTTAATCAAGCAAAATTTCAGACTACCATTCCCTCCAAACACAGGAGACAATATAGGTTAGTGTTTCTAGTTTGAGCTTCCTTGCATCTACTGTAAAGGAGAGCTGTCTATCATGCAATATTATATTCAAGGCTAAGATGGGGCTGATGGCATTCTCTTCCTTTATGAAAGCTAGAATTGATAGTATTGTCCTTTCACTCTCATGAGAGATGTTTAATTTGAAAAGAGGCCTTGAATTTTGTTAAACATTATCAATTCCTATTTTAGTCTGGATTATTATGTAGATTAGGCAATGCTTGATACTCAAAATTAAATATGAATAACACAAATTAAGAATGCATTAAAAGACTGAAAGATGTCCTGACTACTCCAGCTTTTGTTGTAGTAGTCGTAATACTACATGATTAGAGGCGCTGGTTAGGAGAATTCAGTTTGATTCATACTGAAATATACTAAGGAGGAAAACAAACTGTGTGAAATGTGCATTTAGGAATTAAAAGTCCCATAAACAGTTGTATTCTGCTTATCTAGCCTGAACTAGAAAATACAGGCTAGTGCAGCGTGATCTTTTCCAGCATCTTAACCATCACGTGTTTTGACTCTCATCTGAAAGAATAGCCTCTAGGAAGAGGCTGAGTGCAAAATTCACAGCACATAAATTAGCCTCTTTCTCCAGCTAGTGGGTTATTGAGAGGAGATTGGAATTGCTTTGTTACTCAAATGTATCTGACATACCCTTTTGCCATTTTTTTAAACTCTCCTGGCTATTAAATGTTTTGCCCTGAATAGTTGTGATCCTCTTTAAAGGTGAATTGCCTTCCTTAAATCTAATAAATGAGTAACTTGGCTTGTGTGAGCAAACATAGCGATTTTCCCAAGAACTTGCATCCACACTGGTGATATCGCTGTTTGAAAGCGAGAGTGTGAGCAACCGCACAGAATTAGTGGAACATTGGAACAAAGGAGAGGCAGGCAGGGTGCAAGTGAATACTCAAGAAATCTGAAGGTCTGAGTGTTACTTAACTCCCCACCTTCACTAGGTGCAACACATCCTGGATCCCATTGGAGAATCTCAACAGCATGCAAGACGCATTATCAAACTTGATCTTAGGTTTCCCACTGATTTCTGAGTGATGGGATTTGTAGTTGACTGTCTACCTTCTCCCCTTTCCCAGCACACCTGGATACCGAGTTTTGCTGTCATCAGTGCAAACACACTATTTCCTTCCCTTGTTCTTACTCCCTCTCACCTCTCTCAATACATTACTCTTTCCCACCTCTTGAGCTCCAAAGCAGTTAGGGTCTGCCAGGAATCAGTGAGATCCAGTGCTTCTACAGAGCAGCCCAGGAAAGGGGTAGACAGGACAGAATTGCCCAGCTTTAACCCAGAATGTGAGGTCTTCCAGCTCTCTGCAAGACCCTTGAAAACTCAGGAAATAGAAGGAGAAAGTGGCTTGCTTGGCTAGTGCATGTGTTGGGGGCAGGGGGGGGGTTGCACACTTTAACCTGGTATCTACACTGGTGATTAAATGGTCCTTAAATCAAAGCCGATAGATAAATAAGGGAACTATTCCAAAACCAAGGGAGTTAAAAAACACTCTGCATGCACCTGCTGGAGACGCTGTGCTGCTGGCTCTACATTTCAACTCTAACCTGTATTTGATATGGTGTTGTTGCAGCTGTGGGTTGGGGTGGTTTATTTAAGTGGCTCCAAATGCTTGTCAGTGTGGCAACCAGCTGAATACATAAAACAGGCTCTCCAAACCCTTTATGGCCCAGGGTCAGAGTAAATGGAATAATAAAATCCAAATGCTTTTGTCTCATTTTCCATCACCCAAGCCTTCCGCATAAATCTACAGCTTTGCAATGACCTTCGCATTCAGTGTCGGGGATGAGGCCGCAGGTCTGAGATACATTTGGTCTTCATCTTAGGTCTTTAAAAGCTTTTTCCAATTAATTTTAACTGACTTCCATAAGGATCAAGTACAGTTTCCTCTTCCCAGCCCCCTCACTCCACATCCCACCCCTTTTCTGTCCTGCCTGGCATCTTCTTCAACCAGTCAGTTGGGGAAACACTGGAGAATAATACTATTGATCACATTATACGTGGCAGCACCAACAGCAAAAACATTTACAAAATGAGTGATTTAGCAAATAGGCAGTGAGATATTTCTTTGAGGAGCTTTAGTTTGATGTCTTCCTCGCTGCTTGGTGTCTGGTTTTCTTTATTTCTCTAGTCCTGTGTCATCCCTGCTCAGATGTTATCATGAGGACCCACAGTCTCCTGTACACATGTTTACAAAGGCTGGGTCACTATTAAACTAAAATATGTATGTTTGGGTTTAGTGCATCAAAAATCACCTTGTCTGAAGTTAACTATTGGGGGCTACTCCTTCCATCCTCCCCATCTGATCTAAATTAGATGTAAAGTCACATCTTGGTGCTTCAATTACAGTGAAGAGCAACTCAAACTTCTGTCAGGAAGATGTCCTCAGGACATTTCCAAATGTTCTGACTTTAAGAACCCACAGTTCTCCTCTCCAAATTCCCTAGCTGGGTTTTAACAACCAACTAATAAACTGGAGTTGAAAAGAATGCTCATTCCTAGTTTTGCACTTAGTGAAGCTGGGCCAGATTTTGAGAGCTGTAGTGAGCGTTGGGGGACACATTCACAGCTCAGACTTTCCATGTTTATTGTGGTTCTGTTGACTTCTGTAGAGCTGAGCAGATCCACATGATCAGAAGACTTGGCCCATACTGTGCAGATGCAGACAATAAAACAAACAGTGACTGGTACCTTGCTACTGGGAACTTGGGCTCAATTAACCTCAGAGAAAACAAGGAACAAACATACCCATGAGACAGCTGCTTTCCTGTGGCTTGCCTAAAGAAAAGAGCAACCGACTGGGATCTCCAAATACAGTTCATATTTCTTGAGATTTTTCTATCCAAAATTGTAAACATTTTAAAAATCAAGGAAGATTTGATGATGTTGCCACAGCACCAGAAGTCCCATGTCCCTAAGCAAATCAAGCCCTCCTGCCTGATGCCTTATAAAATTGATCCATCACTATTGCAAATTTCTCTTTTGACTCTGACAGGAAGAGAGTTTTGAGACATAAGACAAGCTAATAAAACCCTTCAACCTTCATGATGTGCAGTGAAGGAACATGCATTCTCATAAGAGCTGATTATCTTATTGTTGGCTCTATGAATCAGTGAAGTCTCTGACCATTGAAGTTCATGCAGTCACACCCCTCGATGTGTCCAATCCCCAATGATTCGATGAAGTTTTTTGGTTACAGCCAGCATCCCCAACACTTCTGTTGAGTGAGACTACTCTTCCAAGCAACAAGTAGTCCAGAAGTGGGGCTATTTGGTCTCCCATGGCAGCAAAGGCTCGGCTCAGAGTCTCTGATGTCCCAGAAGCTGCAAATATCAGATGAAGCTTGGCTTATGAGTAGACAATTGGCAGGGGTTTTCTGATGTAGATTCTCTGATAGATGAGAACTGACCACAAGTGATGGTCTTTTTCTCAGTGGGTGAATTATTAGAACCTCTCATCTCCTTCCAGCTGTTCTAATCAAACTATTTAAAACAGGAAAATATTTTAAAATGGGCTGAAACTCACTGACAGATTCAGTTACCATGAGTGGACAGGCAGTAGAGCAGGAGTGCCCATCCAACCAACCCTGTATGTAGAGGAACATCAGATGAAAGTCACTCCTCCAGGACACCAAACTAAGTAATAAAAATGAAATTATCAATCATTTTTCTCCTCCAAATATGAGAAGAAAGAAAATCATACGCCTGACCATGGAAGTGAGACAAGGCAAGATCAATCAACATAGTCGATTCCTTCTTTGACTATGAAATTAAATGCATCTCCTGAAGGTTCACTTCTGCAGCCTGCAAATGGGGTATTTATGTTTATTAATTTGAATATCTGGATTAGAGACCCTGATGTCTCCATCCCAACTCACATTCAGTGAATTCACAAATGTCCAAGTTCACATGTGCTATGTATGAAAAGTAGTTATGGCTCTACCAAAAAATTCCTGAATGGAGAAGAAAGGAAAAGAAAAAAGGAAGAGAGAAAGAAAGAAAGAGAGAGAAAGAGAGAAAGAAAGAAGTGAGAAAGGAAGGAAACTGATCAGCTAAACAGACAACTGTAAGCAAAGGGAAAAAAATAAAAGAGAAGGAAAAAACAAACAAACACAGAGCAGGTGTTTAGCCAGTCAATTAATTTATATGGCTTCTAGCACTGCACAGGGCATTAACACCAGCCCAGCACTGCTCACAGGTGGCAGGGTGCATGTCTGGGAGGCGGGCAGGCAGCAAGACATACTGTGAATTTTCTCCCTGAGCAACATGATTGCAGAAACAACTGCAAATAACTTTGTGCTGATCCCCAGTGATGCATTCAGCAGTCCCTAATCTTCCAAATGTCTGCCTTGTGTGATGGTATGAAAACTATGGCATTCCTTCAGCCCTCACCTATGGAGACACATCTGGGCTTTTCTATTGACTCTTTATTTATGGGTTTCTGTTTGAGCACACTGAAAAGAGAGTCAAATGAAGAACTCTAATACAACCCCGAGAACACAAGAAGATACAGAAACACTGGCAGAATGTACAAACAAAAGACACACCACATGTATTTCCACCTGGAGCTTCTAAAAGTGCTTTTTAGGCATGTATAAAAGAAGGAAAATGAGGCACAAGGGTGAATCGAGTTGGCCATGGCACATAGCAGGGGCAGCAATCAAACTCAGATCCCCTACTTAAGTTCTCCACATGAGCTTCAGGAGTCTCCATGCCTTGGTTTCACATGTGAAACTCTAAGAGCTTAATTGAGAGGCTGCATTTCACCGGGAGTGGAATCAAATGAAACAGGCTAGACACTCAAGTAGGCTTACTGGTTTAATTTAAAAGCAAGGAGGACTGGTAGCAGGGAGTTCCCGGTCAGGGGTCATTTGTTGTGGAATATACTTCTCACCTTTGTGTTTCTCAAGGCTGGGCTCTCACAAACTTAATGGCATTTGGCATGTCCACCTGCTCTATCAGTTTATTCTTGAATTAGACAGGTAAGTGTAGAGTGGCTTGAGAGCTTCTTTCAGGTTTGAGATTTATTATTTCAGGAATTTTTTTAAAAGAAGACTTTGACTTTTTAGTGTTGGATTAGTAGTAATGGCAATAGCAATAAGAAGATAAAGAGCCCATGATGTATGGGGGGGTTAGGGGGGTGGGGGGGTGGAATCCAGTGTAATGCAGGATGCACTTTACCTGGAAGAATGATGTTAATTTGGAGCACTGAGCTTTACCCCAGCATCTGCTTTGTCATTATGCAAAAATAGGAATATCACAGGATCTTGATCCAGCGGATGAAGCTGACTTCATTCCTTTTTAAGACTTAGGATTTCAGACCAAGCATCTGTTTGAAACTTGAGATGAAATTCACATGATTTAGACACAAAGCCATGAGTCAATTAGATGTCCAGCATGCATGGTCAAGATCCTTGGCTCTGATCCTCTGAAAAATTAGCACGTAAGTAATTTTATACACATAAGAAGGCCCAGGACATTCAATGGGATTACTCCGGGTTATTAAGCTTTTTCCAAGGGCAGCGTTCTCAGTTGGAACCAAACCACAAACCACATCAAGCTCATACAGTTCTCATACAGACAATTTTCTCTCCAGGGCTCTGCAATCATCACTCAGCAGCGGGGTTATTCCTGATGGAGATTTTGGACTCCATCAGACGCCTACAATAGGTTGGGAGGTGCTGAATCTCCCAGCCAGCACAGCTCTTGTTTGCACCCTACATAACCTGTAAATACAATCCGCAATAAGGGACACCCAAGGCGTGTCACTGTTGGAACCGAACCATATCCAAATAGAATGGGTCGGGGTTTTCCCCCCCAAAGCCCTTAAATACCACCAATAGCTTTTCCGTGACATCAAGGGCTTTTCACAGAGTGATTTATTCCCCTCTCTCCTTCCTGATATCAAGAAAAGAAGTCCCATTTGACTTCCAGAGGGTGGCCTGATCATCTCCGTGAGCAATGGGGATGTTTGGAGAGAAGGACCGCCCTCTTAAATTACAAATTCTTGTCAGACTCGGTGGGTGAGAGACCCACGTGCCCTCATCTGGTCACAGAGCACAGCACACTGGCACATTAGCTTCTGAAGCTGCCTTTTCAGTGCTGACCTTTATATTAATGCTAATAGGGTTTGGAGAAATAAAATGTAAATTTGTCTCTAAATGGATTAGTCTAGGCTGGGGGTGGAAAAGAAGGGTGCAGGAGGGGGTATTGCTTAGAGCATTCGCACTAAAATTAAAACATTTATGTTTCAACACTTAATTTTATTAGTGGCACATCGAAGTTGCCTGAATGTGTAATACGTTTCTCAAGTCTACTCTGTTCCCACTCAGGCTCTAAGTGTGTGTGTGTGCACGCACTGCCTGCCCAGAGTTAGACACTGTATTTACCTAATCAACGGCCTTCTTCTCTCACAAAGCTCGCATTGGGTTGTTTGTTGGTTGTCTTGTTCTACATTCACCAGGGAATAAAGTCTTGCAAGCTTCAGGTCTGCCTCAGGAACCCTAAAACTACAATCTTGGTCCAAAATACCCTCTTTTGTTGTTGATTTTAACCTGTGCAACAGTATAGCTTCACATCAGTAGTGTGTTTACATACAGGCATTGGGTAAGTAAGGTTTATTGGTGCTTACAAGTGTTTTGTGTTTTACCTAAGTGGAGACCTTAAGAAAGGTGAGTAAACAGCAATCCCACTTTTTGCATAGGGAATATAATGAGCAAATCGACATTCAGTTGGGATGACTGGGAAAGAAAGTGATGAGGACACCATTAACCCACAAATGTTAAAACATTAGAGCACCCTTCTTGCTCTGCTTGAACTCTCAATAGCATTGAGAGTCATTTAAATCGACTGTGGTAACTCCCCTCTTCAGTGGGACAAGTCTGGTGCAGTCTCCTATGGTACAACTTGTTTTCCTTATTTTAAATGGAATCATCATTCAGTGGATAGCATGCAGTTTCATTAAAATCAAAACATTTTCATAGGAATAGATCAGCTGTGGCAAAAAACGTTGGTGAGAAGGAGTTACGATATCTCATTTCACCCACATCAAAACATTTCTGTTCATTTCAGTTCAGTGTTTATACCCAAATATGAATTTTCATGTTCTGTGTTTATATATTTTTCTTAAATTGGCACCTAACTGCTATTTAATGTTTTAATACAGTACAGATTTTTCAGAGCACCTTTTTTGGATTGGAAATTATAAAAAATTTCTGCTATTCATTCTGACAAAGACCCAGGTTTTCCGAAATGTCAGCATTTCTTTGGAATAGAAAATCTGGGTCATAGCCAGGTCTAAGTCCTTCTTATTGTAAATGAGGCCATATTCATTAGACATCCAGCCATGGCACACTTATCTTACACGAACATATATCTACAGCATCATGGCTGGGCCAACGCAGACATCAGACTTGGCATATGGGGCTGACACAGATTCGTTCCTAATGAAACACTTCTATGTATAAGTGATTAAGCCAGCAGCATGCCACAGAAAGTACTCTAAAATCTATTGTTTTCACTAAAGAACTGATCTCTGGAATTGTATTTAAAAGCACTCACAGGATTCTATAGGCTGACAGGCTCCTATAGAGTGGCATAAAGCTTTTCTTTTCATATGAAGTCCTATAGGATTTTTCCATAACTAGATAACCCCCAGGTTAATTTAATCAGTGTAGAAACAGGCAGAAGTCAGGCTGGGGAAGCGAGGAGGAGGAGTGAGCACAGCAATGATTTTGGGCTCCTTGTCACTGATGCTAAGAGCTGTGTAGCAGACCCAGCTTAAAACGTGGTGCAGATGTGCAGCACAGAGGTGCTGTGCATACACACACAGGGTCCCATAAGGTGAAAAAAGGTGGGGGGTGGGGGGGGGGGGAAAAAGCAGATCGTTCAGTAGTGGAAAAGTATCTGATTGCCTAATGTAAACTGTGATTAGTGGCTCAGTGCCTGGACAGTGAGTACTTTGGAGGCCCCCAAATACAGTCCCCAAATCAGTGTGTGTGCTGCCAATCTGTCAGGCAGTCCAGCTGTAACACTTTCTGGCATTGCAATGTCCTCAGCTGGTTTGTGTCAGAGCCGACCAGCGCGGGGGGAGCTTTTCCAGAAGTTGGCTATTGAGTGTCTGTCCGCCTGGATCAAGGGTGTTGCCAGTTTAACATCCCAGCAAGGGGCCACCGCATCTGGCCACAGAACCATTAAGAAAAGGGAAAGGTGGAGGAGCCTGGGAAGGGAGCAGCCCCGTAGGATTTGGAGCTAGGAGATATCCCTGACAACAGTAAGGACCACCGGTCTGAAAATGCAGAGCTTGTGCAGAAAGCTGAGACCACCACATGGAGAAATGTTTTGAAGTGCTCGGAGCACAGCTGAAAATTCACAAGTGGCATCAAACTCCCAAGTCAAATTGGGTCTCAAAGCTCTAAGCATGCAGACCTCTTGCTGAGCCTTTTCCTCTCTCTTACAAATTGATATTTTATTAGCTCAAAGCCAGATGCTTCTTCTTAAAAGAGATTAATCTCCTGTTCATCATATCACTAGAGACTGAACGAGGTGAGGGGTAACAACAGTGCCAAACATGTGTGAAGTGAACAAGACCCCCAGGTACTGCAGGGGGGAGAAAGAAAGGGGGGAAACAATTTATTTTAGCTTTTTTTTATAAAGCACCAATCTATTTTGGTTGTTAACTTCATTTTTCTTCAGTGCAGATGGGAGTGTGCAAAATCCATACGATAATCCTAGGTGATTATGTGTCCCCCCTCCCCAATCACCATACAGGGGGTGACTGCTGCACAAGCCACGGCAGCCCTAAAGGATAAAACTCTTCCCAGCCAAGGAACGTGGGACAGTGATGCAATGAGCTGAAGCAGAGAAGAGGAGGGCTTGGAAAAGGATTCTTTAAGAGGATCTTGAATCAAGGGTTAATTGTTTCCAAATGACCACTGTGTGAGAGACTATTATGGGATGGGACCCATTCAGGATTGGTTTAAAGCTGCTGGTTAGGTACCTTAAAAGAGGGCTAAGCAGCAGCAGCTGTTTTACATTTAAAGTGACTGAAGTGAGTAGTGAATTACTGTGGGAGACAAATGAGCCCATGACATGATTGGACCTGGGACAGCTCTCCCAAGTGGCCACTTGTTCCATGAGAACTCCCACCCCCGGGCTCTGCATTTGAGTATCAAAGGCACAAATAGCACCAATTAATTCAGATTAGCCCAAGAGAGAGAGACAGCCAGGTTAGCAGCCTGTTTCTGGATGCAAGAACCCCAACTGCTGTCATCTCTCCTGTCTTCAGGGTGCCCCAACATACTGCCAGGGTCGAACCTTGTTATTCCAGGTTGTTTCTCAAGGAAATCATGGAGAACATTGGGGTTAAGTCAGAAGCCAACAAGGCCAGCGGAACTGTGTTGGTGTAAGCTACTTGCCAGCAATAAGAGCAATAAATGAGGCAGCTGTGTACCTCATAGTTTCTGTTCAGAAGCTAAGGGTGACTGGGGGCCGTTTACTATATCCCAGTAAGTATACGAAAAGGCTCCACTTTTTCAGGGACTCAGCTGCTCAACAGCACAAGATTTTATGGAGGAGATAAGCTCTTTGGACTATGTTTTACCAGTCACAAATTTCAACCCAAAATTCAGTTTCTGACTGCTTTGCAAGATAGACAGAACTTCCCTTTAAACCCCCTCTCCTTTCCCTGCTTTTTTTCTCTCTTAGCTTAAACCTGTAATACTTAGGTAAGGATTTTGCTGTCTTCCACCAGAACCTTTCCTCTCACTACTGACATACCCCTGCAATGAGCACAGAGGCATCTGAGCAGAGACTTCTGGTGATACCAAGGGCATTCCTCAGCCTTCCCAGAATCAAGGGAAGAAACAGTCCTGTGTGCTATTTACCAAACTGCATTAGTCAAAATACTGCATTTTAAAAACCCCTTAAGTTGTTATACATCATCATATAAGTCATCACAAAATAGTGAGTATGAATTCCTAAGAATTATGTTGACATGGAAATTGTCAGCAGAAGTGCTGGGAAATTTACATCTCCTCATATATCTGTACTCGGATCCTCCACAGAAATTAACATATTATAACGCTAATATTTCAAGGTAATGTTTTCTCATGAGGATGCCATATTTTATCAGTTAATATCATCTGCGTAAAAACTATTCAATTACAGTATCAAGAAACGTGTGATTAATACTAATATCGCCAATGTAATGGCAACTTCGTAAGGTGTCATCATAGCTGTGCAGGCAGCTGAAAATGGCAGGAGAGGGAAAAAAAATTGTTCTTTTTAATTAAAAAAAGAAAAGTTTGATGTCCATGAAAATGAATGGCCAGTGATATCTGGAATGCAGTCTTACCCTGCCTGGAGGGTGGATGTTGGGCAGGAGATCTTAGTGGGACCACTTCTCAGTCTTCATAGTGATGTATTCAGCCTTGAGCTCCATCTTTCACATCCCAACAATGTTATTAAATGTCAGCATGGGTGCAAGTTAAGTCTTTTACACAACCAGCAAGATAGCTGAATTAATTTTTTTAAATTATTATTTCAAAGGTGCTGTTGGAAAGCCATTGGAAAGCAACTGGAGGCTCATTTCTCTCTGCTTTTACCTAAATCCAGAAGACCAGCACTGCAGGTATGGTGACCTTGGGCAGAAAACTGCTTTAGTACAAGGTATTATCAAGGTGTGAGGAAACCTGAGCCAGAGCTACAGTCTGTCCTAGGAAAGGAAGCACAATATTTTTCTTGATGAACAATATCCCTACTTCATCCCTCTGGATCCTAAGTCCTTTGAAGGACAGGGCTTCTCAGAAGGAAGAACCTTGCAGGAGCCCATGAAAGTCACAGAAATAAAGAAAATGGCAGGATGTTATCAACTGGTCACAAAGCTAAAGCATCCAGATTTGAAAATGGCAATAACACACCGCTGCAGTTAGAATAGCTCTCCTTGTGCCCTAACCTGCACATTTGTTGCAGAGCTAAGTAGTTCTCTAATGAATAATTTATTCCAAATCATCTCCCCCCTCATGAATTGTCAGAAGGGATCATGAATGTTTTTTAAATGTGTATGTTGTTTGTACAACTGATAGTGTTCGAGGAGGTTGTTATAAAGCAGTGGGGTCTGTATCTTACATGAGCCAAGCTTTGAAAGCTTTCTCCTGGCCTTTGCCCGTGGGTGAATTTCAGTCTAGTCAGATGGATCCTCTGTGTCATTGTGTGAATCATTTTGGGTCTGTAGCTCATCCACATGCATATTCACAGCTTCAAATTCAAGCTGTCTTGACAAGATGCTTAGGTCACATGGGCCATTTCTGCTCCCAAATTGGAAATGGGTAATTTGGAATCAGCTTTCCAGCCTCTTCCCACCCCTCATCCAAAATCCTCTTCCCTTCCTGTGGTGTACTCCTGAAGTTCATTCTTCCAGCCATGCTCCTGTCCAAGAGAGACTTCACTGGAAGTGCTGCAAACCTGGCCCAAGTGAATCAGTTTGAATGTTAGGATAGTCCAAAGACTGGTTTTGGCAACATTCCCCTAATTTATTTCACCAATTTATGCAGATTTTACAAAGGCAGCTAAGCACACAATGAAAAGGGAACTCTAACAATTCTGAATCGTAAACACATTTAGAGCAGATTGTGCAAAGCGATTCAACTAAAATTAGATTACGAGAAGTACACTAAGTAAAACTGTATTATGGAAATGTTATGAAATTAATTAATCTAAGAAGCAGCGCTGCCACTAGCATGTGCTGGCCCTGTAAACTCATGAGTGCTTTTGTTCCACTCCTAGATTTTGCTCCAGATGAAGTTAACACAGGTCAGAGGTGTGGTGTTTCGAGGCCTCTGATCCCAGTGAATATTGTGACCTGTTCTGGTCAGTGACACTTGCACCCACTAAGAATTGCTCTGGTGACCACAGACTGACAGTAGTTAAATTCTGTACAGCCTTTGTTTACTAGATTTAGGACCAGGGTGGGTTGTTACTCATCTAAGCCAATAAATAATGTATTTTCAATTAATAGATGAATCTTAGAAGGATTAGTACAATGTGTATGACTAAACGAAGGAACACAGTATAATTATACGGTAATTTGTTAAAGCGATCATTAATACTTGTGATGTTAATCATCTAATGGCAAAAAATTAGAGAGAGGATAAGTAATTTGCCCTTTGTTATTGCTTATTAGGTTGTAGGAAAATCATTTTGCTTTCTTTGCATAGCACTCTTTATTGCATCTTTCTCCTGACAGTAGCACAAGTGTGCACGAGGTCAAAAGTTACCAGATGCTTTTCTTAAGAAATGTGACCACTTTTTCACTGGAAGTTCAGCAGAGGATATCCAACCCTGATTGCTACATGCCTTCTTCATTTAAAAAAGCCTTGGAAACACCACAACACAGAGTGAAAATCATACTTTGAGTTATAGGCCGTATGCTCAGCTATATGTAAGCCAAACGTTTGCAAGTAGTTACTGCAAGGAACCAAACTCAATCACGCTCGTGTTCCTGGTTCTGCCAGTGACTTGCTGTGTGACTTTGGGTTAGATCCATGACATTATTCATAGTTCATCACAGCTGGGTACATGGCTTCCAAAAAAAGAGCTTAAATGTCAACAATTATTACTTATTTATTGGCCTTCACCTCTGTTCATTTTTCCCAACCTTAAGGGTGAGTAAATGAGCTCTCAAATACACAGGATCTGATTTACCTCTTTCCTCATGTTAATCAGGAGTAGATTTTTATCCTTATGTTAATCAAGACTAATATTCATTTTTTTCTGAGAAACTTATCTACTGAATCTATGTTAAACTCTATGAACAACTTACTGGGAGGTATGGAAAGAAAAAAATAAGGTTTGGTTTAATGATCTTAAAACAATTTTTTGTTCTGGAATATTTTTAGAACAAATTCAGCCAAACTTCATTGCATCTTTAAAGTTCAAAACAAGAATGCCTGACAACTAAATTAAATATTTCCTTTTTTGCCCCCCCAAGACTTAATTTCAATGAGAAAACTGAAAGTTCTCTTTGGGCTGACCCAACCAATTTCTTTTCCTTCTCGTTTTCAAAAAGCAAACAGGAAAAAAAGAGTGAGAAAGAACAAATTAGATCTTTTTTTTTTGTATATAGTGGGTATTCCTTAAAAACACTGACACTTCAAAATACATTTCCAGATGGTTTCTTACAAACCACCCAGAATCAGAGGTGAAGAGGGCAGGGCAGAACCCAAAGTAGGGAGGAATCTGAAGTTGGGGTATTTGGAGGTACAGGAAGCAAATGGGAGAGGAATTAAAGGCAATGGGACTACTGGGAAAGAGAGGCCCCCGGAGTGAGCTTCCCTTCACATTACTTACACATGAGTATAAACCACACTGCTGACGAATCACAGTTTTTATAGATAATCCGTGGGTGCTACATAGGAAAATATGGTCTTCATCAAATTCTGATCAGAAACAATTCCACTGGAGCCAATAGGATTGCACAGGGACGAAGCAGATGTGAAGGAAGGAAGAGTCAGAATCAAGCTTTCCACACATGCACACAGCCTGTCAAGTATACAGTATTTTGATACTAGTTTGGGAAAGTATCCCCATTTAAATCTGGAGTTAAAGTGGACTTAATAATGAGAACTGTAAATACGGAAGTTGTCATCAGTAAAACCCAATGAATGTGTTCTCAGGTGAAAACTGATGTCTCGTAAGTGTTAGGAGTGAATCTTCATCCAGCAAAGCATCACATGCTGGCCATCATGACAGCAGATTTTCTTGCAGAATGACACCCAAATGGAAGTGATTACATCTAGTGTAGTGAGAAGCAATAGGGCCGTTTACACATAATCACAGAAGAGATGAAGCAGAGATGGGTGTCAGCCAACACCTTGGATCCAAGCATATTTGGATGGGAGAGAAGTTCAGATCTTGATCCAAACTTTGTTGTTCAGACCTGCTTCTCACTGTCAGGAGGTGGCTTCTGGCCAGCTCCATCTTCCACGAGCAATTCTACTTCACCGAAGCACAGGTGGGATGTCCATTTAACTTAGCAGGCAAGGGAAAAAAAGTCCTCATCCGTAAGTAGATGCTATTTTTGGTGGGCTTTAATAGGCACGCGAGGGGAATAAGAAGATAATTAGTCCTTTTACGCCACTTGTCCCCATACACCTCAATTTTCAGATGCACTCACATTTTCTGTGTTTGATCCCCCCACTAACTGTTCGGAGGGATGTTGACAGACTCCCTTTTCAGTGCTCAGCTTTCTGAAAGGGTTTGCTCTCTGCAGGCTGAGCTGTCTGGCACACAGCCATTGACAGTGAGCTGGAGTTTGCTCTTAAGTCCCAGTGCAATCATGCACTGTCTGCTGCCTGCTGTTGCAGGGCTGCAGGAGCTTAAAAAAGACTCCCCCGGTCCTGTCAAAAAGACAACCGAATTATTAAAGCAGCAGCCATTCAGGTGCTCAGAAGGACTGAGAGAAGCAGGGGTAGAAATTGATATCAGGAGCTGATCTGCCCCTTATGCCAAAATGCAGGGTAGGTTGGATGTGGATGCTGCAGGAGAAGAAGGGCCAGATATTGACATCAGAATGATGTCACTACAATACTTGAGTGGAATTAGGTCCTTTCTGTTCCTTGCTTTCATGGTTTGGACTATGCAAGTTTTAAATATCTCCAGTCATACCCTTACTGTCTAGCCTCTCTGTTTTCCACAGATCCAGAAATATATGGGTATTCCTTGGAGGGATCCACATTAAACAAAAACCAACATGCGAGAATCTGTTTTCTACAGTCCAGCCCTGTGAGATGGAAGTGATGGCAGCATCCATAAACAACAGCTTGAAATTCATCTGACACCTAAAGATTCCCAAGCCACTTGTGATGAGGTACAGAGCCTCGCGTGGGAGCAAAGTTAATGTGTGACTCTTGTTAATGGCAGAGTGACGAGAAGGACAAAGGTCTCTTGGCCACATTTCTGCTCCACCTATCCTATCCCGTTTCTCTACAACTCAAAACTTATTAATATTTGCTTGTTATTAAGCATTAACATATCTTAACCTTAACAGAACTTCATACCCTGCTGATGCCTGAGTACACAGACTTGTTCTGTGTTGACATACCACTGATTTCAAGGCACTGCCTTTTTGGCTGCCCAGTTTCTGAACCCTAAGATGACTTTCTGTGCATGAGACAGCTAGCCTTCATTTTTCCAAAAGTCAGACTCTAAACTGAGAAATGAAACCACAAACCAGCCTTGGAAACTTGGGTTGCTTAATTCATCCCTAGACATGTCATTGCCTAGAAATAGCTTAGTTGCAGCGATTTCTAGATTGCTAGACTTTCTACTGTCTTGTTTCTTGGCTAAGGCACCAGACTCATGTTAACATCTTCTGGAGCACTGCTCTGTCAATATGGGAGCATCCACTGTTGAGGTGGTGACATAAGGGAGACAGCAGAAGTCATTGCTAAGCCACTCTCTGTCATCTTTTCTAAATCATGAAGATCAGGAGAGGTGCCTAGAGACTGGAGGTTAGTAAATGTCACTTCAATTGGCAAAAAGGGTAAGAAGGAGGACCCAGGTAACTATAGACTGGTCAGCTTCACCTCCATCCCAAGAAAGGAGATGGAACAATTTGTCCTGGATGCTGTCTCTAGGCACATCAGGGACAAGAGGGTCATTAGGGACAGTCAGTATGGCTTCACCAAGGGGAAGTCATGCTTGACCAACCTAATAGCCTTTTGTGAGGGCATAACCGGGTGGATAGATGATGACAGAGTGGTGGATGCAGTCTATCTTGACTTCAGTAAGGCATTTGACACAGTCTCANGCACTGTCAGCAAGTTTGCTGATGACACAAAGCTGGGTGGTGTCGCCGACACCCCAGCAGACTGTGCTGCCATCAGTGAGACCTGGACAGACTGGAGAGCTGGGCAGAGAGAAACTTAATGAGGTACAATAAGGGTCAGTGTGGAGTCTTGCATCTGGGCAAGAACAACCCCAGGGACCAGTATAGGTTGGGAACTGACCTGTTGGAGAGCAGTGTAGGAAAAAGGGACTGAGGGTCCTAGTGGCCAGCAGAATGACTATGATGCCAGCAATGTGCTCTTGTGGCCAAGAGGGCCAACAGCATCCGGGGGGGAATCAGAAGGGGGATGGTTAGGAGATCGAGGGAGGTTCTTTTCCCCCTCTACTCTGCACTGGTGAGATCTCATCTGGAGTGTTGTGTCCAGCTCTGGGCCCTTCAGTTCAAGAAGGTATCCAGCATAGAACAAAAAAGATGATGAAGGAAGTAGGGCACCTCCCTTATGAGGAGAGGCTGAGGGAGCTGGGTATCTTGAGCTTGGAGGAGGCTGAGGGGTGACCTCATTAATGTCTACAAATATGTGGGTGGGTGTCAGGAGGATGCAGCCAGGCTCTTCTCAATATCATCTACTGATAGGACGAGGGGCAATGGGTGCAACATACGGGAACATAGGAGGTTCCATATCAATATCAGAAGAAACTTCTTCACAGTGAGGGTAACAGAGCACTGGAACAGGCAGCCTAGGGGGGTTGTGGAGACATTCAAGGCCCGCCTGGATGTGTTCCAGTGCTACTAGGTCTAGGTGATCCTGCTGTGGCAGGGGGATTGGACTAGATGATTTTTTGAGGTCCCTTCTGATCCCTAATGATTCTATGACTCTGTAACTATACATTCAGCTGCTTTTCTGGGGGAAGGAGAGGGCTTTTCCAGTGTCTGCTCTGCACAAACAGCTTCCTCCAGACTGTGCATCTTCCTCAGCCTCCCTGTGCTTCCCTGCCTGACTCTGGGCTTCCTATTATACCAGCAGCTTGGCTTAAAAGAAGCAAGTCAGCATTTTGCTTGCAAGACATATTATTTTAATAAAAAGAAATATAAACTCTTGCAAGCTTGCAGTGGGAAAGACAGGAGAGGAAGACTCAGCTGCCGAGAACTCTTTCCCCACCTCCAGACAACCTTGCTAGGATGTAAGGCAACATATCCTGCATTATCCAGCAGCCGTCTGAATGAATACTTTCCACCCTGTGACAGAACGTAAACTACTTTAGCCTTATTCTCCTCCTGACAGACCTTCTAATTATCTCAGCTGTTTACAGCGCTCAGGCCCTCTGCTACCAATTTCTCCATTATTCTGACAGTCAACAAACTAGACCTATTAGAGCACAGCACAATTCTTGCCCAAGGCAGGAACTTTGTGAGACCACAAATCGTCTCGGTATTAAAAGTCGGTGCATAAGAACTGCCCTCAGCTTTAGCGCTAAATTGCTGGTTTGGAGACATTCATTGCTGTATATTGTATTTCCACTATATTCTGCTTTAATAGACTTCGTGCTGAAGTGTGTAAGAAGAGTTTTAAAGCCTGAGGTGCCAAGCGGACTTTTTTTTTTTCCCTCCTTCCATTTTATATATTTTTCCATCTTTTTTGTTTGTCACCTTATATTGCAAGGTTGGTTCACATACATAAAACAACTCCGCAGTCACGTAAGAGTATCTAACAGTTAGTGGGAGGTTTTTACATTAGAAGTTAAACAAGGTTTAGGTAATACAAGATTTGTTATTCTTTGATTTGTACAGGGCTTCATCTTAAAAATATTTCTTTCATGCTTTGGAATATTTTGTTTTCCTATTTGGCAAAGCCAACCTGTTTTGTTCTTCTAATCTTCTGGTATCAAAGTAGTTAGGGCCAAATAAGAGTAATAGATAGAGAGGGAGATTACAGTTTCTATTAATAATTTGCATCCGTTTGTTTAAGCAGTGTTTATTCAGGGTTTAAAAAGCTCTTAGAAAATGGTATTTATTAATTAGTGTACACAACACTCCATAAAGTATTTATGTATGGCCTATCTCCAGGCTTCTCTTAGTCTGAATTTGTAGAGACCCAGGGGTTGACTAAACACATAGGAACCATCTGATTTAGGTGTACTTGTACCTGAAACCAGGACTAATTTCTCAATGTTATCGTAAATTCAAGGTGTCTACCAGGTACGTATTAGGCTCAGATCTCTCGGGTAACCTACCAAGGTGTAGAAAGAATTCCATACACCTAAGATACACAATATTATCGAGCTGATATTAATGACTAATCCCACCAATTAGCCCAAACAACAAAAGCTCCAAAAACTATTTTCCTGAGCCATTCAGTTGATTCTGACTCAGCTAGGAAGAGACTCACAGCAAATCTCATTCAGCTTTCTATTTGCCAAAAGCAAAAGTGGTTACATTTATGAAAAATTAAAGCCTGTAAATTGAAAAAAAATCTTTTAAAGACAAAACCAAAGAGAAAACACGTAAAATGTACAAACCATTTCAGCTCAGCAGCATGTTGGAAGGAACGTGCGTGCTTTTGCTGAACTATGTTACCTCTGCCTGGTGGAATGCTGGAATACAAAATGACATGTTATATTAGATTCCACTGAATTTAAATTCTTCCTTTGAGGCATTTATAGTGAAATAAAATATTTTCCAACGAAGACTCTTTGAAAAGTGACATTGCTTTCAGCAAAACCTTCCCGAAGAAAACTTCCACTTTAAGTGACACAGGGCTGAGTGAATTGCTTCCTAGCCTAGCGCAAGAAACACTGTCCTGCACATGTACACTACGGAATAGCAGAGAGTAAGGCTTAGCACAAGATTTGTGGCAAAGATTGCTGCATTCTTGTGAGATCAGTGTCAGGACCGAGGCATATTTAGCTCCAAAGCTGACCATTTAATAGCTTTAAAGTGTTCAAAGTTCTTAAGATCTTCCAAACACAGCTTTGAAAGAGAAATGTGTCTGTGTTGTGCTGTGGTCTCACATTTCTTCTTGCAGGATACACTGATTTGGGCTAAATGCTGCTGTGACTTAATAAAACAAGAAATAAACCACATCACCAGGCCAAGTTGCTCTAAACCCAGAGAACTTCAGGAAAACCATGCGAGATTTGAAGTTTTGCTACTGAGATTAGGAGCTGCTCCATTGATTTCCGTGGAACTCGCATGAAATGGAAATTAGCACAGGCTATAGTCATTTGTCATCTTTTCTTATTTCTTTCCAAAATTCGATTTCCTATTCAGAAGAAGGGCATGTTCCTGGGTCAAAGCCAAGCCAAAAGCACTGGAACCCTGGATGCTACTTTTCATTTGCTTTGGATCAGGTTCTCCAATGGGGGTACTGCCTGCCTGAGGACTTTCTTGCAGCACAGAAGACTCATGTCCAAAGTCTTACCCATGTGTGAGCAACACAAAGTTAATGGTATCTTTTCAGTTGGCAGAAAATATTAGTTTATGCTCTCCTAAACAAGGAGTCAGCATATAAAATTGAGCCATCAGAACTGCTTGGACCATTCTGGATAGAACTGGTGCCACACACCAGGAAATAAATAGAGACATTGAACTTAAACACTGATGCAAATAAAACTCAGTAAGGCTATTTTTAGGGGATCTGTACATAAATAAACATATTTAAATCTATTTAAGTTAGTTTATCACATGTTTCTCTTTTTTGTTTGGTTATTTTTTGTCTGATAGGAAACTCAGAATGTTGATGGAATGTACCAGTCATCTTTTTATGTTGACAATGAACAAATTTGCTGGTAAGTATTTTCCAAGTATGTTTTAAGTAAATAAAAAACAAAGCAATTGAAAGAGAATTTCAAGCTTGCAACCACAAATATTTGTAGTGTAGACCTAAGCCTAAGCTTTGGGTTCATCCAATTATGGTATCAAACCGTTACCATGTACGTGAGGAACTCTAAGGGTGTGGGATAACAGTCAACACAGCAGGCAGAATATGTGCAGGGTATATTGGGATGGTCTGCAATCTTTTCTGCTCTCACAAACTAGGTGACAATAGTTTGCAAAGCTTGGCAAAAGAGACAAGCTGCTTAGTAATGTCACTTGGATATTCAGGATAAAATGCAGAGCACCAGGGAAGTGCTGGAATTAGAGGCTTGTTCTGGACACAACCCTCCTTAACTGTTGCACAAGCTTCACTGTTGCTCAGTCACAGCCTCTAATTTTGAGGCCTAAACCAGTGGCTGTTATGCTTTCTAGAAGTTTGTGTGTTTCCTGCAGAAAAGGTTGAAATGTGGGGATCATAGATTGCTAGAATGGTTCAGGTTGGAAGGGACCTTCAAGATCATCCAGTTTCAACCCTCCTGCCATGAGCAGGAACACCCCCCTACCAGACCAGGGTGCTCAAGG
>VZRI01006365.1:529749-569035 GCA_013397515.1 Upupa epops | reverse complement strand
AGAGGTGCTCCAGCCCTCCCCTCACCCTTGTGGCCCTCCTCTGGACATGTTCCAACAGCTCAATCTCCTTCCTGTATTGGGGGCTCCAGAACTGGACATAGTACTCCAGATGGGGGTCTCACAAGAGCAGAACAGAGGGGAAGGATCACCTCCCTCAACTTACTGGTCACGCTTCTGTTGATGCAGCCCGGGATGCAGTTGGCTTTCTGGGATTACCTCGTCCCAGGTGTAGGACCTTGCACTTGGCCTTGTTGAATCTCGTGAGGTTGGCAGTGGCCCTCCATCTGCAAGTTGAGTCAGTTGTTTCATTGCCTGCAGATTTGTAAGAGGTTTTGTTAAACCCACCCTTTTTGTGTGATGCTTTTCTTGGTTGAAACATGGCTGGGGTCTTTAACTCACGACATTGGTGGCAATCCAGGTGGGACACGTGGGGATTCAGACAAGGACATCGACAACACTACGCTACTGCTGTGGCAGCACTGTGGTGTTTTCAGGAAATCGTATTTTCTCTAAGTAAAATTGCTGCTCCCAAATTTCACTGAAAAATATATTAACTACAAAAATATATTAAATATGTTAACTCTTCCTTGTTCCATGCCAAGACACAGTCTCAGCTTTAGGATTTCTGCTCAGGATCCCTCTCTAGCTCCTAAATTAATTAAATCAGTGGGATAGACTTTAATTCACATTGGCTACAGGAGGGGAAAAAGTAACCCTTTTCCACCATGGGAGGCTGGCAGCCACAGATTACAGGTTTAGGGAGCCCGGTCGTTTCTGTGGCTTCATTAAAAAGATATGCATGCTAATCGTGGAAATGGGAGGCAACCTAGAAAAAAAGATGTATTAGTATGAGAGGCTGGGACATCATATCTGTGCATACAGCAGGGAAAACTTTATTGAAATGACTGCTAAAAACAGCCCAAGAGCGATATGGGGAACAATAAGGAGGAAAATCCAGAGACGGAGCCTCGTAAGGGAAGCAGCGGAGTTGGAGTCAGAGATGCAGAAAGGAGAACAGGTGAGGGTCAAAAAGATAGAGAGGAGAGAGAGCAGCACTGGGAGAAGACATGAGAAATTAGATCAGAATCTAAAAGCACTCAGGAGAGCAGGGGAAAAGGCAGAAATTAGAACAGGAGCTAAGAGGAGAGACGAAGAGGCAATAAAAACTCAAGGAGGAGAAAGAAAAACTGTGAGATGAAGAGAGGAGGACAGGAAAAAAAAGCACAGGAGATAAATATGAGGCAACATAAAAGGGCCTTGACCTCCAGTTTGTAAAGGTGATATGATCTGTGGTGTGAAAGAAAAGAAATACTTTGCATTTTTTGAAATGGCCACGGAGAGAAGACCAGGCTGCATCTCAGAAATCAATATCACATTTTATGCCTGCTGCACCCTTCACGAAGAATCAAGACAACATTGATTCAAGTAAGTAATACTTCATTGAAAACTGATCTTTATTGCATAGCTGCAAGGGACTGACTCTGAAAGTCCCTCTGTGGTGCCTCTGCTGAACAGGTGTCATTTTGGGGATCGTGTTAGCAGTGATGCGGCTTCATTCCCAGTCCACGGAACACGTGGGGAGCAGAGGACACGTCACTTTAGTCTTTGAGAGCAGGTGATGCTGCATCAGAAGAGCTAGCTTGCTCTCTGGGGTCATTAGTCTGTGTCTGTCAGTGCGCGGTGCAGAGCTTGGAAGGTTGGCTTTGTGGCTGTATTCATTTTGAGCAGTTAAATGATTATTTTAAGATAATTAGAAAAGCTTTAGACCGATATTTTAAATCTGCTTTCCTGATCAATTGTAGCAGCATTAGAGCTGCTGTGCAGTCATGAGGCAAAGGACCGTCTCCCTGGACTGTAAGGCCAGGCTCTGGTAATGACATTAAATGCTTCTGAGACTTCTATTTGTAAAACCTCCCCTTGGTTTTATTTCCCTAGCCACTGATTCCCTTGGGAAAACAGATTCACTGTTTATTTTGCTGGCAAATCTTGATGTGTTTCACCCTCATCGTAACACAAAGGGTGACGGTGAAGACACACATAGCAAAACTTGTGTTGGAATTCCCTTTTGGAAAATCACTTACTTATCTGGATACAGTCAAAGTATGTGTGGGTGGATGGATATACTGAGGAGGATGGGGGACAGAGAAGATTTTTGAATATAAGCCTCTCTGTATCTGACTGGGCTTGGATCACTCAGAGTAGTTAACCATTTGAGTTAGCCTGGAGCGTTAATACTGTATAGACTTCCTACCAAGCTACATCATGGGCCTTTATAGGTGTCAAAAACCTCAGGGATACTGCAGGAGATGTGCTTCTATCATTTTGCTTAGCTCTTTGGGATAAATGGAACCTAAAACCTCCCACTCCTTACTAGGAGGAAATTTACCACCAAGGAAAACTGCAGGGCAAGATCCTATTGTCACAATATGAAGTGGTCTGAGCCATCTCAATGAAGCCAAACTAGGCAATTCTGTTTTAGCAGTGTCAAAACATTTTGTTTCAGCCGAAAATGCACCAAGAAAGTATTTCCACAACTTTTCGAGCTGCTATTGTGCAAACAAGGGCTCTGCATCTTAGCTGGGGATGAAAGCAAATGTTGAGATGCAGATTTTGGTTCCACAAATAATTTCTAGTAACTCAGTGTTCCATTGGTGCAATACTTTGTTAAGATGTTTTGAGTATTGATGAAAGTAACTCCCAACAGAAAGGCTGGGAGGTTTGTGAATCTCTATGAATGAGACAGATTTGATCTGGTGATAGGAGGCTAATGGTGAAGGTTCACTATAGTTTGATGGCGATCCTCATCCAGAGGTTTAGGAAAGAAAAGCTTCCACGTCTGTGCAATTTCACTGTGCAAAGGCTGCAAAGAGTGTGAGAAGTTCTGGAGTCCCCTTGACTTAGTAGCCATCAGCATCCAATTTGAGGAAAACTGGCTTCTTAGCAACAGGGAATCCTAAACCAACACTTCTCTGTGCCAAGTGTTTTCTCCCCAGGCATAGATTATCCTTGGACTTTTCAAGTCTGCATATGAAGCTAGTCTGTCACAGGGCAGTGACTCTTTCAATATGTCGCCCCACAGGACAGGTAATTTGCATTTCAAGTGAAATATTGAGTTTCACACCATTTCTGTCAAAGCGATAGCAATACATCTACATATTTACAAGTAATGTTTTGGAGCTGTTTTTCTTCAAGCCCCCTACATCTCTCCAGTCTTTCCACACAAAAGTAAAAATCCTTTTCTGGGGTGTTTTCCTTGTATTCAGTCAACGTGTGCTCAGAAATAGCAGCTAAGACACAATGAACGAGCTAAAATTCCACAGAACATCGTATTAGAAACAGAACGGAATATATTTGTATCCACATTATGATGGTTTTCAGACATCTATAACTCTACTCTATATAACTTGATCAAGAACTTGAGAATTGTTCAGCAAGCAAAACTAGTAGGTCTTAAAAATGAATAGCAAGGTCAGGCCAGATCCTTTGAACACAGTTCCAATACAACGTCAACCAATACTGTGGTATCACAGTATTGTTAACCAATAGCACAGTTATCTGTTTAAATATAATTGCAGGTGTATTTTGAAAACAATGAACAAGGAAGACACTTTGCCATTTTAAAAGCAATGCAGATGACTTGTGGCCCAAGAAAATACTTCTTAAAATGATTGTGCATGTGTGTGTAGAGTTACGTGTGCATGTCTGCGTATACATTAAAGAGCAGAAAAATTGCCAACGACTGTAACAAGTAATGGAAAAATCTGCAATGGCTATTTGTCATGAATATAGGCTACTGATGAAAAGTGTTCATCAGATTTCTGCCATCCCTAAGCCTAATACAAATGTGGAGAAAGTGGCATGACCCATAGAGCTGACATTAAAAGCTTTAAATTGAATTACATTGGCAGAACCCTTCAAAAATTGTCTTGGGAGAAGAAAAAAAATATTCGTGACAGAGCATAACAGATGTATGAAATTAAGAGCGTTTAGGAAATATTCTCTTTGCTTTATGTTGGGAAATGTTTCTAATTGCGCTCACAGGGTGCCTTTAAGATGTGTTTTATTTAAGAAATGTTCTTGACGAGGTTACGGATTTTCAGCAGAAATATGTAGGTAAAAGAATAAGACTGTTAAAACATATGATTCTGGCAATCTGTCTTCATTGTTCAGGGAAACAAACTGTAAAGGTAAAGTCTTTGAATCTATAGGAGCAGGATGAAATAGAGGAATTTTATTGGCTAACGAGGAACTTGTACCATATTGAGGGATACATTAGTCCCAGTACTCATGGGTGGTCTTTTATCTAGTATCAATATTGGTCTGAGTGGATTTCCTAGTACATCTGCACCTTGCTTTACATTAAAAATTACTGCTGCTCTTTTCCTGGCTACTGGATGCTAATTAAATCCAGTAATTGAGATGCAATAGGAAGTACTGTATGTGGATTTCAGCATTATTATTAATGTCTGTGCTGCAAGGCCTTTCCAACCAGCACTTGATGCTCAAAGTCCTCCTCAGATACAGTGAAAACTACATAAAAAGGCAATGCACTTTTTTCCCTTGCTTAATGCAGAATCTCACTTAGTTCCTGCTGTGCCACCACCTCCCATAATTTTAATATATTATTTGAATAAGAGGTATCTTCTAAAATGACAACTTTTCTCCTTTGTGTTTACCGAGAGGTTCTCAAATGGAGTATTTCTCAATGATAAATACAGTGTTTGCTGGGTTTTGCTGCTTTTCCTGCTTCCCGTAAGTTACCACTTTAAGGTCAAATATGACTGTCCAAGCAATGCCATGAACTTGCACCATTGGGTCTAAGAACCTTAGAACTTCCTTTTCACCACATATTTTATCTGATTTCCCTATAATGGAACATTCTACCTCTACAGAAATCTAACCATAATCCCCAAGACTTGCATGGGTCATGTTTCTAGCCCTCATTCTCTAACTGACTTCTGTGGGAGAGAGCACACTGGGACCTAAATGTATTTCTGGTCTAAGCAGTAGCATTTGGGTCTAAGCTCTTATGCATCATAACCAAGCAGAGATTTTTTATCACATTTGTCAGGTATTGCACCCTCAGCTTTTCTGTGCTATGTCTCAAAGCATGGCACCTACGTGTGTTTTGAATTCTTCCAGGGATGGTAACTCAGGCACTGGAACAGACTGCCCAGGAAGGTAGTTAACAACCCTTTCAGGGAAGAAATATAATTTATACCTTGTCTAAAACTCCCCTGGAGCAACTCGACCTATCACTTGTTACTTATGAGAAGAGACCAACACACCCACCTCACTACAACCTCCTTTCATGTAGTTATGGAGAGTAAGATCTCTCCTGAACCTCCTTTTCTTCAGGCTAAAAAAACCCAACATTTTCCTCAGCCTCTCCTCATCAGACGTTTTCTCTAAACCCTTCACCAATTTCATTGTTCTTCTCTGGACACACATCTCTCAGTCTACATAGTTACACATTTGTATTGCACACAGGGCTGTATTCTTGCAAATGGGATATCGGCTGAGAGTGATTTATGGAGTTCTGGAATTTGATTTTTGGAAAAGGATACTGATATGACTCTGCATGTTGAAAACATTCTGCAAATAAGTCTTCATTGATGTTTATTGTTATGTAGCTTGCTTGTTGTAGAAGTGGAAAAAATTCAGGCTGGAGATTTTCTAGTGACATTAGATATTTACCACAGATAATGAATTAAGAGTTACAGCTATAAAAGCCATGTCAAGCCATTTAAAGTAAACATTCAAAAACACAGAGCCACAGCTAGCCTTAGATAGAAGCAGAACAAACTGTTTCTTTGTTGTACACACAGGAAAATAAAACATTTACTAATATAACAAGTGGTTCAGCCTGTTAATAGTGAAAACTGACAAGATCTGGGTGATTATCTCTGACATAAATTTGAGCAGGAAAAGGATTTGTTGAAATGGAAACTCAGGCTAATGGAATAAAAATGACCCAAGTTGTCTGGCGGATGTCAAACTCAGTGGAGTCCAGGATGACTTAGAACCATTCAGTCTGCTTGAGAGAGAACAAATTGGCCGAGTGAAATAACCTCTCATTCAATTCTGTATTTTTTGTCATCAGCAGTAAAAAAACAATAAATAAAATAATACAAAAACACTTTCCTAACTTTTTCCAAATGAAATAATCTGACTATGTGAGCATAGTCCATTGCTCTGAAAAGCAAGAAAAGTCAATCTATAGAAGCTGCATGAACTAACTAGGATCATTCTGTTACAATCATCTTGCCCACATTGTAAAGTTTGCAATTTAAGTTCTTTCAGGGGTGGGGGGATGTCCACCAGTAAAAATAATATGCAATGAGTAAATAACCCTCCAAATACTCTGAATGCAAAAGACAAAGAAGACAAACATTCTTTGGAGTCCGAAATCAGTTTCAAAGGTGGTAGTAGAGAGGAATCAGTAAATAAAAACTTAGACAAAACCTGAGAATAGAACTTCATCAGAGAAAAGGCTGCTAGCTAGGATGGGGAACACGGGATTAGTTTAGGACAATGGCTTCATGAAGCTTGCACAGGCAGTTAATGCATTAGACCCAAGAGATCTGGGTCCCCAGTTTTCTTTTATAAATACTTACCCAAGAATTTGTATTTTAAATGAGTTAAGAGTATAACTTTTCAAACTAAATAGCAATTTCAAAATAAAGAATAGAAAAGACAGGGCTTATTATTTTTGGTTAAATGGTTTTATCTTTGAATCAGTGAAATTATGTGACCTGTTGGGAAAAAAAGATCAAAATATTATGTTGTATTTATATATAACATATTAATGCAAACAGTCGTTTCACCCTGATAAACATGAATGAATCAGTGTGCCAGCATGTAGCAAATTAAATCCTTCTCATCCCTTGAAGAAATCCATTTCAAAGTTGCTATTTCAATAAGCCATTAATTTCTGTGTTACAGTATGTGTTAAAGTGCTGGAAAGGGATTGAAAAGGATGATGGATTTCATTCAAAACAAATAAACTTGGTACCAAAAGAACCCCAAAAAACTTGAAACAAAACAGAACTGTACCTGAAGAATTAACCTTACCTTTAGCCTGAAGAAGCTTGTATGAATGCTTCTTTGGAGTTTGTTTAGATACACGTTAATGGTTTTATTCAACATATTGGATTTGTGAAGAGAGCAGGCAGAACCACTGAACAGATTTCCATCATCTACTTCAGCAGGTTCAGAAAACTCACTGAACATAAGAACCCTTCAAAACCTTTATTTCATAGAATCATATAATCATTAGGGATCAGAAGGGACCTAGAAAGATCATCTAGCCCAATTCTCCTGCCACAGCAGGATCACCTAGACCTAGTAGCACAGGAACACATCCAGGCAGGTCTGTAGCATCTCCAGAGGAGACTCCACAACCTCCTTGGGCAGCCTGCTCCACTGCTCTGTTACCCTCACTGTGAAGAAGTTTCTTCTGATATTTATATGGAACCTCTTCTACTCCAGCTTGCACCCATTGCCCCTTGTCCTATCACCAGATGACCTTGAGAAGAGCCTGGCTCCACCCTCCTGACATCCACCCCTCACATATTTATAGACATGAATTATGTCACCCCCCAGCCTCCTCTTCTGCAAGCTAAAGAGACCTAGCTCCCTCAGCCTTTCCTCACCACCTTTGTTGCTCTATGCTAGACAAACCTTCTAGTGTGCACTTAGTGCTGGCAACAAGCACAGCAATTAAAGGGATCCTCTGGTAGGTACCCTGCCAGTGCTGTTAGCCCTGTTGTGTTCTTGGAAACTGAGGCACAAACACCCTGGGGCTGTGTGGAGGCAATAAGAGAGCCACAATTTCAAAGATAAAGGGTGTCCCACCTCCACCACTTCCAGTACAAATAATCGAAGCTTGGTGTTTTCCATTGGGTTCAGTCAGATTCTCCTTTGTGATTGCAATCCTGATGCCTTCTGGTGCAAGTGTGAGGAGCCCAGATTTTTGGAGAAGAACTACGGACCGCAAGAGATAATATATTCTTCTTGAGCATACAAATAGGCACCAAACGCAGAACTGAGCAGTTTGGTGAATTACAAAGTATTTCTTTTTATCAGTCATTTTACTTTACTGAAATGTACAGACAATTTTCTTTTTTAGTGCTTTCTCCAGATTACAGGCACATCTGACAATAGTGTAAAGATAGTGCAGCATGTACATATAAAAATATGTCTTCAAAATACAAAGCACCCAACTCCTGTAGAGAAGTCTCCTATTACTCCTGGGGAGCTGGAAATTAATGAAGCCAAATAATATCGGGGTTCATTGGGCATGCAAGCATTCTGGCACAATCAAAGATCACCCTGGAACCCCCTTGAACATATTATAGTTACCATTAAAATCATCATCATAGTATTTGAGGTTAGCAAAACATATTGCTTAAGCTATAAAACATTCTAAACTAGTATCCCAAATGTCTTGCCTCAAGCAAGCACTTAAATTAAAGTTTCAGACAGCTGGCACTGGAATCAAAATAACAGTTTTGCACAAAGAGATTGGATAAACATGATTATTGTTTTCATAATTTACTTTGTCAACATGCAGCATTGTGCCTTGATCCATCCATTGTACTTGGGCATGATTCCTTTCACTTTTCAACAGGTAACTATATTTCACTGTGGGTTTTTACAGACAGCAATCCTAATTGATCCGCTGTTCTTGAATAATCTAATCCCTAATTAGTTGAGTCTGAACACGGAGAAAGGCAGCATTGTGTGCTTTAATTAATTTCCATAATCTGCAATTTTTGTTTGCTCGCCTCATAAATAACATCTTTTGGTTCTCAAGGAAAGGCTAACGTGACAATATCACTGCTTAGTGCAGGAAAAAGGGGGACGGTGTTCTGGATATTTGATACAGCATGATTGCAACAGCAACAAACACACAGCTCTTGATTAAGACTCAACCCATTGCCTATTTACCTTGAGTAATCATTTTAAGGTGTTCTTCCTGCATTTATTTCAGTTCAGATGCTCCCTGCCTCTTCAGTGTTGTGGAGACAATTATGTTCTTCTTTAAGCTTCTCTGTAGTCCAGACCTCCCAACCAAGTAGCCTATAGGAAGGAATATAACAAAGTACCAGAAAGCTACTGCAGCAATGTCTTAAGCAACCGCACGTTTTCAGAGACAAATCCCAAATGTTTTACATTTAATACCAGATTCCAAAGCCCAAAATGTGGCTTCTTGAACAAATCTCAGTAAGATTTCTGCTGTACTCAGGTGGTTGTCCAAAAAAAGTTCTTTCCCTATAATACAACTTTCATCCAACCATGATTCAGAGCTCACGAGCACAGGAAAGTGTTTGGACATTGCTGGAGAGCGAAAAAGCACACAAGACTCATGCTGCTTTTTTATATTATGTTCCACAGACAATTCTTAAAGGTATAATTCAAAGGTTCAAAAATAATTCCAATTTAGGTAAACATTTTTCTTGTGGGACCCTTTGACTATTGACGCTACAGATCTTTCACTCAAATGGGAAATCAAACTGTGGCACTGACAGAAGCTGAGCCATCCTGATGCAGTTTGCTAAATGTGAATTGGAGACATTTATTTTATTTATATGGCATTTGCCTGCTTTTGGGGATGTTATACAGCTTATGAAGACCTGCAAACGACTTTGAGTTATTCTGTTGAAAGCATTTCATGGGCAAATCGCAGCTCTCTCACAAATGTAAATCAGGAATTACCTCCACTGAATTTAGTGGGATCGGTGTAAATTTATTGCACATATGGGACGAGAGCAAAACTCGTCTCTGTTTACACAAACTAGTTGTATAGTTTTGCTAGTGTGAAAAATGGTCAGTCATTCACACATTTGTGAAAAAGATTTGTCAAGCCAACAAAGACCAAACAGGTGCTGTTCAAGGTTGCCCTTTGCTTCTGCACCTGCAGTAAAATAAACTTTGCTTGTCTGATGGGAAGTCCACATGAAGTATGACCATATGGGCACCAAAAGATGTAAGCAGCCTTTCAGCTCCAGAAGACAACCTGTGTGCCATCATCTGTAGCTTTACACAAACCTTGACTGGACTCAGGTGTCCAGAGGTCAGTGGGTTAATACTGCACCAATGCAGGCAAAATTCTGGATACTGATCAAGGAAAAATCTAAGAGCGTTGCCTGTACTAACATTCAGCCTTTTTCTTTCCTTCCTTGGACATGTCGCTGTTGCTTTTAATTAAGCTCTCAGATTCATAGCTAGGAGATCTTTAATAACTACAGAAAGTGCTTGCAAGGCAAATTTTTCACTTCTAAGAGGGAATCTTGGAATAAACGTTACCTTCTGATTTATAGGTAAACTTAACCTGGTTTTACCTTTGCAGTAATATATCGCATGGCCATTTATGCGCAACAGACGGATGACAGAAAAGATGTTAACTTTTAATAAATGGTGAAAATGTTGGCTCGCACACCACCAACACACCGTAAGCATAGTGCCTGCTGATGAATTAATCTAATTAACAAAGGTGAAGGTTTATAATTGGGGTTAACTAGAATTTAACTGGTCATTGTTCATATCCCCCATTGCATTGTCCCCTAAGTAACTCACTCTGGTAGCCCTCCATGGTCCCTCGACCCCAGCATCATACTCGGGGATCAACTAGCTTCAAGGAAAAGTAGATACAATCATATTTCCAAGACTGTAATAACAGCAGAACTTAATGGTGTGATATTTTTATACTGTTTGGGAAAGAGACCCTATTTTTTCTTACTCATAAGCCCAGAGTATTTTTAAATAGTTCAAGTCCCTGTAGTACTTCACAGTTTGCAATGCAGTTTAAAAAGTAATACATCTTTTCTTAGATGTACCCCAGATTCTGCCTTTTAATAGACATGATAATGAGATTCTGTGTCTTCATTTCCCAGTGTGCAGAAAGCTCAAATAAATCTTTGATTGTTCACAACCCTGGAGAAGGCTCCCAAGCCCAAGAATGTAATGATGTTTCTCTAAACAATCATTGCTAATGAAATTTAAGTGTATTTAAAATATATAGATGTGTGTGTGTATATATATTAGTAGTATCAAAATTGGGTTTTATTCATTTTGCTTTGTAAATTTAAATCCGATTGCAGTAAACTTAGCTCTCAAGAGATTAATTTCTAGGAGAAGGAAAGTCCTGAGTTATTTCTCTGACCTGCAAGACACACGTTGAGCTTCTGCTTTTGAGTAAACTCCCTCTAATAAGGAAATCAAGGGTTGTTTAAAAAAGCCATTCAGCAATTTCTTCATCAGATTAGGGACCATGTCCCAGACTACTGTCACTCAGATGACTGCAGCCAGATTGCGACAACTTTGAAGGAACAGGGTGCCCAAGTAACTCAAAGGAACATTAAAGAGCAAAGCAGGCAGAGGGGACACAGGGGTGGGTAATAAAAATGAGAGGGGGATGCTTCAGAATGAAAACTGAGGGGTTTTATAGGTTTTATTATCTGAGCTGCAGTTTCACCTTTTTGAAAGGAGATTTTTTTCAAAACTGTCCTTCCATATCAGCATCTTTTTTAAGGGTTGTATATAAAATGCCTCACACACTGACACCTCTCTCCACTTCTACGCTACTCATCACTACCACACGCCAAGCTGTTACACACATACTTGTGCAGAGTCCCTTGCATCTGTAACTGATGAGACTGGCTAATGGGAATTCCTTCAGAGCAAAAGCATGGAGAACCCAAAACAGCTAATCATCAGCCTTAAGACAACAGTCCTAAGACAGTAATGAGTGGATACAGCACTCAAGAGCAAGCTATGGCAGCCAGGTTTGACTTGGTGGCTTATTATCAAATCCAAACTTGGCAAGGTTCAGTGAAATGTTAGTCAGTGAGTCAAAAGCGTGAATAAACCTGAGCTTGGCTGAACATTATCTGGGCACCTCTAAAGCTCTTTGATGAAATAGTGTGGTTTCCTTTGGCTGTTTGGGTAATGCAGCCACTTCAGGATAAAACCCATAAAAGACCTTTCAATGGAAGTTAAACTGCCACCAGCATTCACCTGTTGAATCATCATTCTGTGTATTTTGATGCAGATTGTCAAATACAATTATCGATATTCAGTGAAGACACATATAACATACTTGTCCTCAGGAAAAAAATGCTAATGACTTACACTTTCTGTAGTTGCTAAATTATTTTAAGGGGAATCGAGTCTGAATGGCATCGCTTCTTTTATTTCAGGACTCAAATATGTCGACAAAACTTCCAGTTGATTTCTATTCTTTTCATATTTATATGTCTCCAAATCATTGTAAGGATAAAAATGATCATGCATATTCCTAATCTTTATAAAAAAACTGACATCTTTGAGAAGTGCTGCAGGAAAAGCTTTTTGATGCTGATGCTCTCCATGTCATAAAGCCTGATAGGACTTTGGACATCAGTGACTTCTATGGTTATAGAGTAGAGAGGCTGACAGAATATAACACATTGCAAAGCCATAGGGAAGACAGAAATCTCATTCTTGGACTGAAGAACCCCTTGTAGGAGAACTTGTAGGACCCCTTGTAGAACTCCTTGTAGGAGGTAAAAGTGATAGGAGAGCTGCCACAGTCATTCCTTCCCCTGAGATCTATGGAAATCCCAAGTAGTATCCACCTGGGACACTACCTGCTCCCAGAAACTCAGAGAATTTCTGGTGGAGACTAGTAGCTTCAAATAATTAATTAGCTTCATCTCCATTCAGATTTCACTTTTTTTCCCCTTCCTCCCTCCACCTTTGACCATTATTTTAAAAACTCTTATCAACAAACTTTTCCCTGATGTGAAAAGTAGTCCCTCCGCCCCAAAGATTCTCATAAATACTTTTTTCTTTCTAAGACATAAGACCACAACAGGCATCAAAGGTTTTTTCTGACTACAGGATGGAACTGTTGACTGTTCATTAGGAAGCACCTCCTCACGGAAAGGGTGGTCAGACACTGGAATGGACTGCCCAGGGAAGTGGTGGAGTCCCCATCTCTGGATGTGTTTAAGAAAAGACTATGTGGCACTTTGTGCCATGGTCTGGCTGATGTTAGGTCATAGGCTGGACTTGAGGATCTTGGAGGACTTTTCCAGCCTCAACAATTCTGTGATTCTGATGTAAAAAACAGAGAACGGTGTCCTTAGTGGTGGCAACAAGCACTGCGCCATTGCCTGCATCACACCTTACCTGTGGTGAGGACGTGCTGGGCCCACAGAGCAGTCTTTTGAAGAATTTTAGCATAAATCATGTCTCCTTCTTCAACAATGGCAAGTATTGCAAAAGAAGTCCTTGGAGCAAAGATTCAGTGGGATCAAATCAAGGTTGATTTTGTAACAGAGCTTGATAAAGAACAGTGGGACTACTATTAACCAGAAAAGGTAATGACACGTGGAATTTTCTCCCAATTTCTTTCTTCTCCACATGGCCTGAACGTAAATCAGAGAAAGGCAATCAGAAAAGAGTGGGGGAGGGAAAGCTAGAGAAAGAATAAAACACCTCAGATGCCCCCAGTTAATTATTGGAGGGGTGCTGGATAATCAAGAGAGCTGTGGCTGACTGTTGTTTACAAAGCCAAGATGGCCTTAGAGTTTTGAACTGAGATAGGCTAAGACAGCTAAGACAAGACCTGGTCCTATCTGGCAAACAGCTGCAGCCTATTTTAATTAACAGCATATTCCTGACTCGGTTCAGCTTGTGTGGATGGAAAGGTGTTTCCCAAGGAAATCAGAGTAGGGACAGAATAGGGGAAAAAAGGAAGAAAAAAGCGGGGAGGAAAAAGGTGAGTTCAGGAGGGCAATGAGGCGGGGGTTAACAATGCTGCTTAAGATCAAGGGCTGAAGTGCTGAGATGCTGCCAGACTTGAAAACTTTAATTTACTGTCACTGTTAGCCCCCTTTGAGGTTTATGGTGGTATTTATACACACAGCATCAATCACATGAAACAAGGAGGGGATTTATAGTTTGTTTTAAAGACTGCAAATGCAATGTAATGCAAATAGCATGCCTCATGGGCATTTACATTTAATGGGAAAATTACAGATGCAAAAGATTGGTAGAACAAATTTTAAATTGACTTTATTACATCTAGTGCTTTTCAGAGAATACTATTAAAAAAACACAAGGAGATATGGTAATGGAGTTCTACACTGTAGCTTGACAGCTTAAATTCCACTTAACTGACTTTGCTTGCATCTTTCTGTTTACATTACTTCTTCCAATAACTTTGTCTGGCAAAATCTCTGGATCATAAACTGATTAGAAGCTTTGATTCTGTTTTGTTTCCTTTTTGGGCTTGGAATATTTAATGTGTAAAGCTGATTGTATCTTGATAACTGGTTTTAACTAAGGTTTGTCTTCAGAATTGCTTCATCTAGACACAGTCAGGAACAGCTATTTGAATCTCTTTTCACCTTAATATGTGACCATGAGAGCATCCTACTTAATTTGTATAAACTTCCTGTATCTCCTCAACATCTCTATAGATACAACAGGGAAAAATGGCTGTGTTACTTTGCTCACTGATGGAATGAACATTCAGAACTAATCACAGCTATTCACAGAAAGCCTATTCTTTGTCAAAACAGGTTTGTTTCCCAGTATTCCCGTGTGGCTTCAAACACTTCTTCTGGAATGAGGATTGTTTGCCGTTAGGGTTGAAGGTTGTTATCGTCAGTGGTTGACTTATGGTAGATCCATCTGAAAGGTGTTGGTGGGCCTCAAACTCACCTTCAGCAGACCACATGAAGCCCTGGTTCAAACAGGTGCAACTCTGCTTGCTTTAGAGAAGCTGTGCCCAATTACATGAGGGCTGATTTGTTTTTAACACCCTATAATGATTGCTATATTCCACTCCCATTTGGGCTTCAAATGAGCAAATAATTTAAGGTGTTTTTTAAGCCTAGTCCTATTGAGCCAAGATTGAAGAACACATGTTGTGTTTTTACTCTCTTTTAAAGCCACCAGCACAGCAGCCTCTGTGTGTGCAGAGACCTGCTTTTATCTGGCATAAGACTTCCACCCTTTGTTTCTCAGAGTTTCCAAAACTTTGCTATCACACAACATACCACCCTTGAAATATCTTTCCAGTCCTGCTTATCAGTAGTATTACTGATACAGTAATACAGTAGTATTTCAGCCATAGCATAAGCAAATGATGACCTGACCTTCAAAGAACATAAACCACCAACATGGTCAAAGATAACTAGAGCTTAGCCTATTAGAATTGTGTCTTTCTGAGATTTCAAGCAGAATCTCCATGAAATACCACTCTCTTAGTTTGTATTACTCATAATACATCCTTTACCATACCCTTTAAACTTGCTATCACCAAATGCCATGATTAAGGAAGAAGATGATTTACTGTTCATTAGTGACTCAAGTAATTCTATTTGAGTGAAACTCAAAGGAATAGGAACCTTCATCCACAAATGCCCCACCAGAATTTTCTTTGGTGTCTTCATGATCAGCTGTTGTAGGTCTTCCCTTCATCTAACAGGGTAATACCTTGAGTGTAGACTAATAAGAAACTGTGTGGTATTTCAGTGTGTTTCTTAGCAAGGAACTGAGTCAGAGCTGCGTTTATTCTTTGTCCACTTCTGAACAATATATTCTCCAGGTGTTGTCACCCATAACCAATACAAAATGGCAGAGAGCAGTCTATATTAACATCTGAGCTAATACAAACATGCACTGTTTAAGCAATTCACCTAAGATTGACTGCCTTGCCATTGTGGCTTTTGTTTAAGGGTGTAATCCCATGCGATAACATTCTCTTGTGCAAAAGTAGTACGTTAGCACCATGCCTGGCAATGTCATGATGATGAGGAAACCATAGGCTCAGGAAGAAAATGCAGAAGGGAAACAAACCTTCACACTCAGGAGCCATTAATGAAGTAAACACACTTGAATGCTGACAGGCAACTCACAAAGCCACCTACCAGTCATGTTCCAAATCAAACTAACACTTAAAAAATTCCAAACCTGTCTGTAAACAAAAGTTAGAATGATTTTAAATTGAGCTAACACTGGGGTAGCCATGTATCTAATACCTCAGCAGCCACAATGGCTTTGAAAGAGAGAGAGAAAAGCACCTTTTCCTCCTGTGCAGAAGATTCTGCTTCCGTTTTTTATCTGCTTCCGATGATCCATAAAGAAACTGAATTTACTGCAAGAGTGCACATCATAATGCAGAATCTGAATCTACAACACTGCTGAGTATCATTACGTTACCTTTAGGCTCTGTAAGTATCTCTGTTTTCAATAAACCACTTGCCAATTTCAACTGTAACTGGAAGAGTTTGGAGACTTGAAGCTAATGTTGTGGTACTTGGGAGCACACACACACGTGTTCACATAACACCGAGTAAAAATCGATGTGCTCTTGTGTGATCAGTGGCACAAAACTAGTGAAACGTCTCTTGTGAAAGACTATCTAGACCAACACATGCATAACAATATTTGGACCAGTTTCACAATGCACAAAGGACATACTTGATAGTAATAGATGGCAATTTCAATTCTCCCAACCCCAAACCATTTCTCAGTGTGATTTAACATTTTCTCTGGAGCTAGAAACATTACAGTGACAAAACGGGTGAAATAGTAAAATATTAAATTCCTTAAATTTCAAGTACTTTTGTCTTACTTGGTAAATATTTTCCACATTTCCAAAATCAAAGTTTAGCCCAAGCTTCTGAAAGACACGATTACATTGCAGCACTCTAGGACTGTCATGTCAGTGACCATTCAGATAGCACCATACCAGCTGCCAGTTACTATGTAGTAGGATATTCCCTCACCTTCTGTTTCAGTTTTATGAAAGATTGTTTTGTTTTAAAATGGCAGGTTCCCTCCATTCCTTTTCCTCTGCTCACAGTGAGACATGTCATCTGATACTAATTTGTACTTGCTTTGTGTTTTGACTTAATTTGATTAATAACTATATCCTTTAATGGCAGTGTGACTTAACAATATGCTATTATGTTGGTGCACTGCACTTCAGCATCTCAGAGCAATTCGTCTGCATCACAGCAACATTTTGAAACTAATTCAAAGAGGCATTATTCTCTACCTCTTTACCACAGGGTAGAGGTCTGCTCTTCTACTGGAATTGCCAGCTTAGAGCTGCAGGCCAAATCTGGGTTGAATTTATCCAAAGACTTTTCTTAGCACTCACATTCCAGCCTGAATCATTTTAGCCTTTTTCTCACCCTCATAGTATTGATTGTCCTTTGTGTTTGCGTTTTTTCCCTTTATTCATTCGTTTGCAGATATCTTAAAGAGTTTAATCGTACAATACTTCTAGCAAGGACAAAAAAGTATCAGTATTGTAAGACTTTGCTATGAAGCTTGCAAACACACACACACAAAATCCCATGAAAAGAGGCAGAAAAAGGAGAGAATGAGAAAGAGGGGAGCAAGAAAGAATTTATCACACTCCAAATTATAACTGAAATTGATGGTGCCTTAAGATATCATACATGTTTGCTGCTGTATAGGATTAAACAAGTAAATGAGGTTTAACATGCTGGTGGGGAGAGAAATCCAGTGAATTCCCAGAAGTTACGGGCAAACTCAGAAGAAAGTGTAATTGCACACAACTAAGAGTGGATTATTGTCATCAACACCAGAGAAACATCTTACAGAAAAAAAGAGAAAGCAAAACCTTAAGTTACAGCACTAGTAGGTTCTTCTTGTTGTTGCAAAGGCACTATTCCTTAGTGAGAATGAAGTTACAGAGCAGGAAAATAATGAAAAATATATAAAGGGGGTGGCAGGAGGAAATAAAGGTAAAAGGAAGAGGTTTCTTAAAAGATTTCATCTCTAAGGGAATGTGGCTGCTCAGAACATGCCAGAAAAGCCAGCATTCAGGAGAAAGAGGAGCAGAATCAGAAAGAAGAGGGATGTATTATAGTAGTATTTCCCTACTGCTGACCTCGAGTCAGTCACTGCTGTTCAGAATTCTTGCTTCTGTAAGAGAGAGACTTAAAGTAATACTGATGGTACCACAAAGCCAACCTGACTCAGTACTGAGCCAACTGAAAGATCAAACATAATTTTAATAAAAAAAAGAAAGCAATTGCCCTTGCAGTGGAAACAATGGCAGTAAAGTTTATACATGATGGTTTCCTTTGTATTAGATCAATGCTTGCCACATGCCAAAACATAAACCAGATTGCATAATATGGAGGTTTTTCATAATTTCCTCAGATTAGGGTTTTTATTAATGCCTGTCAACAGCAAATGATAGGCATGTGTTGCATTAACAGCTGCTATAAGCCATGCCAGTACTGACTTCTCTGCAAATCTAAAGCCTAAAGGAAGCTTAAAAGCCTATTGATTGAAGAGGAATCAACCCCATTTGCATTAAATTTCTGAGGTTTTTACCTTCTCCTTTTTTTAACCAACTATTAGTTGCTTTTACATTTTCACTAATAATACTCAATAATTACAGGGTTATTAACAGTCATCTGGAATAAACGGATCTGATTATCTTCTCCAAGGTGTTCCAGCCATCTTTGGTTATTTTTAAACTTCCTGACATAGATCATCTTGAGAAATTATTTTATTTTTATTTCTCTGTGTTAAGAGTAGAAAAAAAACCTCCCCATCTCCAGGCTTCTACCCCTCCGGTTTGTGATAGTGTGTAAAATATACTCAGAATAAAGCTGAGTAGCAGAAAGAAAATGCATTGCATGTCAGTATCAGGTATTAGCTACTCCTTAGAGATGCATGCGGTCCAGTTTTAGGTCTACACAAACATAGAGTTTATAGATTGGACAAGGACTCAAAGTTTTCAGCATTTCAATTTCATGAGCATCAGGAAAAAATGTGATTTACAGACCACAAAGAAAAAAACAAGGCTAAAAGATTTAAATGGGGCATTGCTTGTAAACCACTAGTGTCTAACTGGTGAAATAAGAGTCCAGAATTGCATTTCCTAGTAGGTAACATTACCAGCCTAAAATAAAAACACTAAAGTTTTGCAAAATTCTCACATTAAATTTGGACAGACCAGTTTCTTCAGTGTTTTTTCACATCACCAGATAACCGCTAAAGTCTTTAACATTTAAACATCTATGAGACAAAAATGAATAAGTCTAAAAAAAAAAAGCCCACTAGTAGGAATATCTGGGCTTAGAAGAACATCCCAAACATGGTATTTGGGGAATTTATTTGTTAGGTCTACAGCTGTTGGCCTGCTATTCAGCTGAGCTGTATAATGCTCATATACATTTCATGGCCTGAGCATTTCATTTTGATGAGGGGAAAGTCCATGAGAGTTTGGCCAAGCCTGCACAAATGTAAAACAGAACTCCTCTGTGTTGCTCTGCATATTTCTGGATTCAGCTTAATTAACGTTGCTGACACAAATCCAAGTTTTCGGTGAATGCCCATCAACCTCAGAGGAATTTCATCCAAGGACAAGAATGGAATTAAGGCAAACAGATATGGATCAGCTGTAGGAAAGACCCATTGTTTGTGTGTGATCACTCCTCATCAGACAGAATATATTTAATAAAAGAAGGATTTTTATATTTTTTTTCCCTTTCTGATCCAGCTGAATTCAAAGTCAATGTTCTGATTGGCTTCAGGAAGTGTAGGAGTTAGGTTTCTGTGATTTTAAGTTTATAGAGTTATTTTCTTTTAATACCTTCTCTGCCTCCTTGACTCCCTTTCTAAAGATGTTCTCTGTGTTACTGTGACCGTGGAACCATCCAGGCATCACTCCCCCAGCTCTGCCCATCCCAGCCACAGGATGCTCCGTGCTCACTCAAGCACAGCTCCTGTGGGCAAAGGCAGCAGATCTGGGCTACCCATGCTTAAAACATAGGTTAAGATGCCAAGCAAATTGAGCCTGACCTTTAGCATCCAGCTTCATCATCCTCTCTACACACTGAGCACTCCATTACAGGAGAACAGACCCCACATATGTTTATATTCATAGACTCAGATAGATGGTGATACCACCATCAACAACAAAAAAAAAAGCAGTGTGCAGAAAAGCCATCTCCATCATTTTTTCAAGGCAAAATTCTTGAAGCTATACCAGGCGAGAATTGATGGGACAAGAAATCTCCAGAAAGGCCACTTTTGCTGGTTTTCCTTTATGTACACCATCAGCCTTTTTATTGTCGTTGGAAAATTAATCTGGCTGCCTAAGCGAGTCTCTGTTTTGCCTCGTGTGTGATCAAGGCCCACACATTTATTTTTTTCAACAACCCACACAGGGGGAAGAGAACTTTCCAAAAGAAAACCTGACAGCTCACTCAGAAAAAGACTGAGTAAATAGATAGGACATGCATGTTGCCTGAAGGTCAGCAAACTCCAGCTCCTGAATTAACAGCAGAGCAAATTCCAGCCTCAAAGATCAGCTCTGACAGCTCCCCTCTGACTCCCACCCCAACTAAAATGGCCAGGCTGATTTATCTTCCAATATCCATCCCTTTAGAGCCCTCAAAGCAAAGAGCATGTCTCTTAATGTCAGCACAGACCCACCACCCAAGAGACATGCCCAGGTGTTGCCCTGGGCATGATTTTACTCTCAAAATGGGAACCAACCGCAGGACTGGCACTGCAGGAATCCAGTTCTGCTTTTAGGATATTAGGACTCTGGTACAAGATATTAAGACCTTTTTGTTTGCAGGGGGTGTGTCAGTGGTCTTTACTAGGAGTAGAAGGCTGTTATTAAGAAATAGTGGCCTGCATTTCAAACAAACCCACCTAATAATGGCTAAGCTTTTGCACCAGCTGTTTAATAATAGTTTGTCTAATAAAATATTCATATTATCATATATTTTCCATCTTAGAGGATGATCAGAATGTCATTTTAATATTTTCCTCTTACTAAAATAAAATTTTAATTAAGGCTAAAGATATATTGCCTACGGAAAGCTAAACTGTTTAAAATTATTAACTGCTTGAATACTTGTTGCTATACTACAAGCTGCCATAAAAGAAAAGAAATTAAGTACATGGGGGATTAACGCAATTTTGAAAGCTGCGTTCCCCTCCCTCCTCCTTTTAGATACGCCTAACTGAGCCATAACTATTTTTCTCCACTCAGCCAGACTCCAGCTTTGTGGCTTTTTTAATAACCTGGCTTTTCAAGCTTGTGCCCCCGAGAGCCTTTTCATTTCTGCCGCACTACCTACAAGCAAATTTCTTCCAGTTGCTCAACAGCCTAATGCCTCCCTTTCTTCGTTGTTGAAGCATTTCATTGCAGTTTCATTGACGGGGAGGTGTTCTGTTACAGTGGAATCAATAGCTCAGGGCTTCCCAGCACACCGATTAGCTTGTCAGTCAGAGCCTGGGGGAGGTAGTGTAAATCCCAGAATACCAGGGGCCACCAGTTTGAAAAGTAAGGAATGCAAGGAGCCCGCATGGGTTTTTCTACCACCTGTTGCTCTGCAACATGTGCAAAGTGTATTAACTTCTTTGCTGCTACATGCCTTAAAGGTCAACTGTGATAGAAGCTTTAAGCTTTGGGAATATTTTAATTCATTACAGGAATCAACTTTTACTGATTTGTGACAAAGAGCGCCTTACAAAAGGCGTGTTTTTTCGGTGGTTGGGCTTTTTGTTGGGGTTTTTCAGTAGGTTTGCTTTTGGCAACATGTTGGTTCCTCTTTCAGCTTCTTTCTTTCATTTTTAAATCAGTGCCTCATCTGCTTTTCTATTATGTAGGATACAGACCAGTTTCTATAGCAAATGTGGCTCCTTCCTCTGCCCGCCCTTCCACCACAAAAATAGCATCAGTTTAGATGATCCAGACTGTCACGAGTGGGCTATTTCTCCTTTCACCGGTTTAGATTTGGGGAGGATGAAACTTTGAAATATGAAGTTGGAAAACTTCTGCTGTACATATGCTCACGGTGCAGAATGCTGGAGGGGTGGCGGCTGTTCTCTCACCATGCTGCCATCCCAGGGGAGAGCAGAGCTGCTTCCAGCTCTTTTAGAGACTTCTCGTATTGACTGGGAAAAATCAGAGAAGTTCCAATTTGCTATTTACTGCATATGTAATGGGCCATCAAACCACCCGAAGCTTACTCCCCCTTCAGCTAACTCTGTTGGATAAAGCCATGTCTCGATGGCTAGCCAAGGTAATATTGTCAACACCCCCAGTCTGAAGTGGTGAGTGAGCAATACATCTCCGGATCAACCTCTAGGCCATTAAATGCTGTCTCTAAGAAGTGCTCAAATTCTAAGAAAATATAAGTAACCAAAACTCCTCCAAAGACAGCCATTAAAAACAGAGGCACCGACCCTTTCAGCCAACCCAAGGAAACCTTATTACAGAGGTTTATTATCCAAAAACCGCGTCACACATGACCACAAAAGGAAATTCTGTGCTTAAAGCGTAAAAGCCTCTGCTTTGCAAAGGTTTTGCTGTCACCACATCTGGGTTTGCTCACAAAACCTCTACAAACTCACCACAAACCACAAAGTAAACCTGCACGATGCAAATAGTGCTTATTAACATAATGCCCCGCAACTAACTCTATAGAGCTGTTTTATTCTCATTAATTTTGTTTTTAAAAGAATGGCACTGGGATTTTCTGCCTAATAGTATAAACAACAACTGGAAGCTCTGGGCTGGCCAAGTGGATTACAAAGTTTGCACTGAAAATATTAATCTTTTAAACAGAGAATAATCATAGACACCTCTCTTTCCAAGCATAAAGAATAAAAAAAAAGGTCTATGTTAAAGACTTTGAGCGAAATGCTTCTATTTTAAAGAAGAAATCCAGTCTGATTTTCTAACTTTTTTCCTTTACTAGCAAGGAAAGGAAAAGGCCTGCTTTGATTTTAAAATATAAAATATGCATCTTCTTCTTTTAAGAGAGTTGCTCCAAATCTTTGGTTGCTTAAGCAACACACCAGAAGGATGCAGCAAAATTTTCATGCTACTGTAGGACCACATACCTTTCATATCACCTGGTAATTAGTAATCCTGAGAATGCCCATAATGAATCTCTTTTCCTTTTTTCCTCTACTTCCCATCCACCCACTGCTAGTAGTGTTGTTAATTCAGCAAGATTAGTAGTCTTGTGTTGTCAGAACCAATCACTCCCACTCAGTTATGAATGTGGTTGCTCAGCAAGACTCTGTGTTCAGAACTTAGGGGATGTTTTTGCTCTCTGTTTTCCTCTTTGCCTTCTTTTCCTTCCCCTGTATGCACCGTAGCCTTGTACATCTGATACGGGTAAAACTGTACTGGGTGATTACCTAAATTCAACCTTTGACTGCAGAAAAATACTCCATGTCTTGACACTTCTTTCACCAAAACCCCTGCCTCTTGTTGAATCAAAGCACTTGTAATAAAAGCGTGCTCTCATATATCATCTCCCCCATTTTAACCAGTAGGTGTAATTAACTATTTCTTTACCTTGGACCTTATAGACAGTTACCTCAGGCATCTGAAAACAGGACTGCTACTTGTAACCACTTGAAGCTTCTGTCATCAGAAGAGGATTACCCTATATTACTTATTACACACACACGTGTGCGTACACACACACACACATTATACTCCAAAAAGGAATGTGAGACTGGCTAGCCATGAGCTATCAAGCTGAGCCAGGCAGGGGCTGGGGAGCAGCAAACCCACAGACAATGCAGGACCTGTGCACTGGCCCTGCAGAGATGATGTTAAACTGTCGAATGAAGTTAAAGTTATCTTTATACCAAAGATAGGCTGGAAGAGATGCAACTACACAGTCAGTAGGTATAGATATACATTCCCTTTTGTACTGTTAATGCCCCAGGCTGAGTAGAAGTGAAGAGACCAGTAAACATTTTCACTGACTTTTTGGGAAAACATCCAAACTAGGGAAAACAGAAAGAGAGAGGTCATTCCTAGGTAAAGTGGTATTACCTTTCAGACATATTATTTTTTCAAATTATCACTATTTATAAAACTCATGAATGCATTCATGAACAAAAGTCATAAAATATTCATGAGCTTTCTATAGATGTGGAAGTTTTGGCTAAACATGAAAATACTGGTGTAGGATAGACATACACAAACAAAACCACACACACTAAGAGATATAAACGTTGTTTGCATCCATCTGAGAAACACACTAGTCGGACCCACAGACATGTATATTCTTTTATGGTAAATTTGAATAAACTCTAAGGGCGTGATGTCCAAATGATTATGTGTGGGGGTATCCAAACCCATTTTTAACACAAAATACTTCTGTATGTCGGCTTGCTAAGAGGGTAATATCCTGTCTCACGGCCATACTCGTGATCTCTTCCCGTATAGTTTTTCCTAGCAAACAGCACATGCACTGAAAAACTTGTCTCTGTTAATCAGTGCTGCATAAGCTAGGTTATACATTTCATATCCAAATCAACACCTACAGCCATCATGACTTCATGTGTTTGGATTCTGTCCTAACTGGCAGTAAAAGCTGTCATTAGGAGCAGGAAACAGTATGAAAGACCTTTCATGGCCTCTTTCAGCATGCAATGTCATCTGTTACCATGGGTTGTATAGTACTGATGGCTATAAATGCCACTATGAATGATGCAATCTCATATGTGATGATGAACTTGAAAAAACCTTTGTTGAATTTGTGCTTAAGGTGCTCATATTCCGGTTATTCATGAGCATCCAAAATGTTGATCAGCAGCCGGTTGTTTCAGCAGCCCAGTGGCAACGCTACAAAACTCACGCACAGCCCTTCCTGTAAAAGATGGCACAAATAAACTCACTTTATAGATTCCATGAGAGTTATTTGTCAGGCACGTCAGCTGCAGCTCATTTCCCTAAATTTCGTAACCTTTCCTGGTGGAAAGGTTTAGAAATACAATTTACAGTTTCCCTTTCCTTTTTGTTCTTTGGTTTTTTCAATGATAACATTTCACTGTGTAGTTCTCCTGCAGTCATTCTGTTCAATGTATCTACAAATACATTTTGGATATCCAATTTCTGCTCTGTGTAAACTACTTTATCTAGCAGAATAAAGCAATTTCTTTCCCAAACTAGGTGTGAGGCAAAGAATTGGGTGAACCCCAAAGTGAGGGATGTGAAAGGCTAGCCAGTACTTGTGGGCAAGTCCCCGTCTCTGACTGCCAATGGCTCTCCATCAGGAGCAGCTGCAACCTTTCCTACTGCAGCCATGGGCCACTCCTGGGAAGCAGCTGTGAATCATGCTGTATTGTGCAGTGATTTTTTGCTGTGACACAGTATCCCCACTGTAGGTTATGAAGAAATCATCAAATCTATTCTTTCCTGTAAACTAATGAAACCTGACCCTCAGTCTCCAAAGGCAAAGAGGTCAAGTTTTAGCCCACCAGAAACCAAATAGAGTTAAATTTGCTTTGTTCAGAGTCAGATTTTGTGACTCTGAGTAGCTAGTTGTCTTGTTGGTCTTCTCTGAGCTGGTCTGCCAGCCTGGATGACCACTTTACCCCAACAGTGGTAGTTGCACTATTCATTTTACTTATGGGGCTTCTTTCTGGAGGAGAGAGTTGTAAATTCAGTTGTCTGTTTTGAAAGCATTGTAAGTGTGAAGTACCAAAACAGTAATTGATAGGACTGGAAATGAGTCTCTATTGTCAGAAGCATAGAAATGGCTGACAAAGCTTAATTCTGCTGCAGAGGACATGAAGAACAACTCACTAACAGAAACACTACAAGCAAGAGCTCGCGTACTTTTCATAATGCTGCATGTCAGGTAGAGCAGTTAAGGAGGATTGCCATCCAAAGTCCAGAATCAAACCAGACTTCCAGCACTGACTTTGGAGCACCCTGGTCCTATTAACTGCTAGCCAGAAGAAAATCCTTGATGAGAGAATCTAATGTTGTGATAAATATGGAACTTAATCACGTTATTATACTTTATGCACATCATACGGGATATAAACAGATAAGAAATTACACTAAAGCAATTCTAAACATTGTTTACTTTCTCTCACAGGGATCACTGGTGGTCTGTTACAGCTTATTAACTAACAGTAACACACAAATAATTTGGAATAACTAGTGGGTAGGTGAGAATTTGTAAGGAAAAAATTGTCACATATGGAAAGGAAAACCTAGAAAAGGATAAGGTGGGAAAATGAAATGTAAAGCGATAAGCTGCATGAGACAGATGCACCATACTAATCGATGTTGAAGGGAACAGTAAAAGCTGGAAAGATAAGGGAGCTACTGAAATGCAAGTTCCTGTAACCCACTAGTCCTGGGATGGCTCTGCAAACTACAGGATCCTATTGCATTTATGGCACCCAGCATCTTCACCCAGGCTGGTGACTTGGAATAGATGGCTGTGATTTCAGTCCCCCTGAGGTCAAACATAGAAGTCTCAAGTCAGCACACAACCTAGGCAAGCACAGCTTCACCTGTTCCTCCATGCTAAATGAAACAGCACAGTGTTTGGAGTTGTCATACTGTTTAAGCTACAACTTGGCTCTAATTGCCTAACCTTGGAAATATCCCATTCTTTTCACTTCTTAACTGAATAAGCAAAGCTCAGCTGCTTTCTTTCCTTTCTCTGTGTGTGAAGAGATCATGAAAAAGGCAGGTCCAAGGGAATTTCTTAAATGGCACTGCATATGCTATCCCAGAAATACAAGAGATTTCACTGTCAAAACCTGGGGCTATACAGAGAAAAATAATAAAAAGATTAGGGGAGAGGACTTTTTCAGGTCTAGAACCAGAGCCTTGTAACAAGGATAGCCCCTTTTGTTCCCATCTCTTTTAACTTTCTTTTTCCCTCGTAACAGTTGCCCAGTGGTTATGAAGAGCTTTGGTCCTGCATTTCAACTAAGGGGCCCTTCTTTATTCTCTCAGAAGAGAGCTGTCTCAAGAGCACCCATGCTAAAGTGCTAAGTTATCATCAGGCTGGGGCTTTCGTGCAACTGTTTGTGTGTGTGTGAAACAAGCTCTCAACATGTTAGTAAGAAGCCTTTAACCCAGATTACGCCACCTCTCTTTCTATAGTGTTCTTTTAGGGCAGAGTGTGAAAGGTCACCCTCTCAGCCTGGATAGCAGTACTCAACCAATTACAGTGCACCAGCATTGCCACAAAGGAGAGTTTCAAGCTCACAGCTACAAAAGATTTTACGTGTCTGATTTTCAAAAACACAATTACAAAAGGAGGAGGCTCGCTTATGTCTATTTTGGGGCCATGAATGATTTTTTTTGTTTAAAAGAAAAAAAAACCACAAAGAATCAATTCTGCTTCTCCAAAGAGGTCTGAAAAACACAGCCAGACCAGCACCTATGTTATTTAAAAAGGAAAACCACTAATCCATCAGGTTCAAGTAGGTGTGATTCAGGAGTCCTGTAGCTGCCAGAATAATGGGATGGGTCATCTGAGTATATGAGTAGACTGGCTTTATGAAAACAATATTTACAGCAAGTGGTATAATGACTTTGAATTCCAACTTGCATTTCCCTGGCACACTGAAAATTGTGTATTTCTTTTACATGGATACACTTTCAGACCTAATTCACCAACTGAAGCTTCATCAGTGCCTAAATGTACATTCCTCAGACGCGTGCATGAGAATAAGCCAGCAGCCCACATCCTTCTGCAGTGGAGTTAAGGCAATGTCAATGCAATGACATCCGTGTTGCTCACTGGGGAGCTCACTGGAAGGGTGGATAGACTAATCCTTCCCTTAGCATTAGCCATCTTAGAAGTCCTAAAACAAAATGTTCTTCATTTAGTCTGGAGACAAAGTGTCTTCCTTTACTCCCTGTAGGTAAAGGTCTGTCATCACTTAGGGAAAGAAATTGTGTAGCTGAGTATTCAGGCATCTGCTCATCCTAGTTAGCTCTCATGCTTTCAGCCTAACATTATAAACATTATAAAGCCATCCAGGAGAGTTTAGTACCTACTGCAATCAAACCCACTAGGCACCCTGGAAAATCTCACCCTAGATATCTTGTTATTTCTGGTAATGAGATATCTTCTGGTAATTTCTTCAGAGCCTGTGTTTAGAAATGTTTGTATTTCTTTGTAATAAAGAAATATAGTTTTAATCCTTTTTCTTCTGGACCCCTAGAAAACCTATCAAAAGCACAGAAATTAATTGCCTTCTGTGAAGGAAGGGAAATAAGAATATAAAGCATGATATTAGGATTGGCACTACAATATTCCTGGGATCACAAGCTGTAAATGCACTTACTACAATGGCATTGATTTGAAAAATTAGGACAGGAAGAAAAACTTCTATAATAGGTCATGTAGAAGACCTAGAAAGTCAGAGAAGAAAACCAAAGACTGGTGCTATTTATGTCAGGGCAAAAATCAAAGTCCATAAGATTCCAGTTCCTGAGAAGCTCCATGGACATAAAAGCCTTCCATGCTACAAACTTCTCTGGGGATTCGAGGAAAACTGTTTAAAATTTCTGTACCTCCTTCTATATATCTGTAAAATGATTACTGATGTAATTCTCAAATGTGTTGTAAGATTTACTTGCCAAGTTCTGGGGATTCTTGAAAGAGAAGAGCCAAGTAAAGTTTCACACCATCTCACAGAAGATATATGCAAAATTTTAATATGAGCCTACCTACATGTTCCTATATGGATTCTCCAAAAGATAAAATAAACCGCTACTTGCTGCACATTTCCAGCAATTGTCCCATATCTTTTTCTCCTCTTCCTCTACTCAATGAACTGTCAAAAGGCCAAGAAGAACTGTTGTGCAGATGATACGAAACTAAAGAACTTGTGGTAGGTGTTACACATTTTGGTACCATCTGTGCTATCTAATCCCAGCCAAAACAATCTCCTGTTCCTATGTAACTCTGAATCTCACTGGAAAAGGGGGGGGAGTAGTGTGACTGGCTCAAACCTTCCTGTGTAGGAGTATTATTATCAGTGTTTGCAAATTTTTTCCCTCTTTATAACTACCATAACTCTTCTTTAAAACCCCTCATCTGGCTGCTGGCCTACTACAGAGACTGAGCTCTCTACAGGAAAAATGGCTCGTGTTGGTTGGTTCTTTTCTGGTGTGTTGGAGACAATTTACGCAGAGTTTGCTTTACACAGAGTTTGTGTTTCATTTCCTTATTTTCTCACAGTGCCTGCAGTGTTCTTTACCCTCCTTTGGGTCAGGAACACAGGCAACAACCTGGTGACAAATGTTATAATGCAACAACTCAAGACAAATATTTTCTGGAAATCATTCTGGATTGAAACCACTTGTGGTAGCTATTTCCAGACATTGATGCCCTTGCAGCTTCTTGCAACACTTGAAATTAGTTTGGGGGTTATCTTTTTTTTTTTCCTTTTAGATTCAATTCACACTCCAGTCTGCTCTCAGGAAGCTTTCTCTTCCATCAAAGTTTATGGGAAACCTGTTTGGGCAAGGGGTTCACACATGTCCACACATTAGTCATCTTATATGTGACATACACATGATGTTGTCACCACTGTCAAACATAATAAAAGTAAGGCTAAAACACTTAACCACATATTGATCTGCTTCTGTATCTCCTGTAGTGTACTTAGTGTAATAAGGTTTTTCTACAGAGCTCCAGTGTGGGGAACAGCATGCTTCCTGGAACTGTTTGCTTTGGAAACAATAGAGGAAGCATCTGATCTCAAACTTGCCCATTGTTCTGCTAGTCTGCTCTTGCCATATAATCCTTGGGAACCCGTGGCCTTCATAAGAAATACAAAGAAGAATCTGATTAAGCTAGCCATTACTCTTCAAAAGGCTGGTTTTCTTGGAGATACTTTGCTATGGGAGAAATATTTGAAGAAATCATGCTGATAGGTGACAGAGAAGGGAGTGACAAACCCAAGAAATTATAAAACCACTCAAGTCACGAAGCCCAGCTCTGTCCCAGTGCAAAACATTGCTGCATGCCCCATTTTGTACTGCTGAGGCAACTCCTAGCACTTTCCAGAGAGTTCCTTCATGGAGCAATATGGAATAACCTCCATTCCCAGAATCCTGTTTCCATTGTCAATGTCGTTTCGATTCGAGCCCAACACACCTGCTTATACTGAAAGCCTGTGCAAAATATTCTGTGTAATTTTATCCATCTACTGATTAAGAAACAACAGTACTGAAAGACATAAAATCTTGCAAATTACATCAACTTGATTACTGTAATTGTTGTCAAGACAAACAAAGTTTGCCTCGTAATGAAGCAATAGATGCAGCACTGTAGTCTCTCCTTGTGCTTCTGAGCAACACTTTGGTATTTTATTGCCCCTGGAAAATGGCATCTGCAAACCAATCTATTTCACAAATAATCAGACAGAGATGAATATACAGCAACAGACTGAGAGACTAAAGTCAGTGCCTGTTTACTAATTCCTTACCTCAGCCTACCCTCTCCCCTATAGCTTTTTTTTTTGTCTTTGCACTTCCCACATTACCTGGATCAGATAAATGCGTGCTCTGTTTAATCTTATTAAAGCAAAATCCACTCAACTATCTTATAGTTAAGTACAAAATCTTAGCTCCAGAACATTGGTTTTGCCCAGGGATATGGAAGAGATAGAAGTACTTACTCAAGGATAGATTGGTCTCATTGAGACATGTGGTCAATCCGCTGGTAAGTTTGTACAAAGGTGATGGATTTTCTGTACCTTTTTGATTTTATTCTTCTTTCAAGGTAACCACACAGTTTGCAAGATCAGCAATATTTATTATTTGCTCCCCCCTAACTCCCCTTTGGTGAGTCACAGGAAATACCTGTTATTTTCACCACATCCATCTTCTCAAAGAAGAGGCAGGAAAGATAAACATATATTGTTAATCAAGGATTCAAAAAAATTACCTTTCCTTTGGTTCATTCATCAGTTATCCTGTGGATAATAAAAGTGGATCAGGTACCTATAACAAAATAGGATCTCTACATTACCCCTGGGTAATTCAGAATGGTAGGTATTTTAATCTCTACAATCCCTAGTATGTATCTATTTATTTTCACTGGCTTTTGGCATCTGGCTGGCAAAAATCCAGTCCCCGCGGCAAGAGAACTATCAGAAACAATAGGAACTTCAGAGAGGAACACAGACAGGGAAAGAATGATCAAATTAACCGTTTTTATTTATTTCTTTTCTGTTGGCATCTAGTTGGCACAGGCACGCACACAGAGCAAGAAAAAGCAAGGGAAGAGGAAAAGGGAGTGAAACTGGAACGCAATACTTGTGGAGAAATCCCAATGGACCCACTACGTTTTATTCAAGTTTTCTTGTCTTTCCAAGCCTCTATAACTTGCATTATTTCACTGCAGAGATGTATAGAAGATAAGAAAAACTGAATGAGAGCAGCACTGCTCTGTTTCCAACATAATTTCTGTGTGTCTTAAAGTCGCTTTGCCATCCTTTTGCCAAGTACTGTGTGTACATGTCTGCACAAGTGAGAGTTTGTAAGTTTCCAACATTAGACTGAATTTATTAGCTTTTTTGCAAATCTCAGCAGATCTTTCCAAATTTTCTACTATGTTCATAAAGCTTGCCAAGTCCCCAAAACTTTTTGAATAACATTTTAATGGCACAGATAATCCAGTTACTCAACTGGATAGCGGAGGATATCAAACAAGAAAGATTTGCAGACAAATTGGAGAGTAAATGTTAAATACAAAATGGTCTTGGTTAGTTGGAGGAACAGGCTTAAACAATCCAACTCATGGTTCAAAAGGAGATAATGCAAAGCACCACATCTTGTAGAAAAGGCAGGCAGCATTTCTGTGCAAGATGATCTAGGAAATATCATTAGTGACAGACTAAGATTGGATCAGTGATGTTAGGATACTGGAGATGAATGAAAGGAAAACGTCCTGCTGAATGATGTGCAATCTGTAGAGCATCTCATGCTTCACAGCACCAGGTAACAACTGATGGACTAGGGTCTCTCTTTGGCACTGTAAAGAAAGGAAGGCTTGCTTCAAATAGAAAGAGTCCCCTGGACAGCAACATCAGAGATGAGAACCCTAGGAAACATGACTAGCATGGAAACACTGAAGATTTATATTTGCTTGGTCTCCACAGAAGGAGAAAAAAGTAGTAGTGACCTTCAAGTAAGGGTGAAAGGAATAAAATATTTAACATGCCCACTCAGACTAACAAGATTTGGGATAGAGAGCAAGAAACACTTGCTCAGTTTGACTATATTCATTGTCAAACTAGTTGACTAGTTGACATTCATATAGTTGAATGCTAGAATTGAATACTTAAGGACCCATGGCACTAGAGACTGTTAAGAACTGGTAAGCTTTGTCCAGACTATTGCTTATCTTGTCCTAGCACACAAGAGGCCTAGATAATCTCCTGAGGTCTTTTCCTGGCTCCCTCCTGATGGTTCCACAGCAAAACGTAGGAAAGGTCAGAATTACTGGTGTCCATTCCTCATTGTCCTCCACACAGCATGAGCCCCAGCTGGGAAGAATTAACCAGCAAGAAAATTATCTCTGCTCTAAGTCCTGGCACCACAGCAGAAGACCGGTTCAGTCACTCCTACTCCAGATAGAGAAAGGCTCATGTTCTTCTAAGCCATAATATGCATGAGATCTGGTTATACATACAGCTGCTGGCACATAGTCAGTGCTATCTGAAAACTTGGCTACTGAACACCAACAGGATTCTACTGGCCATGAGTGAATTGGTGCTTTTTTTTTTCTTCTGAGAATCTTAGAAACTGGATGAGAAGTGGGGCAAATTTTCCATAGGGCAGCAAATTTCACAAAGCCAGCCACCCTGCCAAGTTTCATTCCCACTCTCTAGAGATGAAAACACTAAATCTTTTTTCACTAAACTGGGCTATAATGCATGAGCAGAACAAGTTTTTCTGTAATATGCCTGAGAAATTTCACTCTACAGGATTTTTAAGATGAAAAAGGTACTAATTTCCTGGGCAAAAATGCACAATTTCAATGACAATATTTGAAGTTCGGGTATATTACAACAGAACACTGAAAAAAAAATCAAATCTATCCTTCTAAAGGATTGTGTCACACAATAATTATAAGGAATAATGTAGCATAAAACTGAAAAGGTCTTCAGTTAACCCAGCTCTTTGCTATGTAACTGCATCGTGTAATCCCGTTGATAAATGCATTTAACTCCAAGTAAAACTAGTTTCATTATTTGTCTTAACTGCACCTAGTAGAAGGCTGTTCAAGAGTGTCCATCCTCTACTGACTCAAAGTCTTCTTCTCATTTCTAACTTAGATTTATTCATTGCCAGTTTATCCTATTTGCTTGTGTGCCAGCACTGTTTACTAATTTAAGTGACATTTCTCTTGTTTCTTTACCTCTCTGATGTATTCACAAGAAGAATTGTACTCCATATTCAGCAGTATTATGCTGCTTACAATATGTAACTTCCATGGTGTTTCAGGTCTGGTTGGTACCCTAAGGAACTAAAGATGCCCACCTCAAGCACTGGGGACAGTTCTGGCCCCTCACATCAGGAAAGATATTGAGGTACTGGAGTGGGTCCAGAGGAGAACAACGAGACTGGTGAAGGGATTAGAGGGAAAGTCTTATGGAGAGAGGCTAAGGATGCTGGGGTTGCAGGTTGTCTCCTGGAGGAGACTCAGGGGAAACCTTATCACTATCATTAACAACCTGAAGGGAAGTTGTAGACAAGTGGGAGTCAGGCTCTTCTCTCGGCCAACTAGTGACAGGACAAGAGGGCATGGCCTGAAGCTGCATCAGGGGAGGGTTAGGTTGGATGTTAGGAAGGCTTTCCTCACAGAAGGGGTGATCAGATACTGGAATGAACTGCCCAGGGAGGTGGTGGAGTCCCCATCCATGAGGGTGTTTAAGAAAAGACTGAGTGTGACCCTTAGTGCCCTGGTCTAGCTGATGTGGGACTGTTAGGTTATATGCTGGGCTTAATGATCTCAGAGGTGCTTTCCAGACTCAATAATTCTGTGGTTCTGTGTTGGTTCAGTTGCACCCATTGCAGAACGAGTACAAAGGGACACTCCTACAGAAAGACCATTTCTCACAGGAGGTTTATTTCAAAATTGACCTGCAGAGACCATTTTGCAGAAGGTTCTAGCACTGGCCATCACATTTGGCTGAGTTTTGTGCTCTCTTTCCATTTTTCTGTTCCTACAAGGAGGGCTGACACTTTGAGATGACAGAACTGCTTTTAGTTCTGGCGTTACAGAAACAAAAGGTGAGTTCTTTAGCAAACAGCTTCTGGAAACAGGAAAAGGACATCAGGGGCTTATCATAAACCTCATTAAAAGCAATTCTGCTCTCTAAGACTGTGGAGAGAGAATTCTGTATGAGAGAAAACAGACAAGGGGAGAGCAAACAGGTTTGAGGTATCGCTCAGAGCTCACAGTTCCAGTCAGGATAGATGCTGCTGCTCCGCATTACAGATAACTGAGATTCTTTATAGAGCAGATGAGAGCAATTCTTGAAACACAAAGAGGAAAGAGTTCAAAGAGACTGCATTTCTTGGAGTACTGAATCCAAACTCCAGCTAAGAGCAAAAGAAGAGCCTAGGGAATCTGAGGACTTTGCAATGATAGTTTAATTAGACTAGCCTTATCTGTACAACAAATGTGACAGCTCTCTGAAAAAGTCTGGTTTTTGCTCCTCACTTAAAACTCTATCATTTTCCCCAGCAGTGGAATAGCCTTTTGCCTAGTAACAGGCACATTGGGTACAAGCTCCACAGCATCTATGCTTTAAAACTGAAGGTGTCAATCTCCAAAAGTATATGCTTTTTGTTTTATATAAAATCAGAAAGCACTCTGAGTTAGCCACTAAATAAGGGGATTCTTTCCAACAATGTTTAGGAATAGTTTTATTTAGCACAGATATTTACAGCATATTATTTTACATATTTTGTACCTATCTATCTGGACTCTCTATTAAAAAAACATCTAATTGCTATTAGTCCAAATGAAGCCTCCTGGATTACTTCCCATCACCTCTATTCCATCATCCAACCAAGGGCTTTTATCTGGATATTTAAATGTTTAAAATTATTCAGTTTCCAGGGAAAACAGAAAACTCTTAATCTCACTTTCTCATAACACAAGCACAACGGGAGAATCAGTAAGACAGAAACCAGCAGATGTAGAATTAATAGAAAGAAATACTTGTTACTGAAAAAGTGTGGTCATTTTACCATGAAAGGACATCGCTGAGGTCCAATAATTTAAAGAATTAACATAGGAGTGGGCACCCTGCAGGGGTTCATGGAACGTGTGAATAGGTGCTGACCTGCACACCACTAGGAAGGAGTGTCACTCTTAGAAGACACGTATCTCCATTTAAACTAGACAGTCATAAGGCAGGTGCCAATACTACGTCAGAGAAATTAGCTATTTTAATAAGCATTGTATAGAAGTCCTGCCAGGAAACCTGGACTGAGGTACCTAGGAATTGCCTTTAACCAGAGATTTGGTGCCAACATGCAGAAAACCAGCAGCCCCTTCAATCCTTCCAAATTCATCACTCTTCCTTGCTGAGGCCTACCAAAGGTTTGATCTGTAGCATCAGTGGTGTTTTTGGCCTCAAGAGTGCTTTACAGCCCTGTTGTGTGGCACTGGCCCCAGCAGGTCTCTACTTTGCAGTTTACAAACTCCAGTACACGTTCCATTCACAGGGCTTGCAGGGTTTATATAGTCATCTATTGCAATCTTCAAGAGGTTTTCTTGACTGTATCACTACCATTTAGCTATAGACTATTAATTTCAATGCATAAAATTCAGATTTCTTTAGCCAGAGTAAGGTTTTCTTAATTCTTAACACACTATAAGTGACTTCAGTCTTAACAGAGAGGTGCTTCTACATGTATCAAGAGGTAGCAGGATCACCTGCTCCTGAAATATCTCAGTTGAACTTACAAGGCAGATGATGCTTTAGAAGTTTAGATAGTTTTGGCAGAGGTAAGAACACTTTGTTTTCCAGATTATCATTTGGAAAGAGGAGAGGGAGATCTCTCTCAACTTTGCCCACCCTTTACTGAAGTAGAAGAAGGGACCAGGGTCAGAGACTTCCCTTCTGGCCACAGAAAAAACAAAATCCAGGAAGATCAGATGCATTTTGATTGAGCAAGGGAACTATTTGAGGGAAAGCAGGAGGGAAATGGCAGGTTCAGGGTGGACAAGTATAATAAGCTACACCAAAGGTTAAAAGAGAATAACACTATTGCTCATAAGTAATAGCTTCCTATTCCTGGATGTCCTGTGCATCTGGAGGTGGGAGCAGTCCCAGGAACACTCTGCACTGCAGAGACTGACATGCTTTTTTTTTTTATGGGACAAGGCATTAAAGCAGCCAGCGGGTGGGAAAGGCCATCGGCACAGTCGGGGTAGCCACCCTTTTTGGAGACCAGGTGAAAGACGCCTGCCAAGGTCAGGCATCCAGTCACCAGGTGGTGTATTTAATTTAAAAGGAGTGTTAACCTTGTTTACACAAAATAACACCAATATGCAGAGAAGCAGTAAATCCATTGTCGTTAAACAGCGGGGCGGCTGGGCTGCGCTGGCAGCCTGCCCGCAGTGAACTCGGCTGGCACCCGCCGAACGCTGGCATCACCGGCCACCAAGCCTAGGCCGGCGAGTGCTGGCAGCCTGAGCAGAAAATGCTTGCGGTATGCCCTTTCTACCCTCCAGTTGACTCTTTACATTCTTGTCAAATATATTTAGAACAAGAGGTGTCCACTTGAAGGGAAACATTTGTTAATCACTTAAATGCAGGAGTCTGGCAGCGCTCCAAGTTTACATTTATAAATATGTAGTATCTGTTTCCAGCTAAACAAGGAACTCCTGACCCCCCTCACCAACCATCCAGCAAATATATATACATATACAACAGGGGAACTTGCACGGGTTGGAAATGATGAACAGAACCAGCCTGGCAGGACCGGTCCAACCCACGCTCACCAACCCACCCCCCCATGCCCCGTCACCCACACGGTCAATTTGTTCTCTGCCTTTGTGTGCAAGTGCTGCAGATAACAGCACAGAAAGAGGATGATGTATCTTTAAGTAATGAACAGATTAAAGTTAAATTCCTGTTGACCGAGACAGTTGTGTTGACATTCCTGTTGTTTACAGGCAGCTGTCTCTACTAATGACACTTTGATAACTGGAGTGAGGCTGCTGTTGGGCAGGGGGATGGGGCAGGCAGAGTCAGCCGGGTTAAAGAATGCTCTGTTTAAAACCCGGTCATCCAATTAAACATTAAAGCTGGATCAGAGATCGTCGGCAGCGGTGCTATTCGGGACGGGGAAAATTCTGGGCTTCTTTTTTAACTTATGCTCAGATTATGTGGCTTAGAGGTCAGCCTGCCCCAGTTTGCTAAGGGATGCAGAAGATTCCAAGAGTCCTCAAAATAAGCCAGAAAGCAGTAAATTCTGTGAAGGCATCCATGCGCTGCCATGACATGGGCAAGCACACACAGTCTCCGGCAGACAGTTGGGGCTGGGGTCACACAGAGGTCCTGTGGGACAGCCTCCCTCTCCCACAGTTTTTCATGCAGGCAGCAAGAGAGAGGAAAAAGAGATCTGTAGCATCCCACCACAGCATCAGAGAGTTCTGCAATCATCTCTGCACCAATCTAAAATAAATTGCTTTGCAGGGCACTCTCTGCTGCTGGAGTTTTCTTTACTGCTTGCTCCTAAATTAATGTTTAACATGAACAACTCCCCCATTTGGCTGTGAGCATCTCACCAGCAAGGGCTAAACTGAAATCCTGGAGCCCATTCCTCAAAGTCCCTGCTCAGGTCAAATTCTCAAGGGGAACCCATAAAGCCTAAGATCTACTAGGCGATAAACTTTATACACGTAAACAATCTCCTAGATCTCCTCTGGTGATGCTTAAACACTCTACCAAATCAATGCCCAAAGAAGATAGGGCAGCACACCACCCCCGGGTCAGACATCAGCCCTGGCTGCCTTTGTATCTGCAAGGTTTGATCCTACTCAGACGTAGAAAGTAGGTCTTCAGATGCTGAAGGTACCTGGCACTATGTTACTGCCTCAAAGTTTCCTGCACTCCAGAGGACCACTTAAAATGCAGATGCTTCTTTCCCATCTTTTTGTTAATGAAGCCTAAATTTAAGACCTTTAAAACAAAGCGATAATGCCTCTTTAATTCCAAATCAAATGCCACATGCTCGTTAACTATAAGTATTCATAGAAATCAATGGATTCATTTTTGAATTTATGAAGTCACTTTAATGGACTTCAAGCTCCAAATAAAAGTACTGAAAAAGCAGCTCTTCTTTCCATTACTTAAAACTTCACTGCTTCTATAGGAGAAGCACATTTCAAATGGAGCAAGAACATTTACAGTAAACACAAGTTAATTTAAATGAGTATCAATTAGAGGGAAATGTACCTTGCTAAGAAATCTTGGCTCCTTTTATTGATCCAGAGAATTAGAAATTAAACCTTTCTTAAAAGCATCAGCTGCCTTGACATTTTTTTCTTAAAATGCATCAATAGGAACGGGAGGAGCTTAGCTGAGTTACACACACAGTTTGACTCTTTCCCAGATGGAAACAAACATGTATTTCAGGTAAACACCCCACACAAATGCAAAAAAAAAATACCTCACAAATCTCTTAAGAGCACAGAAAATCACCACCAAGCTCCAGAAATAAAAGTCTCACTTAAAAACTGTCATCCGCACGCAAGCCTAACTTAAGCTCAATCCATTGCAAACAGCAGCGTGGTGGCCATCTGCAAGTCATAACCATATTCAGTTTTACCAGACGAGCAGGGTGACATCAGCCCAATTTCCAGTGGGAAAGTCTCCAAGGAAAACTTGGAGCTGCTACAAGAAATCACAGGAGTGAGGCAGTAGCTCCCATCTTCCCCCATGAGACTCTGTGTTGTAGCAGAGCCTCTGTGTTTCTGATAAGATGCCGGACCCAAGCTCTGACTTATGGCCACTTAAAGATACTGTAGCACTTTTCACTTGCAGGAACAAGAGTGTCAGAACCGGTGCCTTGGCTGCAGGCCAGCTTGGTAATTACTTTTTGCATTTCTAAACATTGCCGGGGTAGAGGCAGGCAGAGGTTATTTTCTACTATTGAGTAACACCAAGGCACAAAGAAGGGCCAGAAGAGCTGGCTGCATTTCAGTGGGAGTGGGAGAGATCTCTAAGGTCTGTGAAGTGTTTTGGGATCCTTCAGGATGAAAGGTTCATTTACAATTGGAAGTTAATATTAGCATAATAATCAGTCATAGCACTTCTTGTACAACCTACTCAAGAGATCCCACACTGCAGGTCTCCATTCTCCCCCACAAAATTATGTGTTTCCCAATCTGCAATCAGCAAGAATTTTCCATCTGAATGATTTTCTAATAGAAAATAAAGTTTCTTAAGG